>MU225120.1:828239-848676 GCA_018584345.1 Thuja plicata
TTACATTTAATCCCAAAAATTATTTTATAGGACCAATCATGCTTATTTCAAATTCATTCTGCATTTCTTTTGCAAATTCTGCACTAAGCTTGTCATTACCTCCAAAGATAATTTCATCAACAAATATGGCAACAAGTAATAGTCCATCAGGTGTCTCTCTTATGAATAGGTTACAATCTGTTGCTCCTTTCTTAAATCCAATCTTGGTACAATAACCATCTAGTCTCTCATACCAAGCTCTTGGGGCCTGTTTAAGTCCATAGAGTGTTTTCTTCAATCTGCATACCATGTCTGGTTTATTTGACAAATTAAATGCTTCAGGCTATTCTATGTAGACTTCTTCCTTCAAGTCACCATTCAGAAAGGAAGATTTGACATCCATTTGATATACTTTGAAGTCTTTGAATGTTGCATAGGCCAAGAATAACTTGATGGCTTCTAATCTACTCATAGCGGAAAATGTGTCAGTGTAATCTATCCCTTCCCTTTGCACATATCCTTTACACACTATTCTTGCTTTGTTTTTTACCACTGTACCATCTTCATTCATCTTGTTCCTAAATACCATTTTGTTCCAATCACATTTTTGTCACTAGGTCTAGGAACCAATTCCCATGTGTCATTTTTTATTATTTGGTCTAATTCTTCTTCCATTTCTTTCTGCCAATCAGAATCCTTGCAAGCATCTTCAAACATACCTCTTCATCCACTGTTAACCTTTTTTTCTTTTGATCTAGTCAAAATACTGCTACTCTAATCTCTAATGATATCATCTTTTGAATGATACCTATATGTGAACTTTGAAACTTTTGGTGTGACATCCTCATCTGTAATCTGTGATAATTCTTTCCTTGATTCAAGTTCATTACATGATACATCAATACAATCAAACATTTCTTCAATAACAATGTCTTTACTACTAGGCCTGGGTTCATCCTCAATCATAGGTGCATATTCATAGTACCTTTCTTGAACTATGAACTTCTCATCAATCTTTACATGAGTACTTTCAATTATCTTCTTTAATCTCAAATTAAAACATTTATATGCTTTTATTTTAGTAGAGTAAACAAGGAAAATACCTTCATCACTTCTAGCATCAAACTTACCAACACCATCATCTCTCTTGATGTAGCACTTTCTGCCAAATATTCTAAAATATTTTACTATAGGTATATTACCAAACCAAAGTTCATAAGGTGTCTTATCCACGCCTGGTCTTAGTTGTGTTATGTTGATAGTATAGACTGTTGTATTGACTATATCTCTCCAATAGGTGTGTGCAACTTTTCATTCAATCATCATAGTGTGCACTGTATCAAGTATGATCCTATTCTTTCTTTCTTCTATCCCATTCTGCTGCGGGGTTCTGGGTGCACTCAACTATCTTTTAATTTCATGCTCTTCACAGTAGTCATAAAACTATTCAGAGGTGAATTCTCCTCCTCTATTTGATCTCAGACACTTTAGTTTTAATCTAGATTCATTCTCCACTTTGGCCTTGAATATTTTGAACTTCTAAAAGGCTTTAGACTTCTCCTTTAAGAATGCAACCCACATCATTCTTGAAAAATCATCAACAAACGAAGTGAAATACCTTTCTCTGTAATATGATCTAGTTTGAGTAGGACCACATAAATCTGTATGCACTAGGTCTAACTTGTTTTCAGTGGAGTTCTTCTTGCTTCTAAAAGATCTCCTTACATGCTTTCCCATAACACATTCCCTACACATTATGTTAACTGGTCTTGCAATACTTGTAAGGTCTCTAACTTCCTTGACATTGCTTATCTTTACTATATTATCAAAATTAATATGACAGAGTCTCTTGTGCCATAACCAACTGTCATCCACTTTTGCAACAAAACAACTTACATCTAAATTGAGCTGAAAATATTAGCTTTTGTTTTGGAGCCTGATGCAATCATGTGTCCTTCTTTGTTGCTAATAATGCATTTGTTGTCTTTGAATTCCAGATGATAACCTTTGTCAAGTAGATGTCCAACACTTAATAAATTGTGATGCAATCCATCAACATACAGAACATCATATGTCTTGTTCTTTCCATCCAGGGTGATGGATCTTCTTCCTATGATAGGTTTAGGAGTGTTATCTCCAAATCTAACCATACCACCTTTGTACTTTTCTAGATGAACAAATCTATCTTTATCACCTATCATGTGATGAGAGCATCCATCGTCAATGATCCAATCAGTTCTGATGTTTGCTTTGGAAATTAGGGCTAACTCCTGTGTTTCCTTTTCATCTTCAATGTCCATATGCTGAAGAATTTTTTCCATGTCTTTAAGGGCAACGAATCCAATTTCATCTTCTCCTGAATCTTCATTAGTTACACCTTCTTCAGCATGATAGCATTCCTTCCTGTATTTAGGTTTATAATCAAATATGAATTTCTTTACTCTTGTAGGACACTTGGATGCAAAGTGACCAATCTTGTTGCATGAAAAACATTTGAATGGAATTTTTCCTTCATATTTCCCTTTTCCTTTCTTTTCTCTTTTAGCAATCATGGCAATTATTTCTTCTAGTTCTTCATCAACTTATTCTTTCTCATTATTGCTAGAGATGTGAGATTTCTTACCATGCACTGAAGCTTTGAAGGTTGTTTCACTTTTAGGTTTAGTATTCAATCTTGATATCTTGAATGCAGATATTTTACTGAAAAAATCCTCTCTCTTGAAGTCTTGTAAAAATTGCATGGTTTCTTCTAGAATATTGATCTTGTTCTCATAGTCTGATGTTAAAGTAGTCAACAGTTTGTCCATTATGTCTTCTTCTAATATTTCTTCACCATTGTTTTTGATTCCAGAAACTGATTCATTTATCCTCTGATTGTAGGATCTAATGTTCTCTTCAGGTAACATCTCAAGACTATTGTATTTATTTTTCCATGTCTTCTTGTGTGCATTCTTTTCTTGAACATCTCCTTCAAACATGTCTTCTAAATACTTCCATATTGTGTATTCCTTGTCTACCTTTTTGATCTCAGAGAATTCACTGTCAGGTAGTGCACTTATAAGGGCTTCTTTGGCAACTGCATTAGCTATGAGTGTATCCTTCTGTTTACTAGTAGCATCATCCCTTGAAAGGTATTTTAGAGAGGTAATAAAAATTTCTTGTGTGGCTATCTCAAAGATGTCAAAACCAACACACTATAGATGTGTTATCGTTTTGTTCTTCCAATCTAGATAATTTTCTCCATCAAACTTAGGACTTTCTTTTCTAAAGTATGACATCTAATCTACCTTAAGTTGTTAGGATTTTTCTTTAAGGAACTTGGCTCTGATACCAATTGTTAGAATAGTCCCAAAGGATAACTGAGAGGGGGGGTGAATCAGTTATCAGCTAATTTAATTCTTTTCTTTTATTAACTTCAGAATATAACAAAGTAAATGCACATTTAGATAACACAATAGATAACACCACAATTTGATTACAAGGAAACCAAATGGTAAAAACCCTGGTGGGAATTAACACCCACAATAAACTATACGTGTTTATAATAATCCCTGTTACTAGATCTTGCAACCCTGTTAGGAGTTGTTCTTTACAATGCAATATGTATAGTGACCTAGTTAAGGGTCTGACCCTTTTAGGAGTCTTTTACAAATAACTCGGTTAAGGATGAGGACTCACTGTCCAAAAGCTCACTGCTTCAATGGTGAAGGCTACAATCTTTTGTAGAACAAATATGTACTATATTTGATGATGAACTGTAAAGTAGACCTACTGTCTTGATCAGTTCTAGTGTATTGTAATCTTTCACTTTTTCTTCACATAGATCCTTGATGAATGAAACTCAACTAATATTCTACTCTGCACTTTTCCTGTATCTTTTCTTCTCATTCACACTTAGAATTCCACAAATGACTTTCTATAAGTATCTTCCTCAAAGTATAAGATCAAGGGACCTGTTAGAAAAATCTTCATAACATCCTTGTCAGCTTTACTAATCACGCAGGCATAATTACAACCGCAAAATATAAAATGAATAGATGTGATGCTTCACTAAGTCGGCCTCACCAAATTAACTCTAACTTTGCAATCTTGTTGAAACATGTTTGGTGACTTTAGATAACTATCATCAACTCATAACTTAACTTGAATATACACATGCATATCTCGAAGATAGGTGCAACTCAAGAACCAATGCAATATGTCAGCTCTATACAGACAAACTTCAGAAACTATAACTGCCACATAACAGAATTACACAACACAACTGAAACTCCATATCTGAGTTTGCGTGTATGAAAAAAACATAAACAACTTGTCTAAAACATAAATATAACCACACAAGGCTAGATATCATCATTCTGATAATTACATATAGAACACTACTGTATATTATATGTTGTCATCAATGACAAACATACAATCAACTGGTTGCCAGAAGTAAATCTCCCACAGCAACAAAAAAGGAAGAAGTGGCATGATAAAATTATTAAGAATATGACATTTGTAGTTGGTGACTAGGCCCTCATGTATGATTCTAGATACCAACACACTCCTAGTAAGTTTCAAATGTGCTAGGTGGGGCCCTATGAAATTGTTGTTCTTTTTCCCAATTAAGTTGTTCAGTTGTCTACTATTGATCTTATCCATTTCAAATTGCTTGTTAATGGTCAATGACTTAAGTTGTCCCATAAGCCTCAGAGAAAAGAGGATTTCCTACAAAAATATCAATTTGATAATGGTCAAGGGTCTCCTGTAGAAAATGAATATGAGAAAACTGTTCATATTCATTCTTCTCTTTAGAAACATTCACATTGCTCCATAATAAATACTTTGGTCAGGAAATTACTCTTTCAACAATAAATTCCATCTCATTATTTCTTGTCTTTTGCCCATCCATCTCATCTTTCTTGACCAATGGATGAAAATTTTGCATCACTACTAGTGCTTTATTAAGTTTGTATACACTATCCCTGATATTTAATTCATTAATTAGTTTTGTAATTGGCTGCGCTCTTGTCGCATGTGTAATTGTGGCACAAATTTCTCACTTAAGTTGGGGGGAATCGTAGATTTTTTTAATATATCTATGTATGTATTGTGTGCTATTTTGTTTAAACTTTTTAAATGATTTGCACTTTTGCATGAATGTTGCCAAGTTTAGCTTTTGTGATTTGACAACCTTAAAAAGAGCAATTTATTTCACACAAAAATAGAAAAGGAGGCTAGTATGGACGTTTGCTAAGTAATTATGAATAGTTAAATCTTGATATCCTATAGATTTGTACTCATATTCTCATGTAGAGCCTAAATTATTGAAGCTCAAGAACTTTCCATCTTTAAATTACCTATAGCTTCACACTCTTGGCATTCTTTGAAATTCATTATTATATCTTTCTTGTATTCTTTGTAACTATTTTGTGTCCTTTAATACTCTACAAAGATGGGTGGTGGTTTGGTTCGATGTGAACCTACGGTTCATGATATTTTGTTGAATGATCAATCTTTCATACCACATTTTCAAGTTAGGGGTTGGATTGACTACATTCTGAAGCTCACCAAATGGGATGGAGAAGTGGCATTGCAGTTTTTAGACACACTGTATGATGGAGTGGCCATCATCAAAAGTTTGAGGGTGTCATTTTCATATAAATTTGTAGCAGAGGTCATGGGATTACTATAGGAAGGAGAGGAATTCTTAGAGAGCTTTGACCTGGCAACTGATAGAGTACAATTTACTCTACATATAGACCCACCATTGGAAGTTGACAAGAAGCAGGGTACCAGCAGGTTATCTCTACCAAGACCTTACAAGAAATGTACAGTATATTTTATAAAGTATTTCACTTGCGAGGGCTATCAAGCATACCTTAATTTTGTTCATTTAAACTTCTTAAGTTGCTTACGGTATGATAAATGACCCATAAACATACCCAGTTTCTTGTTCAATATCCTGAAGAAAAGGGCTTTGCTGGTGCAAGAAAGTAAGCCTAATATTGTCTCTCACCATTGTCTGATTAAGTTAATTTTTGAAAAATCCTTAAAAGAATAGTCAGACATGTTATGGGAAGATTTTAATTTGGGGGAATTTAAGAAGGAAACCCTAAGTCCTTTAAGGCGTAGAGTTGGGAGAAGGGTCCAAACTGAAAATGGGGTTTTCAAGATTATTGAAGAATTAGAACATAGGTCTTCTTTAGGAAGAAAACCTAGGTCAAAAAACACTGAGCATTCTCCTAAAGCCTTTGCATCTGGGTTAGCCCAGAATAAGGGTAAGAAGAAATTTTCTTAAGAAAAGGTTTCCTCCCCGTCTGATAAAACTAGGGCTCCTGTGATGGAAGATAAGGAGGGAGGAAAAAAAGCTTCCTCTGGTTCTTGTAAACACACAAAGGAAACAGACCTTGTAGCTCCAACCGCTTCTAAGAAGAAAGAAATTACTGATAAAAAGGAAGAAACCTCATTGAGGAGAAGTTGTAGGAGGAAGCAGAGTATGACAACATATACATCACCAGCAAGGTCAGCTGTTAACCCTAAAATTTTTGAGTTAGGAGAGCCAAAAAGAGATGAACTAAGAGAAAATTAGTAGGAATTTCCTAGTGTGTTTCCTGAAGCCAAGAGAGGGCAGTCCCCTGAGGAAAGAATGAATGTAAAATGTATAATAATTGGGGATGATTCCAGTTTCGATGAAAAAATATAGAGGTTTCAGAGGAGGGGTTCATCTTCCCATGGAATTTAAGTTGAGGATGACCTCATTGATTCAAACAATGATGTCATATCAAGGGAGTGCTTTGCAATAGAAGAAGACATGCCAGATTCACCTCATGCAGAAGTAGGGAGGAGTTTATTTGAAGAAAATTATGGTATTGACATGGGATTTTTAAATGAGGTGGTTGAGAAGATTTTAATTCAAGGATTGGATGCACTGGCTACAACTTCCCAACAATGTGATAATTTTGAGTAGTCCATGATAAAATGGACGGACCCTGCAAAGGACATGCATCCAGGTAATGAAAATTTAGTTGATATAGAAGTAGAGGGGGAAAACCCTGGAGAATGTACTATATCAGATGTCCCTTGTCCTAAGACACTATTTTCTATTATGTCTTGGCTGAGAAATCAATTAGTGATGGAGGGAGAACAATGTAGACAACAAAAGAAAGTTTTGCACCAAGTCATTGATCAGACTTATCAAGAACTTATAGAGAAGGAGGAAGAGGTGGAGAAACTTAAAGAAAAACTAACTAAGGTAATATCAGTTATACCTAAGTTAATGAGTTGTAGGTCTCCCTCTGCTCTTTATCCCATATTTTGTAAGGAGCAGTTGTTAAATTATCAATTGACTAGTATAATGAGAAATAAGTCACCATTGCTAGATGAACTCCTTGAATTTTTTCAAGCTTTTCATAGTTCTCCTGCAGCAATACAAAATCTTTTATGCAAAATTTCCCTCCACAACCTTGCAATACCCAATAATAGGGACTAGAATCCTTTGATGTATATTGGGGATATCAGTTGAGAGCACTTATGTCATGCATCTAGAATGAAATAAGTAGGGAATCCCAAGCCAAATATTATAGGGAGTTAGAGGAAGAAATTCCTCTCCACCTAAGGCTAGAATCCAAGAACCCCAAGACTTATTACTATGATTGGATGAAATTTTCTCAATCAGAAGCCGGAAGTAAAATCATTGATCCTCTCATAAAAGAAGCTTTCGATGAGTATACTCGGCTAGCTGAAACTGAGTTGCCTGAAAAAACAAAATCAATTCAACGACACTGAATTAGCAAGACTGAGTACTTAAGAAACAAGGAGCCTCATTCACCCCTTAATTTCACAATGGTGAATAGGCGAGCTCCATGGTATGTTACATTCAGAAGAGTAAGTAGAGTTACTGGATTCTACTTACATTTTAGCCACCTCTACTTATTTCCCCTCTATTGGCCAATTTAGAAAATTTGGAAGACTATGATATGGAAGGGCAAGTGAGATGGTGGGAGTCACATAGGGACACTAAAGGATTCTATTGGAGCTTGGTAGGGGGAGGTATTGGTCAAAGTACAACTACAGATCATAGAATGGCAACAAGGGTAAAGAACTACATGTTTACTAGAGGACCAGCAAAAGGAAAAGCTGGGGGGAAATGATGAGGCCAATTTAAGGCCTATCTGGTTTATAATTTCATGTGATTTTATTCTTAGGACTTGAGAACTTAATGATCTTTCATAAGACTTCTTCAGATTGTTTATACTTATATTTGAAAATTGCTATATGTGTGTGTGTGTGTGTGTGTGTGTGTGTGTGCATTTTAAGTTTATGAATATGCTATCTATATGTTACGTGGTTATATGGAATGAAAACTTGTATCTTTTCATCCTGCATTAAGTTGGGTGGTTTTTCCTGTAGCCATTTGATAAGAGAAAGCTAGTGAAGAAATCTTATTATAGATTCTATCCTTGATATGTATGCACACTAATCTCTTGTAGGAAATGGCGGGTTAGTGGGCAAAGAAAAATTCAACATCAAAGGATGAAGTGGTGCCATAAAGAGAATAATTTTTTTTGAGACTTATGATGATTCTACCACTATCAGTCGGTAGTGGTTTCTATTGCAGAATGGTTCAAGTGCAATTGAATATAGCTTGTTCCTACATTTAATGATGTTGATTGTGTATCTTAAAGATTGTCATATCCCTGATGTTGGGGAATCCTAGTTGCAAGGAGATATCTTTTAAAATTTGTTGTTAAATAAGTTGGAAGTTCTAATTCCCTAGTTACTAAGTTTTTATGGGAATCCTTTTGTAATCAAGTAATAGAGAAAATACAATCTTGTTGCTACATTTTGTATCTATGTTTTATGATTGAATAAATGAGATCTTCAGTTCTTAATCTCTAAGTTTTGTTTCATTCACTCTTTTGTTGGGGCCCATGTGGGAGGTGAATTTAGTTAATATTTTAGTAGAAATTAGTCTTAAGTTTATTGAGGCATTTAAGACTCTATGCTCCTGCAGCCATTTAGTAACAAAATTGTTGGTTGTTCGTGTAGCATAAGCAAGTAGTTAGTTTACTGTCATAGCATGTTCTCAGAGCTTTACATTAAACTATTGATTCCATTTCCTAGTTTAGTATCCCTTTTAGTATTTTTCATTGCATAAGTGGTAATGACACCTAAGATGGATTAGAGAATATAATTTTCCAATACCATTTCAAGCTTACATCCCTGGTTGATCATTCAAATGAGTTTAGTATGTTATTTATGGTATGATAAGGATGTCCAATCCTTAGTTACAAGGGTATTATACTAACCAGTCACTAACCACAGGTTTATTCTAAGATTTCATGTAGATTGTAGATCTCTGAGATGACTTAAACATGTGTTAACATCTGGATCATTACCTTTGAGTCACTAAAATTTATCTAAATTTTAACTTCTATTAGTAACTTAACACCATCCATCAAATTATTTCTCATCTACGGTTCTGATTTCTCCGCTGCAAACTTCAGTGAGCCTTGACTTAACCTTTGTTAACTATAGTTTATTTGGAGACTTAGCGACTAACTGAATCTCGTTGTCACTGAACAAGTTATCTAACTCAAGGTTTATTTCAATATTAAATGCTAGCCTTTAGATCCTTCCTCAATTTTATGGTAGTCATTGAATCTCTTGAACTTTTTCTCATCTGGACTTTCATCTCGCAACTAAATGCTGGCCACAAAATCAATTTTGAATCGGACGATAGTCACTAGATCTCATAACATTTGACTTAACCCTTGTTTTCATCAGATATCTCACAACTAAATATATCTAACCATTTCTTTAACCTCGGTAAGCTTGTGCAACTTTACAACTAAAGAAACTCAAAGTTTCTTTATGATTTTTTAACTGTAAAGTTTATCTTGAGACTTCATGCCCGCCGCAGGATCATCTTGAAAATCAATGACTATCGCTTAAGATTTAACTTAACTCTTGTCTCCTTTTGCGATCTCGTGACTGAATGAAAATTCAACCAAGATTTAACTCTTATTTGTTTATTATACTACATGATAGAAGAAACTCAAAGTCACCATAGGATTTCTAAACTCCAGGGTTTCAAATGAGAGTTTGTGTGAACCATAGGATTAGGATCTTAATCAACGGATTGCATTAAATCGCTCAATCCTTCAAAGAATATTCTTTTATTTATGAGATAACATGAAACCATTGTGCTGAGTCTCAAAGAAAAATGTAATATTCTAAAATATTTAAGAGACTTTGCGGCTAACATTAAAACATGAAAAGATCACATGAATCAAGTAATATAGATTTTCTGAAAAAGGTAACTCAAAATTAGAAACTGATTATGAAAAACTAGGGTTTTCTCTTGATATGAATGAAAAATGACCTAGGACATAGTTTTTTTCATACTTCTTTGATTTTATCACTCTGAGATCATCATTTCTAGAGAAATTTTGATAGTACATTGCACAAGATTTGATAATGTATGCAAGAACATCACCGGGAACTCAAAATTTTTATAGAAAGACTTCAAAACTAGAAATACAACCAACACTCTGCTCTATCATCTTCCATTTTCATACAGACATATCCTTCCTTTCTTTTTTTATTTTCCTATCCCTTTACAAAAAGACTTCATATATATATTTTTTCATCATGAAGTCGGCTGTCTTAATTATTATCACATAGTCGACTCTCAATAAAAAATATAGTTAATAATGTAAAGAGAAAAATAAAAATTTGGAAATCTTACATAAACAAAATATACATTATCCAAAATCATAATAAAACTTAGCTTTCTAGGAGTCCATGACATACTCCTTAAATCATCTCTACTTGTTTAACTGCTCTATTACGATGTTATGTTGTCTGCGCATGTATTTAATTCTCTCTAACTCTTTGTAATCATCACCAAAATAAAATCAATCTTAGGTGGAGGTCATACATACTCCATAATATCTTCCTCTAATCTCTCTATTCATAAAACATCATACTCGATCTTTGCAATCTAAAATAATACTATTAAACTCTATATTTGTGCTTCTGTACTTAGTCATTTTAAAGATTGTCTCCAAAACTAAATTTCATTCCAAGAGATCAATATATAAGATGTGTTTCCATAAATGACAACCCATAAGTGTCTCATACCATACCAAAAACATCACTTTCCAATAATATCTCCCTTTGGCATTAATGGAAACACTTAGCGAAAAATGACTAAGTGTCCCAACTCACTATTTCTTCTTTTTCTTCTGTTCTTCCCCTTTGACAAAAATGTCGAATCTTCCAAGATATTCACTTCTGCACTCCATGACTCTACCAATAAATGAATAACATGAATTAGTCCATTTAGTGCATAAGATGATGTCTCTACTTATTTTAACTCTATAGGCATAGAGTTAGTTAGTTATTTTGCAGTATTCTCCATCTCAGATAGATGAGCTTCAAGAATTGATAGCTTAGGAGTGATCAGGCTCTTCAAAAAATCAAATCTAGTCATCACTCTCTCTTTCTCAATATCCAAGACATTCAACTTGTCAAGAATCCTTGTAACCTCTATGTCCTTTTGTATTACATATTGTGAGGAAGTCTCACAACTGTCCATCATGTTGTTCAAAGTTTCCCTGTCCTTTGCAATAATATCTTCAATATTCTAAATTTTTTTGATAGTTCATCCAATAGTTGAATAGTATCCTTCCATGTGTTTAACACAACTTCTGGTCTTTGATGTAGCTGATCTTAGAATGCCCAAGTCCCATGAAATAGACTAGAAAACTTCCTCTAACTTCTTATCTTGATAACTATTCTTTTCCTTCTCTCCAACAATCTTCACTAAAGACTAATTGTGACTATTAAAATCATCTAGTGCCAAACTCAGATTCTTTGTTTCATCCTTTCCTTGAAAAACAATAGGTACTAGGAGTAGTTTTTTCATAGTATTAACTACTCTAGTAATTACCTTAGTCTTCTTATCTCCTTTCTAGTTAAACCTGAATTAGCTCCAACGTCATCAATAATGTTTTCTACTTTTCATTTCCTCGTACCTCTAGTCTTCTCTACTATGAATTTAGCTTATTTTTATTCATATGTGCACCATCTCTCCTCAGATGTATCAACTTTAGATGCAAGAACATGTTCAATCTGCATAGTTAGAACTTCTAAACTGACTTCAAAACCCATATGGTAACAACATTTATTTCTATTTACAACTGCATCAAAACATACACAATTAGTTTCAACCATGAAAAAAAGTGTATCGTTGTATTTCTCAACTAACTCTTGAGGAATGTTGAATATTTATTTCATTTTCCTTTGAAGAATCTTGTTCATGCCAAATAGTTCACCATGAATGCATGTATTTTTTTTTTCCTTTCATAGCTCTGTGATGTCTGAATACCAGTGGGTATCCCTTCTCTCCATGCTCTAGGGTGCATTCCTAGAAATTTATGCTTAATGTGGATATATATATGAACTAGGAGTGAGGCAAATCTAAAAGTTTTAGATTTATCCTTCTTAATTATCTTTACATTCTCCAAGAATTTTTGTGCCAGAACTTTTCATAGGTTATATTTAGTGTTCTCCTTTATCATCATGTAAGTCATCATGATGACTCCTAGAAAAACTGAATTAGGTCTACTTCTATACTATAATTTGTATCCAAGTATCATTGCAATCAGTTTGACATCTGTTAGGAAGATATCATTCACTATCATAGCTTTCCTATCCCATTTAGAATGTGTTAGGGTTTCAACTTGTTTCTTTATGTTCTTCTTAGCCACAGGGATAAATCCAGTGTTTTCTAACCTATTTATCTCATTAATCAACTAACTATAGATCTTTACAGGTTTTTCTCCTATCCAGATAAATTGATCATGAACTTTACTAAGTAAGATTTTGAACCATTCATCTTTGCTGAACTCATATAGATCTAATATTTTAATAATGCTTATGTTGTCTATGTTTTTGAATTCATCCTTCATTTTACCATTATCAGTCATGTATTCCATTTTAGTAGAAATCTCATCAACACCCAATATATCATACTTGCAATGAATGTAATCCCTAATATCCTCTAGATGAAAGATGTCATGCGGTGTTTGAGAAAATGCTCCTCCAGGGTCATCTTCACAAGACTTAAACAATTGTTTCTTGAATTTGTATCTAGTTTGTTCTACAACCTCATATATTAAAGGTGCATCCATAGGTTTTGTATGAGTAGATGTTAGATAGTATGATACACTCTAATCTTTTCTTGTCTTAGGTCGCTTCTCTTAAAATAGTGAATAAATAGGTATCTCAAATGTCCTTCATTCATTGTTAAGTGTAAAATACACATTACCCAATATACAACTTCGTATATTGTCCAGTCAATCATAAATTCCGTGATCAGAGAATATACATCATACGATGTTGTACTCTTAGATATAAGTTCTATGATGTCTTTTCACATCACAACTAAGCCTGCTGGAGCTTACTCCTTAGAATCAGGGGTTGGATATATTATGATATCTTCATCCCATGCTCCCCCTAAGGCCATGATCATCCATTTAGGTCAATGTGTTGACATCAGGCAAAGATCCAGTAGAATCTGCTATCTCTCTATGAACCAATATCTCACTTGACTCTTTGATTCTCCATATCTTAAAACTTTTGTTATCTTCTGCTTTCTTGAAACAATTGCCAAAATCACTCTTTTATTCTACAATACTCTTACCAGTATTACTATCATTCTTCTTTGTATACATAGGAGCTAGTACTCTTCTATTATTTACTTGCAACTTACAACTCCTTGAAATGTGTCCAAGGTTATTACGTTTGTAACATGTGATCTTAGTTGTTGATTCTTCTCTGGTTTAATCTTGTCTGTATCTAGATTGATCAGTTTTCTTCATTTTTCTTTCTTGTGCCCATATAATTTGTAATTAAAACAATAACTTGAAAAAAATTTGAAAGGTGTATTACCTCTACAATCTCTCTTCATGTATCTAAACTTGTTACATCCAAAACATCTACCTCTGAAAGGTCTGATTTGTTCTCTAGGCTCTTCAAAAATAGATTTTTCTCCATCAATATTTTCATTAGGTTTCTCTTCTTGAATCTTAGAACATTCATCTTTATTGAATCCAATACTAGTCATATCACCTTTAGGTTTTTGTCTGTCTCTTTGTTCATCGATCAAATCACTGCTCACGTGAAGTTTCTCAATGTCTTTCCTTTATCTGAACATGTTTAGCTTTTATGATCTCATAATATTTCTCCAATTCTAGATACTTTTTCTTGTAATGGTCAAGGTCAATCTTCATTTGTCTCATCAGAATATTATCATTCTTCAAAGATTCTTCAGTCTTGTTCTTAGCATCCTTTTCTTGTTGAATCTCTTTAGCCATTTCTTCATTATTAAGCTTTAGAGTATCCTTCCCTTATTCAAGTTGCTTTATTTGATCTGAATTATCATTTTTTAGAATCTTCTTTATCTAAACCATAAGGTCATGTCTCTTATTTCTAGAAATTTCAAGCTGATCTTTCAGTTTCTCAATGAATCCCTCAACTCTTCTTAGACTAAAACTCAAGTTTCCATTTTTTTCTTTTTCTCTATCAAGGTCTTCAAGTGTAGCTTCAAAGTTCTCTTCCAAACTTATTGAATCCATCTTGATCTCCCTTAAGTTGTTAGACTTTCTCTCCAATGGCTAATACCTCTGATACCAATTGTTAGGATTGAGTAATACTGAGAGGGGGGTGAATCAGTATTACAACACTTTAAATTAAACTTAAACCAATTCTAAATAAACGGTAAGCTTACTGAAATGAAAAGAATATAAAGAAATAACACATAACTCATACCACCATTATTTGTTGTCAAGGATACCCTAGCCAAAGGGAAACCCTGATGGGGATGATACCCACAAGCATTCACTAAAGTATAATATCCTTGTTAAGAGACATAGCCCTGTTAGGAGCTGAATATTACATAGTACATTTCCTTGTTAAAGGATTAGCAACCCTGTTACAGGTATATAATACCTTTCTAGGGGCCAACTGAGCTTACAAATCTTACAAAAAAAAATTTTATTACAAAGTTTTCTTAGTAATTGTTGGTAAACAGATTGTTCTTCTTTGTTATAACTCTAAAATACACAAATATTGAAGAAGCAATTGAATAAAACAGTTGGGAAATTGCAATTGTAAACTAATTTCCCTCTGAATTTAAAGGTACAACTCCCTTATATGAATGAGTTTCAGATAATTTTGATCTTTCCTTATCTAATAGGGGTATGTTCTTAACCTAAGAATAGAAGAGGTAAACCAAGATAAACCTAAATAGGAAATAGCTCAGGCAAGATAAATTCAACTCTAAATCTAGCCGATTCTGAGATTTCATCAATCAGATTAACTCCCAAAACTGGTAATGCATGAAAAACTAATGAAAATGCAGATGCAAGACCAAAGATTAATTATAAAATGACAATGAATCGATCTATATCACAAAAACATTTCCCAAACTTAGGATAACAATAGAATTTCACCCTAATTAACTATACCAAATCATAATGCAGAACCCTGGTTTGAATACAGATTGTAAATCTAACTTCAAAGAAACATTCAAATTCTATAGAAAGAGAAATGCAATGAAATGGAATAGTTAAAGCAATGGTATTCAGACACACACAATTGACTCCGCAAAAATGCTATCTTTTATTCAAAATTTAGCCGATCTTTGTATTGATTCTGGAAATAATACATATAGAGTTCCATATTGGACTGTTACAAAAAGGATAACCAAAACGGTTCAACTTCCCCAAATAGAAATGATAACCAAAGGTTTATCCATTACAAGATTATAAAAAATAGTACAAGAGGGAATCTATCTAAGCTTCACTTTCTTTCCCCTTATCTAATTTATCCCTATAGGTTGTGACAGCTATAATGACTCGAATGAGTTCTTCGTGCTAGTTGACGTGGACATTGGTATATCGGATGAGCCATCTGGAATGTTCTTTGGCCAGGGTATTGATTGCATCTATCCAATCTTTTAGCTCCTCCATAGCTCTAAAAATGCATCCACTCAATTGTTGAAGTTCTGGCACCTTATCTAAATGAGAAGAAAATTGTTGGGCCAGATTATGCAAATAATCAGATAATGATTTCTGCATATTGGCTACTCTGATTATTTCTTTTCCTTGACCACTAGTTTGTGATTTTGCATGAAGTCCCAGGAGGAGTTTAAAATATATTTTTTTCTCCTCTTTTATCTTGACATTTGTCTATTGTAACCCTACCTTAGCCTGGATGATCATCTCAATCTTAAAATCTAGACTTTGAAGCCATTCAATCAAAGGCTCATCTCCTTTCTAGAAAATCTTAGCCTTTAGGGCCTCTTTAGTCTTCATCTTTACTGCCACATGTAGCATGACTATACATTCTTGGCACTTCACTCTTTCTTCTATGAGAGTCTACAAATTTTTACCAATATTATTGCTCTCTACTTCTAGCCTTAGAAGAGCATTATCCAGTTGCTTGACAATTGCTATTCCTTCAGACTTTAGTCTCTCGATTCATCTTTTGGAAATCTACCCAAAATGTCAATCTTCTTGCAACTTAGCTATGATGGCTTGGTTCTCTACAGCACTGGGGTAAAAAGTGGTCTGGGTACTAGGAATACTTGCAACTGGAGTGATAAGATGTCTAATGAAATTGGTTAGCTCAGCCACATCTGCCTTAAGTTGGACTTTGGCAATCTTGAGCTCCTCAAGCTCTTCCTCTATTACCACATTAGTAGACTTCCACTAGTCCACTTTGGTATCGTGATGATCCAGCCCCATATCAAATGACTATAACTAAAAATATGAGGTAGTCATATCCTTGAATCTACCTTCCTTTGTAGGCTTGGCCACTTCTATAGTGAAATGCACAGTCTCAGTATCTTGACCTAGAGTAGACATTGTCTTTACTTTCTTCTATTTTCTCACAGTGGTCATGGCCTGAAGAGCCCATGACAGAGTATCCTTCCTTGAATTTCCTTCCTCTGTTCTCTTCCTTTTTCACTCTAGAGTATTTTCTATCTATGATTCTGTGCTGGTAACTTTTTTGGCAGCAACCAACTCTTCTATGAATAGCTTCCTGATGACTAGGGGAGTAGCTTTAGGTCTGGAAGTGAATGGGTTCACTGAAGTAGGGGAAGAGGAGATTAATTTAATAAATTGAGTAACCTCTTGTTTATTTTCAACCTCTTTATCCGATTCTATGGCAGAGCTATTGGAACTATCTTCGCCCACATCAACTATGAAAAGGGATCCTCACCTTGGAGTATCTTGGGGCAAGATGTTGACTTGTGCATCTGCAGCACTAGCCTTAACTAGTCTCTCAAGATCTGCACCTTTAGTAGGCTCAACTATAGATTTGACTAGGTCTATAGAGGCTGCTTCTTTAGTTTCTCCAATATTTGGAAGCGAGCCCTCTCCACAATTCTTCTCCAATGGGATCTCCTTCTTAGGGGGTTCATCACTTCCCCCCACTGGCTGGGTTGATCTTTTAGCAACAGTTGGAATTGTTGCCGATGAAGTTGCTGTAGTGTTGGAAGTATCTTTTGTCAGGGTTCACTGAGCAGGAGGCTTCCTTTATGACCTTTTCCTTCAGCCTGTAGTCCATTCAAACCATTTCTCCTTCCTTTTGTAAATGCCACTCATTAGAGCCTACAAGTCACTGATGGCTTGATCTAGCTTGGGCTTAGAACTGATAAGAGTGAACTTTATCTTCTCCAGATATGTATTATCATACATTTGGTTGCCATTATCTTTTAGCCCCTCCACTACTATGGTAACTTTGAACCTTTTGATTTGTTCAATAGTTAACCTAGTCTAGAATCTCTCTCTACTCTCCAAATCATTTTTGCAAATGGCCTAGTAGTCTTCAGCATCATCTACATGATGGATAGCTTGGCTCATTTGTAGTTAGTCATAGGCATAATTAACAGGATCATATTATGGCCTCAGAACATCATAGATTTCTATTGAAAACCTCTTTGAGAATGTCTTTAGAACATTCTTTGCCTTAGACCTAGACGCACAACTGCAAGCTTTGATAGCCATAGTAAATTCATAGCCCTTCTTCTTAGCATCAGTGTAGATAAAATTCACTTGGAGTGCTTGTCTCATCACCTCCACCAGCACAATCATATCAGTAGGATATCTGGGCAGCTTCAAAGGGAAGTTGTCAAATCCTCCAAGATGAATGTATGAGAAATCTCCAAATTGAATGAAATAACATCCAAACTGGCTGATAAAAGCCATGGCCTTGGGAGAGAATCTCCTTTTTGGGAAACCTTGTAGCTCCCTACAAAGTGTCATTGTAAATGCATCATTAACTTAGAGGTACTTAGTATAATGGTTGTGTAATTGCAAAGAGGGGAAAATTCGTAGCTCTCAACATCTTCAAGAAATTCCTCTAATCTAGGGAATCTTGGCCAAATTTGGATTGTAGATAGAATATATAAAAGGATTGAAGACATGTAAAATTCATTCTGATGCTTAGCTCTATTTAGGGCAGCTGAGAGGTTCTCACTTACCATAAGGGCCCAATCAATGAAATGATGTTGGGAATAGATTACCTGAACCAGGAAGAAATGTTGCTTGACAAAATTAAGTGTGTCACTCTCACCTCTAATTTTGTGAAGCAATATCAGAATATCCACAATCTCTGGCTTCAGTTTTGTATTGTATAATGTTTTGGGCAGCTTTCCCTTGGCACTCCTAGGCTCTTGAAACCACACCTTCATTATCTCCTTCTTCCATACTGACTTCTTTGCTATATATTAAGTAACAGCTTGACTGTATATCATCTCTGAGTACTCAGCTTGCTCTAGGATATAGAGAGAGTTTTGAATAGAATCTCAATCAATAGAGAGTAGCACCATGTCATTGGGAAAAAGAATTTGCTTGGTATCTCGGTTGTATCAAGATATACATTCTCTAACCAGCTCAAAATCTTGAACTGCGATGAGAAAAATAGCGGCCTTGACTAACCCACTTTCCTTCAACTTCTTAGTGATAGGGTGCATTTGATCAACTTTCAATCTGTTCTGAAAGTTTTTCATATCAAAGAACTTCAAAGAGGTGTCTGTGATCTTATGTCAGTCAGAGGTGATGCCATTCATTCCATTGAATCCCATAAATCTGGAAGCCATGTGTTGAATGATTTGATTTGGGAATTAGGAATATCTCTCAGGAATGCATGGGTGCAGAATAATTAATATCAGAGGCTTCAAATTAAAACAATTTTGTCAAAACTTATGTTTGCAACCTTCAACTGATTTTATAACTTTTGAATTCTTACCATTTAATGACCGACTTCCCATGCCACACAAATGAAAAGACTGAAGCATTAATGAAAAATCTCGTTATGAAGTAAAACGGCTTTATTTGAATTAATTACTTTGCTCCCATAGGTAGTTGAGAAACATCTTTTCACTTTAGTAACCATAATGGTAACTTTCTTTAAGTGGTATAAAATTACTTTTCCACTTCTCCTTTGGATGGAGAAATGCTTTTGGTGTGCTCTCTGTTTGAAAATCTACCGAAGGAAAATCTACCGAAGGAAAATCTTAGCATATTGAGATGCCAAAATGATATGCGTGGATTTCATCATCTTGCTTCACACCTTGGGTCACTCATGAGATCGATTCCCTTTAAAAAATCCTCAATTTTAATGGTTTGGCGAAAAATGTACCCCACAGGTCTAAACCCGCCTGTTGGAGTGGTGGAGAAGCCATTTTTTTCTTTTCTGCCAGCAAGCTTACATCTTAGATTTCTCTCCATTTAATCATTCCCCTCAGCCTGCAGAGATGTATTTCAAATGCAAATAACCTTACTAAGACCAAATCATCTACTTTAAGACTGTACTAACTGTTGAGACATCATGGAATAGTCATGTATGGAAAACGCACTCTGCTGGTGATTTTCTGCCAATGGAGAAGCTTGAAACCAATTTTCTGCCATTGAAGAAACATGAAGTATTCAAGCTACAGATTCCAAAATCACAAAAGATAAATGTTATAAATCTCTAAATTGTGACCTTTATCAGATTTGGGATTGTAAACCTACCCAATTAAACATGACTTCAGGTACGAATCCCCCCAGCTCACAAAGGAGAAGTGAAATTGGGAAATTTTTGTAAAGGCCTCCTAGCCTAAGGGGAAAGCTAGACTTAGACTCCATAAATTCACAACACTTTCAAGACCACTACTACATACTAAACATCCACTTTTGTCTAAAGATATGCAGACCAAAAGTGGGGCAATAGTAATGAACAAGACAAGCATCTTTAATGCTTAGATAGTTCCAATCATAGCTCTTTAATGATCTTTGTCAACCTCTGCTCTTTCATATGCCATTCACATACATAAATATCCTTCCTTTCTTTTTTTCTTGTCCTATCACTTTACAAAAAGTGTGTGTATATATATATATATATATATATA
>MU225120.1:882072-894800 GCA_018584345.1 Thuja plicata
ACTTTAATTAAATTAAATTCACCCTCTTTAGCTGAGACACATGAAAAGGAATTAAATAATATTTAATTATTAAATAAATATCCTCTTTTCAATAATTGAATTTAATTATTCAGACAATTGAGAAAAATTAATTATGAGGTCATATTTATTTAATTAATTGTGCTTTAAAGAGAAATAAAACAATTAAATTCAAATAAAACAATATTAAATCAAAGAGATAAAATAGTTAAAGTAGGAAGAAAACAATTTATTGAATTCTTTTCAATAAAGCTTTCTATTTTAACTGGCTTTTCTAGTTGTTTTATTTCAAAACAGGAAAGTTTCTATTCTGATCCTCTCAGAGTCTATAAAAGAACTCTCTTTCTTCATTCAAACCCCCTGAAATTATTAAAGAAAATTGCATTGTTAGAATACTGAATTTTTGTCTCATTTTGCTAATATCATATAGAGTAAATTTCATATTGCAAATAAGATAGTTTTCAATTTCTAGATTAAATTGCATTGAAATCATGTCTTAGTTTAGTATCTCATATTTCAATTCATTAGCATAATCTTTGCATTTGCATAGCATTATCATGTTAAATCCTTCGTTCTTAGATGGTCCATAGTTGTGAGGCCCTCGTCCTGAGAGCAAATTTCAAAACTCCATCTAGATAGAAGGCAATAGGTTGAATCACCTAGGCAGGCAGGATGAATAACTCATATTCAGTCTCGTTTGTTCTTGGTGAAGAAGGACTATGTTGAAGTGTGTGGTTGATTGAGAAGGCCAAACTTAACTCATACAAAACCTACTACAAAATCCATGCTTAAACATTCCCATGGTCTGGTTGGAATTGGAAAAGGTTGATATAGACCTGAATTTATAGATGTTCCTTTGGCCTTCTAACAAATAACACAACCTTCTACATATCTCTTCACATCCAAATTCATCTTGGGCCAAAAATAGAATATGTCTACTAACTCTTGAGTTTTGTTAACCCCAAAATGGAAACTAAGTGCACCATTATATTTATCTTGTATAAGATTCTCTCTAATAGACCCCCTAGGGACACAAAACTGACTCCCTTTAAACAATAGACCTAACTGCAAAGTGTACTCAGAATATTGACTATGAAAAGTGGTTTTTATACTTTGTACATACCTTGTAGATGTCTGCAAAGTCCTCATGTTAACCATATAGGTCCTTGAAGTTGTTAATTCCCATACTCTGCAGTTGAATTTCTTGAATGGTCAATGCTCTTTTGCTCAAAGCATCTACAAATTTATTTTGCAACCCTTTCTTGTGCTTGATATTGAATGTATAGTCTTTTATGTATTCAACCCACTTCATATGTTTGTGACTCAATTAGTCTTGTGAGTTTAAGAAAATCAATGCTTAATTGTATGAATAGGAAATAAAATCCCTTTGCAATAGATAATGCCTCCATTTTCTCAATGAGTAGACCAGAGCATACATATCTAGGTCATAAGAAGAATACTTCTTCTTAGCTTCACTCAACTTCTCTGAATGGAAAACCACTGGTCTTCCCTTCTGACAAAAGACAGCTCCAATTGCCACATTGCTGGCATCACACTCCACTGTAAATAAATTTTCAAAGCTTGGAATAACCAAAATTGGTTTTGTTGTAATCTTATTTTTAAGTAGCAAAAAACCATGGTTAGCTTGTTCATTCCAAACAAACTTTGTCTTCATGCCTCGTTTAATAGTGGCCAACATAGGAGCACATATTGCACTAAATTGTTTAATAAATTTTCTATAGTATTGTGCTAGGCCATGAAAGCTTCTTACCTTAGTGCTTGTTCTTGGAGTAGGCTAGTTGATGATGGATTCCACTTTTCTCTGATCCATCTTTAAGTTACCCTTTGATAGCAAAAAACCAAGGTACACCAACTCTGTCTTGATGAATTCACACTTTTCTAAGTTGATCATCAATTTCTCCTCCCACGGCTTCTTAAAAACTAATTCCAAGTGTTTGAGGTGTTCTTCCCTTGTCTTACTATAGATGAGTATTTCATCTAAGTAGAACACTATAAAATTTCCATTGTACTCTTTAAGTACCTCATTCATAACCTCATGAATGTTGATGGGGTATTTGAAGGTTGTTTTCCACTCATCCCCTTCATTTACAACTTTTGGCATCTTTTGCATTTATGATTCAAACTACAAACTAGGGGCTCTAACCCATTTATTTCTATGAAATAACCTAATTAATGTCTCATGAAGCATATTTTGCATCCAACATGGGTCTACGACACAATTAGAACCCATTTCCCAACTTTAGACCAAACTAGGACTAAACTACTAAAAGAAACTAAAAAAGACTAATAGTGAACTTAGAACTAACACTAATTCACCAAGTCACACACACAACATGACCTTCTAAGGTCTTAATAAAACACACACACACACACTGACTTGGCTAAGGTTAGTTACAAGCCAAAAAACTAGGGCTTTGAGGATTACCTAGGTGCTCCTGCACCAGTTATCACTTGATTACATAACTCATCAGTGGGTTACCCTAGTACTAGCCACTTAGGGACTTGACCCCTCACTTAGAGCCACTCACCTAGTGTCCTTAGGTTCCCTACCCAAAAAATTCTCAAAGTAATATAAGGAATCCACATCATATTATACAAGAAGCCATAACAATGTCACAACATCAAATAATCGAGTTTAGGAAAGCACTAGTTATCCTGAATCCTCTGGATAACCCTAAACCATACTCAGGTACACAGATGGATAAAAAACATCCACATTGCATCAAATTGTGTATAGTGAAATATTCAACCTATTGGGATAAAGCTCAAACATAAAAAATTAGTGGATTAGCACATATAAATAATAGAATGAACAAGAAACTAACAAGACTACATCATAACATCATATTGAGCCAAAACTAAGTAAATTGCACTCTCTTACTACTTGTTTTTATTTTCACTTTTATATTATTGTGCATGTGTCTCTCAAACAAAAATGGATCAAAGCTCTGATGCAATGCAACTCACGAATGCAAGATTGGATGAGAGAGGGATTCAAGAACTAGTATAGAAAAACTAGCCTCAAACTTCTCCAAATGATTAAGCTACTATGATTGAGAAGTAATGCATAAAAAGGAAAGTATGATTGGTTCACCAAAATGATCCTAGCATGTGATCTCTAACTGAATTAAACAAGAAACTATAAGCATGAAAACAACTATGAAAATCTAGAGCTATGTTAGCATAATAATAATGCAAAAGGAGAGATGATAATGCAAGAGGAGAAGGCCTCTATTTATAGATTTTTGGGATAGAAGAGGAGAGGTTGAATGAGGTGGCATCTATGTGGAATCCACATAAGAGACACATAAGGGACACATAGGCTTGAAGGGATGGCTAATTTGAAATCAAATATAGAAATAAATATTGAGTGGCTCAAGAATTCCAAGTGGGGGAAAAAAGGAGTAAAGAGATTTTAAGAGGAATGGGTGGCCATTTTGGACACATGGGATTGGAAGGGATGACTATTTTGAATTCAAATATAGCAATAAATATTGAGTGGCTCAAGATTTTCAAGTGGGGGAAAAAGGAGTAAATAGCCTTAAAGAGGAATGGGTGCCCATTTTGGAGAGAATTCTCCCACATGGGTGAGCATTCCATTAGCCTTAAAAAGGTTAGGAATCACCCTTTAAGTATGATCAGAGGACAATAAGGTAGGGAAATATGCTTAGGAAGTGAGGTGATGGGAGTAGAGTAGGAATAGGGTAGGCTTAGGGTAGGCTTCTAGATTGGATTCATAGGTCTCTAGGATAGGTTTAGATTATAATTCAAATTAGATTTGAATAAATAATAGCTTAGAAGAATTAGGGATATAGAGGATTTAATAAATATAAATTTATTAAAAGGGGATTTTTTGAGGCAAATGTATTTAAATAAAATACATTATAATAGTATTTAGATCATTGATAAATACTAACAATGAAACTATTTAATTGAATAATTCAAATAGTTAGATGAATAAAGGGGAATTTAATATTAAATACTTTTGGACGTCTACATTTTTCCCCTCTTTGACATGGCGTCACAAGTGACGTTGTGTCAAAAACAAGAAAATGAGTTTCCCTAGAGGAAGAGGGTTTCTAGGAGTCGTGCCGAAGCAATGATGACATAGGGTTGTGCCCCCTCGAGAAAAGAACACAACAAAGACAATGTTGTGATATTTTCTTGAAAAAAGGATGCAACGAGAAGGAGGAATAAGGGAGAGGAGGGAATAAATAGAAGCCTTCTGAAATGCAAGCATGAATGAAACTAAGAATGTAAATGCAATGATGAAATTAAATGCAACTAACAAGCATTGGGGATGCATTTGTGTGAGAAAATATGGAGAGCACATCCGATTTTGATATTGCAAAAGGAGGTATGCATCAAGTGTTAGAAAACATAGATGACAGGATTCCTTTGTGTGGACTAGATGCTTAAATACAATCACACTGCAAAAGACACATGTATTAGTAGTCACCAGTCACAATGCACCAAGATATAGAAGATCGAGGTAGTGGTGAGTAGGTTTGAACTGACACAAAAAGATAAAATAAATAAAGAAGGCCTCATGACCAAGCAGTCATTCAGTCCAAAGTTCTTTCCATGAATAAGATTGATGTGATGAAGGATTTGATAAGCTAATGCCGAAAGGATGCATCCTGACGGGAAAGGATTGGATTTGATTTGATTTTATGGAAAGATATTCGCTAGCAAAAGCTATGAAAAGGATGAGGAGCAAGGAGAGTCAATCTCCAAATTGATTTGGTGGAAACATGATTGCAGTGAGAGTGATCAAATGTTGCTAAAAATGTAACGATGTGAAAGTTTTATTGTAGGATTTTGGAGGATTTGTGCGAGTTTTTGATTTCTATGGATCTTCTGATTTTATTTTTTTTGTTGGATTTTGTGATTTTTAGGATTTTTTGATTTCTTTGGATCTTTTGGTTTTTTGATGCATTTAAGTTGTACAATGGGATGATGAAGATGCTGCGGAGATTGATGATAAGATGCACAGTGGCTTGAGATGATGAGGATGTGCATGATGTTGCCCCAGTCAAGACAGAAAGTGATTGTATTGATATGAAAGAATTGGATGCATAGATAGAATATATTGAATTGGATAGGAAGGAAGAATACATGGATGAAAGGTAGAATGGATTAGAAGATAAATGGATTTGATAGAATTGAATACGAATGAATTAGAAGATAAATGGATTGGAAGAATGGATGAAGGAAGATGGATGTTGTGATCGATGACAAGGGAGCACCAAGGAATGGTGGAGATGGGGAGATGTCTCAGAGGGGAGATAGATTGAGGGAATGGATGGATAGGAATCCAAGGACTATGTGGAAAAGAAAGCCCCCGTGATAGAGAATGAAGGGTGGAGAGATGGCTTTTGATAGAAGATATATGGAAGGAATGGATAGGATACTATAGTGGGATGGGAGAAGAGGACTGGGAAATGAAAGGCGGATACACAAAAGTTTCCAAGGAATAGAATGCCCCCACTTAGGATAGGTCATGTTTGAGGAGGCATTAGGATGAGGTAAAGCAGGACACTAAGGGAGGTAGAGGGTAGATAGGATGGTGGTTGAAGGATGGAGAAGGATGGAAGATGGGATGGTAGATAGGATAGGTGAAGGATGGAAGATGGGATGGTGGATAGGAAAATGGCTCAGAAGAAAGATGAGTAAGAAATTGTGGCTAATTACAGTGAAATGGAAATGGAAGGAAAAGATGAAGATGGAATGGAGAATGAAAATGATAGGTGGATGAAAATGAGTGATGTAGAAATGGATTCCAAAAGGGGTCCAAAAGCATGTATATAGTTCAGATTTTTGTTTTTTATTTTATCAAGATCCAAAGGAGGGTGGAGGAGGGGAAAAGGACAAAACATGATAGGTATGGTAGACAACTGGGAGGACGGGAGAGATGGGGGAGTGGTTAGAAAAATTTTCCTATAAGTGCGGAGAGCAACTGGATGGAGGGATTACACACGATGCCTGTTTACTAGGTTTTCATCATGGTACTTGTCCAAGGAGCTTGTTTGCCAAGTTTTCACCATTCGATGCTTATTTCCCATTTTTTTTTTTTTTTTTTCCTTTCTTGCTTTTTGATTTTTTGTTTTTTTTTACTTTTTTGGAGGGAGTTTATGGATGGGACAAGAACAAGGAGATGGATGGACTCAGGCATCAAGTGTGATATCAAGGTAATAGGAGCCCATCTGGAGTTATCACTAGATGTTGGTACAAACTTATTTGGGATGAGTGGCTTATGCAAAGGTATGTATGAGATGGTTATAATAGTTGATGAATGTGGGATGGCAGGTAGGAAGCGTTTGGATGAAATGGTGGAAAGTGAGTGGGATGGGGGGGACACGCTCAGGATCAACATTGGCACATGTTGTGAGGAGTATGGAAAGAGTGAATTTGATGGGGATGGTAGAAGTGGATGTGATGGAGGAAGTATGGTAGATAGTTTTGGGACATAAGGACCCAAAATAGATGTAAGAGATGGCAGAGAGGAATGCAGAGACGGAGGATTCACAACTTTGGATGCCATTTTGGATTTTTCTTTCAGATGCATTTCATCTCTTTTCTTTGGGATCCACATAGTTTTTACTTTTGCTTTGTTGGGCCTTTTCAGCTTGCGGGATGTAGTGCATTTTTCTATTGGATTGGTCTTTGCTCGAGCATGTCATTTGAAGTGGACATGAAAATCTTTAGATTGTGGCACTTTTTAGCTTTATGCATTTTTGAATTGGCATTAAAATTGTATTGAGTAGAATTGGAAGGGATATGAGAAGCTATATGAGATGGCGAGATGGAGGTAGGATGGTGGATGGGGCATGTGGGTATGTCCCTTTGTTGATCCTGATTGGGAATGTAGGATGTGGGATAAGCTAGAGGATGAGATTTTGGGATATAAGGGCCCAAAATGGATTTTGTAGGTGGAGGATATGCAATGGTTGATTTTGGGACATAGGGACCCAAAATGGATTGAGAGGATGAAGGAGGAATGTGGTAGGTTATCTTGGGTTGCAATGATGGGGGAGGAGGGATGGTGTTAAATTTCTTGGAGGAATGATGGGAAGAGGTAATGGTGGGTTTGCAAGCACGCTTGGACTGGGCATTAGTTGTACCAACATTTTTGGATGAAGGGCCTTTAGATATGCAATCAAGACCACAAGATCATGGATTTTATTTGGAAGAGATGGGCTCTAGTATACCTTTTTAATTTAGGCCTAGGCCTTTGCCTTGATAATTATATTTTTGTAGCAATCGACCCAAGATAGGGTATTTCTTTCTTAGGGAACCAAATGCAAGTCCATTATTAGGAGTGTAAGTGGTGGATATGAAACTTATTTCTTCTACTTCAAGTAGACTGCCATGGATGAATGTAAGTGAACCAAGGGGATAGAGTGATGGAAATGGGATAGTTTGGATTGGAGGTGATAAAGGATCGTTAAGTGGAGGGCATGGGATGTTCGTATCTTGGCTGATACTAGGTAGTGGATCTTGAGATAGAATAGGTAGAACGGAAGGATCTAGATTGGGAAGAGTGGATGACAATGGATTATGAGATGGAGGAAGTCTGATGGTAGGACCTTGATTTATATCAATGGATATTTCAACATGCTTTTGGACAAGATCTTGACATGATTGGATTAGTGTGGATGGTGTAATGGAGGATGTATGGATGGACTCTTCAGATGGAGGGGATGGAAGGATGGGAGAGTCTGTAATTAAGATAAAGGGAAGATGGGTGGAATCATGAGGTTCCTTGGATGGAGTATGGATAATGTTAGTAGGAGAATATGGGGATGGGGATTGGATGGACGCAATGGATGGGGGGACTTGTTAGTGTTAGGAGATGAAAAAGGATCAGTAAGTAAAGGACTTGGAAGGGAAATGATAGGTGTGGGAGATGGAAGAGGAATGATGGGTGATGAAAAGGCCTCATCACAAATGGCTTCACATGGGGGACTCATATGAATTGGCTCATCAACTTTAAGAGATGCATTTTGTGATGGCTTACTTGTGAAACTCCTTGGAGACTTACATATTGGAGGAAAAATATTAACATGTGTAGATGGTGGGGAGCTAGGGTAGTCATTATATGAAGCTGTGGAAATGGCTTGTGAACTTGGTTGAATGAATGATGGTATATAATCTAGTATAGGAGATGGCATGGCTAGATAGTTCACATAGGTAGGCGTGGAGGTGACTTGTGGATTAGATTGACTAACTGATGGAGGAGGAATTATAGATTGGGGTATGCCATATGAAGTGGGTTGAGAGATATAGGTGGATTGGGGAAGGGGATTTGTGGTAAGGTAGGTAGGAATAGAAGATGGTAGATTGGGACAAGATGGAGGGGATGAAGGAGAAAGGTAGGATAAAGTTGATGGTGAACTAGTAATAGCATGGGGGTCATGGTGATGGATTGAAGGAACTAGAAGACTCAGATTATGAATTAGAAAATCCGTTGGAGGATAAGGGGATGAATGATTTGGATTAGGGATGTAGGTAGTAGTTTTATGGTGGAAGTGTGGAGCTTTGGATATGACCATGGAAGAAGATGGAGGCATGGATGATGTTTGAGGGAGATATGTGGGTGAGGGATAATGAGATGGGTTTCCCTTGTCAAAGGTAGAGGAAGGGTAAGAAATGGGAGTTGGATTAGGATTAGGTATAGTGTGTTGAGGTAGAATGGATTGGGATATGATAGATGGATATGGAGTTATAGAATTGACTTGGTAAGTTGATTGGGATGAGAGATGTGAATAGTTTGGAGTTGGGTTAGTGTGAAGCATGTATGAGTTGGATTGATTTGGTTGATTTGGAGGGATGGTTTGAGGGATGGGACTTGACATATATGCTTGATGGTCCTTAACTATTTAGTGAAACCAATCCATATTCATGATGTTTAGATGAGGGATTTTGGAATTGGATTAGAAGATGATGTGGATAAAGTTTTAGATTAAGAGTGGATGAAGTGAAAGATTTGAGGATGAATGAAATATGAACTTAGGACTTAGGAGAAATACTTGGAATTTGCTTTGATTTGAGAGGGAAAGGCCTCAAGGATTTTTATTTGATTGATTTGGATTTGGATTTTATTTGATTTGGATTTGAATTTAAAAGAGTGTGACAAACCTGGGTGAAACAAGACCCTGTGATGGTGCCAAAAAAGGATTGATTTGGATGAAGATATCTTCTTCTAATTGGAGATAGACTTATTATCCCAACCAAAATAGGATATAAATTTGAGACGAACTGATGTTCTCAAAGAAATAGGATTAAAATAGAGGTTTACTAATGATGAGGGTCTATGCAGCACTTTGATAAATCTTTCAACCTAAGATTTGAGATGAAGAATATTGATGAAGGTGCGAGAGATGAAGCTTGATTTGATTTGATTTGAACTTGATTATGGTTGGATGTGGGTTGATCAAGATAACCGAGATTAAATTCCAAGGATTATGATGGTGCTCCTAAGCCAAAGGTAGAAGATTTGATGAAGATTGGAACTAGAAGGAGATGTGGATTAATATTTTGATTAAGAATGGATGAACATTGAAATATGAATGAGGGATTCTTGAAGGCAAGGGATTGATTAAGGTGTGATTAGATTTGGATGCAGAGAAAGATGAATTAGATTAGGATTGGATAGAATGATATGAGGTTGACAAGTGGATTGGATTAGATTGAAGGAAGATGAATGATTAGATTGGATTAAAAAAGAGGATGTTGATGTGGATTAGAGGAATGATGATTCAATTAGGTTGGAGGAAGATGAATGATTGATTAGATTAAGAAAGAGGATGTTGACATGGATTGGATTAGAAGAATGATGATTGGATGAAAGTTATTATATGAGGATTGGGAATTGGATTGAGTGATTAGGAAGATGATGAAATGATTAGGATGCTTAAGATAAGATAACTGATTTAGAAGATGTGATTAGGATGATTAAGAAGATTATGGATGATTTGGAAGAAGTGATTAGGATATTATGATGATGATGATGATGATGATGATGATGATGATGATGATGATGATGATGATGATGATGATGATTAAGAAGATTATGGATGATTTGGAAGAAGTGATTAGGATATGATGATGATGATGATGATGAAGTAGGTTGATGTGGATATGACAATGTAGGATTATTTATTGATTTTGGATTGATTTGCAAGAAATGATTTTCAACATACATCATAGGTATTAACTACGCTAAGTATACCTTGACTCAGATTCTTGGCATAACTGACAGTTATTGAAGACATGTGTCTGAAAATAGTCCTAGAAGGGACAAAGCAACCTTGCAGGAGACAAGCAAATGTGACAAATTTGTCCGCTGGGAATCCCGTTCATGTTTTTGGAATTTTCAATGTTCTTCAAACACTTCAAGCACAAATCTACCTAGGAAATTGGCTTCAAATGAAATATTATAGACCCATTTCTTGGTATTCCTTCAACTCACAAAGTAGTGTCACCCCCGAAAGGGCGCCCATGTTTTTGCCTTTTTTCAAGTATTTTTGTCATGCTACAAAGATCTATTTCATAACACAATACCTTGGGACACATCTGATGGGGATATTGGGGGGAGATTCTTCCCTCCCCTCGAACTATAATAAATCACCATTCGCAGGTGAAATAGGTAGCTTCTAATCTTAGATTTTTTATTAAGTGTCTATGTTTGATTGTATCCTCTATATCTATGCAATCACAATTCAGGCGTATAGGCCCATAGAGCGTCTTGACAAAAGTGGTCATGTAAATGTGATTGAGACCGTAAGGCTACACTTAAGTTAGATGAGAGTTGAGTATAATCTCAAATTCCAATCAAATCCTGAGGCTTTAACCCCAATTAGTAAATTTGATTAACGTGAGTTGGAGAGGTGTGGCTTACACCTCATTCTCACGTGGGTCATTCCCAAGATATTTTTACCTCAACCGATAGGCCCATCTAAAGGATTAACTTTCTAAATAAAATTAGATTGGTGACAAAAAGGAGTAAGGATTTTTTATTTTCCGACAAGGGGAAAACAACATACTTTCCTATCCAGTATCATTTTCTCCATAGACACGCAAGACACACTTAGTTTATTCCCAAAGATTTAATTGTTTAACACAAAGAAAATATATCTAGGTTTTTTATCTTCCCAAAATAGAATAGAGCATACTCCCCTAACACTTGTTTTGGATTAGACAAAAATATCCCACTAATTATTCTATGTGCCTATAAAAAATCAATCTAAATGCTAACAAGCTCGATCATTTGGTCAATTTAAGTCAAGGCAACCTACAAGACAAGTGTGAGTAATCTTATAAAGTTGTGTCTTTGGAAAGTGGTGTTGTAAGACAATTGGTTAGTATTTTGAGATTTTCCAAATCTTTGACAAGTGATAAAGGTGATATGCACAAAGAATTCACTTAAAAAAAAGATTTCATTAGCATAAGATATGAACTTTTGAAATTGAAAATGAACGAGTAAAATTGAAAATGTGCACCAAATTTTTGAAGTGGAATATGAATTAATAGATTACAAATATGAAAAGGTCTCTGAGTCAGATTTCCAACTCTTTTTGAATCATCAAAAATAGAGTCCATATGCAAAAGTTATGGATGTTTTTGTGACAGTGTCTCTGTTTGCAGACAGAGCCACCTGTGTACAAGTAGAGCCGCCCATCTGTCGGTGCCACCTCTGTAGAAGTGGAGACGCCTATCTATGAATATGAACTTGTTTTTGAGAAGAATGAAGATATTTTGATAAGGTTTAGGGATGTGGGTCCCACCGGGCATGCAAGAATGTGTACGGTGAAATCTTCAACCTGTTGGGAGCAAGCTCAAACATAAAACATTAGTGGATTAGCACATATAAATCATAGAATGAACAAGAAACCAACAAGACTCCATCATAATATCAGATTGAGAAAAAAACAAGTAAATTGCACCCTATTACTACTTGTTTTGATTTTATCTTTTAGATGATTGTGCATGTGCTCTCTCAAACACAAATGGATCAAAGCCCCAATGCAACGTAACTCATGAATGCAAGATTGGATGAGAGAAGGATTCAAGAACTAGTATGGAACAACTAGGCTCAAAATTCTCATAATGATTAAGCTACTATGATTGAGAAGTAATGCATAAAAAGGAAACTATGATTGATTCACCAAAATGATCCTAGCATGTGATCTCTAAGTGAATTAAACAAGAAACTATAAGCATGAAAACAACTATGAAAATCTAGAGCTATGTTAGCATAATAATAATGCAAAATGAGAGATGATAATGCAAGAGGAGAAGACCTCCATTTATAGATTTTTGGGATAGAAGAGGAGAGTTTGAATGAGGTGGCATCTATGTGGCATGCACATAAGAGCCACATAAGAGACACATAGGCTTGAAGGGATGGCTAATTTGAAGTCAAATATAGCAATAAATATTGAGTGGCTCAAGAATTCCAAGTGGGGGGACAAAGGAGTAAAGATCTTTTAAGAGGAATGGGTGGCCATTTTGGAGACATGGCCTTGGAAGGGATGGCTATTTTGAAGTCAAATATAGAAATAAATATTGAGTGGCTCAAGATTTTCAAGTGGGGGAAAAAGGAGTAAATAGCCTTAAAGAGGAATGGGTGCCCATTTTGGAGAGAATTCTCCCACATGGGTGAGCATTCCATTAGCCTTAAAAAG
>MU225120.1:904445-914676 GCA_018584345.1 Thuja plicata
AAAATTTGAGAATACTAAGATGGAAGAGATTGAATTTAAATGATTAATGAATAACAACCATTTGAATAATCAAATTGATGTAAACAAATGTATATTTAAATCAAATGCTTAAAACAAAATTATAAGATATGAATTAATTTAAATTAATTGTTAACATTGATCAACAAAATTAATAAACTAAAGTAATTAGAGATGAAAAGAGTTTGAGCAATTAAACTTATTTTATGTAAATTAAGATTTTAAAAATTTATATAAGAGTGAGATTTAAAAATGAGTCAAAGGAATATTCAAACTTTAATTAAAAATAGATAATCCACAGATTTGCTGAAAGGAATCGCAGAACAATAATTAATATTCTTTGCCAGAAAGCTAAAACTAGTAAAGAATAATAATCATACAAGATAAGTGAAATAAAACTGTTGTGCACAAGAGAGATTGGTTAGAATAAAAAATGGTTTGACTGAAATAAAAGATTAAATGTTGCACAATATAATAGACAATAACCTACAAAAAAATGTTAGAGATAAAATAAACAGAGTTATTGGAAATATTTAAAAAACATATATAACTGGATGAAAATAATATTAAAAAACACAGTCAAATTGCAGGGGGTATAACTTTTAAATGCACCATTGGATTTTAACAATGTTTGGATATGTTTCACAAAACCTAATTATCTAGCACTCCACCATAGCGATTTTTAAAAAAATGTACGGTTTGAAAGTTATGGATGACAGAGTGCGGATCTATAAAACTGTCTAAAAAATAGAATGAGATAAATAGAGACAAAAAATAACCCTGCATAGATAAATAACAGGTAAATGATAAATAACAATAAGAGAAAATATGTTAGAACATTGAAATAGATAAGTTTTAATATACATATCTGAAAATATGATAGTTAGAGAAATGGATAAAAATGTATAAAAGATAAAACCCTTGCAGTTGCCTGACAGAGGGAGAGATTAGATTTTATGCAAGCAAGATAAATCTAAATCAATGTTAGAATGCTGAAGAATAGAATATTTAAATCTGTAAAATTGAAATAGAAATGAGGAAAAAAAGAACTTAGATCTGGCAGCAAGCCATCCAGAACAAGTTAGATTAAAAAAAATTAGATTTAAAAAAGTCAGATTTGCAACAAAAAAAAATGAGGTAAAACCTGCAAAACAAAAAAAAATTAGATCAACAAGAAGAGCTTGCTCCTTTGAATGGCACCTTCCTACAAAACACTTAAACAAGGATTAAATATCTCTGATACCATGTAAGAAGTATTAAAAGAATGAAAACAAGAACATGAAGTAATCCAAGAAAATGAAATGCAAGAAGGATTTTACCATAAACCAAATGTGAGATAAAATTTTCAAAATCAATCACCAAGCACATGAGAAACTCCAAGAATCCAAAAAAGAGACAAGAGATTTTGGTAAGGGGAAAAGAAAAGAAAAAACCCTTTGTGAATAATAAGAATATGGCCAAAATCCTAAAGGATGAGAGCAATAAGCTCAATATAATAATGAGAGCAATGAGAGATTGTGAGAAGAAATGAGAGATGGTTGAAGATTATTAGGGGAAGTGTGTAAGAGGAATCTCTTAATTAGAGATGAGTGGAGGAGTTTTCATGTAACTCCCTTCTCCTATGAATGCCACATTCATATTGTGTGTGTGACAAATGTGTGATTCCTCTTAAGGAGGAATATCTATTTTTCTTATTAAAGGAAAAACAAAATAGTGACATGTCCTCCTACTTGGACTAGAGGACAAATACAAATAAGGATACCTTGGTTTATCCTTTAATTACATATTTTCAACCAAGGAAAGATTATATTCTAACAAGACCCTCTTTAAAAACTTTGCAAACAATCCTAGAAAGTATCCAAATCATGGAACATTTCTTTATAGCGCTGAAAATAGAATCTTGACTTGGTCCCCTTTGTCCCAAAAATTTCAAACCCCTCCTTATCAATTGGTCACATTCCACCTTTTTCATGATGGATTTGATCTAATCCCTTTTATCAAAATTGTCCCTTGTCCCTAAAATCCTTTTTTTCAAGTCAAGATTCTTATTCAACCTCACGAGGTTATGCTCTTAGGTTTGTCTCCTTTCCAAAGATTTATTGTCAAAGTCCAAAAAACCAAAAACATAGTTTTATAAATCTTAGATTGCATTTTGCATAATCTCCTTTCATTTCAAAAGTTGCATTTCCAAAAATCCAAAAAAATCTTGCATTTGTATATAGTCATCATGTCATTCTTCACTAGGTTCCAAGCATCCAAAAGGCAACAAGAAACTTATCAACCCATGTTTCCATCACAAGGAAAATCACAATTACCTTTTGATCAAAGACAAGATATACCTTTGCAACAACAAGATTTTGAGCCAAGGAAAATGACATCAACGCACCCAAAAAATCAATTGCATCAAGTTGCAAGCCAAATTAGATAAAGAAAATAAAATCTTGGAAGAGAGTGTAGAAAATATTAGAAAGAGTAGAAAGGAGATGGCCAAACTCCTTGGATGTCCAAGTGAATCTTTTGGTTAAATTGACACACAATCTCTCATCGATAAATCAAAGATAGCAAAACTCATTTCACAACTCAATGAGGCAAATGAGCAATTTAACAAAGCCCAATTCAATCATGTGCAAAAGCCAACTTTTTTCAACCAAGTTCTAGATCTTGCTCAATTTAATCAAGTTTCAAATCAGTCTCCATGTGCTCAAATTTCAAATAAATCATTCAACCAAGTTCCAAATCAAACCTTTCAACTTGACTATGGAATAATTCAAATGGAGACACCACCAAATTACAAACCAATCTTCATTCCAAAACAAACAAGTGATCTTCAAACAATTTCACAACCTCTTGTGCCAATCATGCAAACAAGACAATCAATACCAAGATCACAAACAATAACATTTCTTGAAGAACCTTTTGTGTCCTCCAATTCACCACCAATGTCTTATCAAACAAAGAAAAATTCAAATGTGACATCTTTTGAACATCAACCAAGAATAATCAATAAGAAACCTTTTGTTTAACATGTCAATTCCAAAAATTCTTTCCAACATGTAAATAATTATGAGGTATCACAAACAAGACCCATCAAGCAATGCAAGTTCAAATCCAAAATTTTAAAAGAATTTATTTCAAAAATTGGATCAAACAAATAATTTACCCATGTCTAGCAATGGCTCATCCTAAAAAAATCACATGGATTATATACCTACTTCCTCTCAATAAATTAACCTTCAAGAAACATCCATGTTTCCTTCAACCCCTTCATCCCCACATTCCTCATGTTATGCCATACATACCCGTCCCTACATTTTGTAGGCAAAATGTTGGGTCCCCCTTTTTTATTCTTCTCTTTCCTTTGGTTTCTTTTGTTTCCTTTGTTTCCCTCTGGGATTTTCTTCCGCAAGGGTTGCCTTTCTTTTTCTTTTATCTTCTTTTGTCTCTAGGACCCGGTCCCAGAGTTTGTTCTTTTGAGTAAGCCAGATTCTGAACTCTGGGATTCTCTGTCATCAGGTCTTCTTTCATGGGAAGATGTGGCTGCATGGAATCCCCGAGCCTAGAGTATGGAGGTTTTATTGTTTAGGAGTGTGTGGGGAGAAATAAATGCCTTTTTACCCTAGGGGTATAAATAGAAGTTACCATTCATTTTCACATTTACTGTGATTAAACACTTAGAGCACTCAGAGTGATTTTAAGGTGATTAAGGTGAATTAAATAGTGATTTGCAGTGCTTTCTTGTGGTTTCTTGAAGGTGAACTTGTTGTAGAGTGCCTCCCATGCTCATCTTTCTTGCATTCCCCATGTTTTCAAGTAAGCCTTCAGCTCCCTCCTCTCTAGTTTCTTGTTCTCTAGTTCTTGTTTCTATCTCGCTTGTTTCGTTCTGCTTTTCATTTTGTTTCTCTAGTTTCTCTTGCTTTTTGTCTAGTTTTTTTTTTTTTTCATTTCATCGCATCTTTAAGCTAGCTTTTCTGTCACCTCCCATTACTGGGTTGGCTTGGCCAGAGGGTTTTCCACCCTCTGTGTAGCTATAATAGTATGTATGCTCTGTATATTTTTTAGAGTACTGTAAATGTTTCTGTATATGTTGTATATGTTGTAATCTTTTGTATATGTCTGTATATCTATGTATTTTTTCCAGCCTGTGAGTCATGCTTTGGCCCTCATGTGCACTTTGGATTTCTTTGTACATTCTTTGTATAATCTACATTCTACCTAGTGCCAAGCTCGTTGTAGTCTATGCATCGGAAACCCTAAATGTGGAGCTTGTCCAAGAAAGATGGTTGCCTAGTTTGAACTCGGCACCTCACTGGTTTTGAGCCATGGAAGTTTTCTCTCTCTCCATCAAGTTAGCCTTAATGATGGATTAATTTCCCACATGATCATTCAAGTTTGGCCCAAGTGACATTCATTTCCTCGCACGTTCAAATAGTTTTTGACGTTGATCCCATAACTCCCATTACTGCATGGCCACATGACAGCCCCATGTCAGCCTAATATGGCCCATTTCCAGTCACGTTAGTAACGGTTAGTTTTCTGGACTCTGGGTCCCAGGTCTTCATTTTCTCCTTGTGTCTTTCTCAGCACATGTGCTAAAATCCCCCAAAAGGCCCGGGTAGAGGTTAAAATTCTGAGTTACTCTTATTATATGTTTTTATTTTCGGGGTTTAACATGAGCTAACAATTCTTTCAAGCACAAATGTGATATGATGGTAAGATCTCTGGAATCCAGATAAGGATTTTTTTTTTATAAATATTGATGGTCATCCTAGTTTTCAAGTTTCCAGAATCAAACTCACCAATCATGTCGGAGGCATCTGCATCATCTCCACCCGGGAGTCCATATCTCCCCACCACTGCTTCCACCTAGGAAGCTATAAGGACCAAGGCTATGAAGGCCCTATAAAAACTCCCATTCACAATGAAGTATCTGAAGGTAGACACCATTTTGGGATCAAATATTGATTCCAAAGTTTAGTTGATCACCAAAAGGAGCATCAGAATGTGGGCCAAAATGTAGGCCCTAGTAAAAATGATGTTCATACAATGAATGTTTGGAGATCCATTAGCCATCAATGTGGAAAAATCTGACATCCTTAAAGATGTTTTATCCCCTACTCTATGCAAGCTCTGGAGCTTATTCTCACTTTGGCAGGACACTATAATATAGCCATCCCGACCGTCATTCTCATAGCCCCAGTCCCAACCAAATACCCAATGTCTATGGTGTCTTTGGACACTGTGACTTTTTAGGCAAGACTGGGGATTCCCCAATTTGATAATGTGGTCATTCTCACCTGGGATTTGGCCTTGGAAGAATTTCAAAAGTTAGAACACATGGCCTAGCAGTATCTCAACAACAAATTGCTTAAGGTGCCAAGGAAATACTTCAAAAAGATGAAGCTAGAAATCCCCAAGACTGAATTTAAAGAAATCATACAAATGGGGATCATCACATAATGCAGGGTCTTCAGATAGCCCCATGCTTGGGAATTTTTGGCATGGATGTACTATTTCTTGTTGGGCATCACCTCTGGAAAGCAAAACTTTGATTGGGCCACTATCATAGAAAATCATGTGGACTCCATATTTCTCCAGGTCACCAAGTCCTCCAAATTCTATATGACATCATATGTTTTGTGGGCACTAGCACAACAACACCCTGTGACTTGTGGATTACTTACATGAGGTGTGCTTGGAACTGGCACAGGCCAGGATGCTCCCTGGGATTACTTCTCACAGATTAAATGGGAGGCTAGTGTCCTCAGCTTCTGCCAAGTGAATGATGCCTTAATTTACTACAACCTCCTCACACCTACTTGAAACATCAGATACCGGCTCTCCAAATAAGAAATAGACTTGTTTAGAAATTATGGCCATTATTACATTCAGTTTCAACAACATACATGCATTTAAGTGACCGGCTTCTCTGGGAAACCCTATTTATTTCTCAAACATTATGGGGATAAAATAAATCTTTTAGAATACTGCAAGCAAATCCTCGATCTACATGCCCTCTTCATAGTGAAGAAGGTAAAAAATGTCCTATTATCAATCACTTGTGGGAACTACCCCTATAGTCTGGCCACGGGAAAAGAGGCAGACAATGAACTCAAAAGTCTAGGGCTGATAGAGTTTTATCTGGAGTGGAATAATTTTGATCCGCTAGGAAAAATAGCAATCACACTTCCTCGTGCACCATAACCCAATAGGTATCACATGGAAGCTTTTTGGTAAGACTTCCAGGACGACTTCAAAGTCCAGAATCGGCATTTCATCTAATTGATAATGGGAATGATGAAGAGGCTCGAGATTCAAAATTTCTCGGATGACTTTTAAGACAATGGGTCCATAGTGGACCCACAATATAAAGAAAAGGGTGTAGATAAGTGTAAGACTAGAAAAAGGCCTATTTAGAATATTAGGTAGCCACAAACCCTAAACAAGTATGCTAAACCTATCTAATCTACCTTGAAAGCTATTTTCTATGGGAATTCATAAAATAAGCATGAAAACTCAAAACCCCTTCAAAGGAAGCTCCCATGTCATTCAATCTTCTCTATAATGAAATTGATGTTGCTCTTTGCACACAGACTTTGCACAAGAAGCCTAGTTTGCTAAATGAGAATACTAGAAGTTAGTGATCTTGAGGTTTTTCTCAAAATCATGTGATTCAACCTTGAATGATAGAAATGCACCCATTTTATAGAAAATGAGATGCATTTAGGTGAGATTGCATTAAATCAATGCACCAACCAAGATTTTGGTTGGTAGGATGTTTGGAAGCATGAAATTGGGGAGAGATATTGAGGAGATATTGCAAATATTTGAAAATATTTGTGAAGCACCTTAATAGGGATGTGAATCCTTATTTAAGGGATATGATATGTAGGTGAGATTATGAATCTTTAATCAAATCCATAATTCAATATTCTCAAATATTCCTCAAAATCAAATTAGATTTATGAAATTGTAAAATCCCATAAATTGAAATTAGTTAATTAATTAATAGAAATTAATAAATTATTGGAGACTTAGGAAAATGGGGAATAAATAAAGTTTGTTTATTTATTCAATTAGGACTTAGGATAAATTATGGGTTATTCATCCAAAGGGGGAAATCAGTGGAAAATAGGTCAAATTGAAGGTGATGATGTTGAATTTAAATGATTTTGATAATGTTGATAATGATTAGTGTTAATTCCAAGGGTTCTAGAATAGTTTAGGAAATCATGAGGCATCGATGAGATTTGACAATGCACCCAGATAATGATGATTGGAAGTGATTGAAAAGTGCCAATGAACTTTGATGGCATCATAAGATTGAAATGGGGTAACATTGATGATCTTTGACAATGTTCCCAAAATGATAATCAAAAATAGTATTGACAATAATGAACAACACTATTGAATTGAAATTGATAGATTGATAGAGATAACACCGATGATCTTTGATAGTGTTATCAAATGGTTGATTGAAAAGATACTAAGCATCGATGATCTTGGAAAATACTCCTAAAATGATGATAAGATTTATTGAATTGGAATTAGGGTTTGATTTATTGGTTTGAAATTGGGTTGATTAGGCATCGGTGACCTTGGACAATGCCCTAGAATGGCCAAAAATGAGTCTAGACAATTCTGCAAGTGATTTGGAATAGAATAGGATAGGTTTGAACTAATTTAGGAAGGTTTGGAATGGTTTAGGATTGAATAGGATCATTTTAGGAAGGTTTGGGATGGTTTAGGATCAAATAGGATCGGTTTAAGAAGGTTTTGAAATGATTTGAGAAATGATTGATTTGATAGACAAAGTAGAATTGTTAGTAAATAATTGAACAATTTTGCAATATTCAATAATTGATGAAAGACACAATGTCACTATACAATAAAGATCATATGCGTGACATAGAGGAATAATTAGGTCACAAAACAACATTTCAATCGTAATGCAAAAAATGTTAAAACACGTAGACCAGCAGGCTCAAACCATTTTTAGGTGTCTACATTTTACCCCTCTTTGATACATTGTGATTATGAGCATTGTGTCAAAGACTCCTAAAGGAAAAAACATTAAAACATGCCCAAGTGGTAGTGGTATACATAGGTGCCCCCTCAAGAAATCATCCAAAAAATGTAAGTGATAGGTCGATTTGCTGACAATGTCGATACGGATCCAGAGCAACGACCGGATAAAAAATCGGTGGTCAAATGTAAAAGCTATGGGGTTCAAAGCAACAAAAGCATCGCAGAAAATACAAAATGCAAGGGTTGCACGTCCATCTAGGCAACCAAGAGGCTATAAAAGTGTTTGGAAGGGGTTTGGGTGCTCATTTTCACCCTCTCATTTGGAATAATTGAGCTCTGGAGAAAGAAAGATGGATCGAGTGCTAGCAGAGATTTAGTGTAGGGAATGAGTTCATAGCTTTTGATAGCTGGCCGATGCGGGACCTGAGGTGAGTACATCTAGTCCTTTGAGTGTTTTGCAAGTTTGCATGCATTTCTAGGCTATTTTAGGGATCAAAACGGGGTCAAACGGGCTCTACAGGTGCTCTCATGTGCCACCTGTGTAGATCACATTCCCACCTACATAGGCAACACATATGGGATGACCACCTGTGTAGGCAACATAGGTGGGAGGCCTTTCTATGTAGGTGGTAAGAGAACCTGCACAATTGGTCAAATAGGCCTCAAAATAGGGTCTAGGGGTTCCAAAACCTCCCTAAACTTCCCTAAAATGGTCAAAACCCTAGGACAAGGTCAAAATGAGGTTAGACTAGGTCAAAATAGGTCCTAGGTTGGTCAACAAGAAATAGAAAGTAAAAAAAGTTGACCAAATTTGCATGGTGATCATAGGAGGAGCTGCCAGTTCCATAGACACAAGAGAGAAGACAAGTGTGCTTGGACATACGCCATCAGTTGAGTAGCCATGAGAGAGAGATCCTAGGCTTGCTAGGATTGTACTACATTACATACATGCCCGAGATTAGGGAAAACTGGGGGGTGATCATAGCGTTAGCCGAGTGATGGCACTCGGAGACCACTTCCTTCCACCTACTAGTAGGGGAGGTGACAGTGATAGTGGAGGATGTGTGGCACATCCTCAGGATTTTGATTCATGGAGAGTTGGCCGAGTATGATCCTACTACAGGGAGGTTAGCATTGCACTGGATGTTTGAGAGTGATGATGATGATCTGGACTTCCAGGATTATGAGATCAGATGGGAGATCGTGGCTAGGCAGCATGATAGTCTGATTGCAGTTATCTATGGAGTCATTGCATGTCTCTTGGTACAAGATAGACAAGGGCACAGATAGAAAAGGGGAGTGTACTCGAGCATATGATTATGTAGGGCACAGTGTTTGCATGGGGGGCATGCATGTTGGCTATGACATATTACCAGCTCCATTAGTTGGCATATTGCAGAGGATTGTCAATCAGTAGTGGGATCACACTACTGTAGGTGTGGGCCTATGAGCACATAGCGATATTCTAGCCTATAGCTCAAAGAGTGGTTTTACCAGATTTTTCATATGTTTATTATACTTTTGACATGAGATAGATGTGCTGAGAGATTTCACTTGGCATCACTACAAAGATTTCCCCAGATGGGCTGATGATGCAAATCACATTCCTTATTGCAGACAGGAGAGGTACCTCATCAGGAGGTTTGTGATGGGTCATACAGTGATTGAGATGCAGCTCCCATAGAGAGTTAGGTGATAGTTTGGAGAGGTATATGGAGTACTGACAGAAATAGCATTGTTTGCTAGATCGAGGGCCAAGGCCAAGATATGGGGTGCAACACTTAGGCCGCAGGTAGCCTATGCAGAGTTCACACAATTATAGCCCAAGCCATGGGGGGCAGATGTAGATGTAGCATATGTAGGGACCACTAATGAGTATGATAGTGTGAGGCCCATCCCGGACCCCATCATAGTTTTTCTAGTTCTTGCTTATGATAGACTTAGCATATGATACTTTACTTTTGATGCATTATTAGACATTATGGACCTTATGCTTTATGTCATGGATTTGATTACTATAGATACATGGACATATGATTCTTATGTTGAACATTATGGACCTTATTATGTTTTCTAGTTTGGACATTTATTTTGAGATTATAATTCAGAAAAACTCATTATGATTATATTATGGTTATTGAAGAAAGTTAGACTTATCTGATTTAAATGTTGAATTTCAATTTATTGT
>MU225120.1:926815-943285 GCA_018584345.1 Thuja plicata
TGCAAAACAATAAGAAAAGAAAAAAAATAAAAAATCATCAAGCTAGGGTTTGGAGGGAGAGGTAATGAGAGGGAAAGTTAAAAAAAATAAACTTTTAGTCTCCCCATATTTGGCCCTAACCCTAATTTCGAATTAGGGTTTGGGGATTACAAAAGGGGTAATAAAGAGGGGTATCAAATTTGAAATTTAAACTTCACTTAAAATAACCCTCTTATGATTGATTTAAACCAGTTTAGATTAAACTGGTTTTTTTTAGGGATAGTTTTATAAATAATTATTATAGGAGAGCTAGAAACAAATATGTTTTATGCTGGTTTAGTTGTTAATTTATTTTAATATAATTGTATACCAATTAAAAATCAACTATTTAATAATATAAGACTTCCTAAACGATTTCCTTTGAACTTTTCTCTTAGCAAATCTTTACTAGAAGGGGGTTAAATGTCCATATTTGATAATTTTATTAAACATCATTATTTAGGGAATTATCTTAATTTATAATAAAATTTGAGATAACAAGGATGAAGATTTAATTTGAAAAATATAGTTATATTTTAAAAGGGAAATCTAATTAAATTTTCTAGGAAAACTTAGGGACTCTTAATGTTATTTTTATGTGGTCAATATATGTGGCCAGTATACTGACTTCTATAAAAATAATAATAAGAAGCACCATAACCTAGTGGGTATTAATTTAACTCAGAACCCTTAGCTTTTAAGTAAATCCAATCTTTTCAAATGTGCTGGAGACGGAGAACAGTGAATCTTTCTCTTTCCTCCACATCATCAAACTCTATTGAATACCTAGTTGTCATGTAGACACAGATAACCTTCAACTTATAAACCTTTATCTTTAAAAAGCATTTAGGGTTAAGGGATGTTGAATCTAGTCATGATTCCCCTTAGACCCTCTTGTTTGTTAATTTAATATATAATTTCTCTTTCAAAAAAAAAAGTTGTTGCATTTTGGGCGTGAAATTTTTGGGCATAATAGATAGATGGTTTTCTATGCAGAGGCTGATTCCTCTGACTAATCCCGATGTGACGATACCAAGAGTGCTGTTGCTTAGAGATGAGAGCACTGAGGAGGAGGATGATGAGGAAGAGGATGGGGATGAGGAGTCAGATGATGATGATGATGATGATGATGATGATGATGAGGATGAGGGTTCAGATGAGGAGGATGATGATGATGACAGGGATCTCCGTGATATGCCGATGCAGATGGATGAGGATAAGGATGAGCCACCATAGGGGGATGACATACAAGGTCCAGATGACTGGTGTGAGGGTCATATACAGCACATTGCAGAGCTTACGAGCTAGATAGACAGATTGGCACTAGAGAGAGATATAGATAGAGCTGCATGAGATATAGAGTGATCAACACTCATAGCATAGATGGACAGGTTGATAGCAGTGAAGGATGCAGCTATTGTCAGAGGGTAGAGTGTGTAGGAGGAGGCATGCCAGTTCATTTGTTCCATTAGAGATGCAGGTGTGTGTGATATTGTAGGGATGCTAGGGGATGCCTGAGAGGAGAAGAGGTACTAGCGAGTGATGTATGAGAAAGATGTGCCATGGGATTAGTGGGCATCGAGTTATAGAGTGTCATCCAATAGGTCACATTCTCATAGGACACAAAGCACTGGGGGAGTACTGGGACCAAGGGGGCCACCTAGATCGGGGAAGATAGGGCATCACACAGGGAGAGCCTCCTCCTCCTCCCGATAGGATAGGGATCAGGAGGACTGAGAGAGTAGGGGTTGACAAGGAGTCTGTCTAGAAGAGGGGAAATTTTGATAGACATGTGATATGTTATGAGTCTGCAGGCCTCAGTGTATATAAACACCTTGATTTTTGTACTTTGATACTTTTTGAGACATTGATATATGATATGCAGCTATTTTATGATGCACAGGATGGATGTTTATGTATATGCTTTGCTTTCCTATTTATATAATGATGCTTATGTATTGCCTTTGTTATGCAATAATATTTCTTATGAATGCAATAATTATTTTTTGTCTTTTTGCCATTTGAATTTGTAAGAATGCCAAATGCACATGTATGTTTTAAATTTTTCTGAGGTAGAAATTAATGAATGCAAAAATGCACATGTTTTTGTTGTCTTTCAAGTTTATGAATGTATGAATGTAGGATGCACTTGTTTTTGACGTACTAGAGTACTAGACCAAGGTGACTGCGAGGATTGACGAAAGAATTGTTAGTAGAAAGAAAAAATTACACGAAGAAATGTTAGTAGAAAGATGTTGGCTTTCAAAGTGCAAATTGTTTTAAGAGCTTATTTTGATATTGCAAAAGTGGACGCGGTGCATTGTGACACAAAATCCAGAGTGCAAAAGTCATCCTTTTTGCATGAACAAACACGATGTAGATAGAGGATGATCTTATCTATCCCGAAAGCATGTAGCAGACATGCCCCATAATTTCATGAGATCATCAAACAGGCAAAAAAAAAGATAAAGCAAAAATGAAATGGTCATGAACCATCCTGGCTACTCTCATAAGTTTAGATAATATCATCAAGTAGCATAGGAACATGATCAAAAAATAAAATAAAAAATACTCACAAAACAATGTAAGCCAATAGCCATTCTGATCTTTTGTTACTTGCATTAAATGTTCATTGATTGATAGCTTAGATTGCAGATTAATTGATTGCAGAGATCAAAAGATTTGAATGGTCCAATTAGATTGAATGCTGGGTCACAATGATTCAGATCACATATGACTTTTTTAAGCACAAGTTGATGATTCTGTCATTGATGTCGGCAAACATGATGTTTGATTTGCAAAAGGAAGACAAGTATGTACAAATTTATTGCAGATTTTTTGAAGAGATTTTGCAATTTTTTAGGATTTTTGAAATATTTGAATTTTTTTGGTCTTTTTTAGGATCGTATTTGAATTTATAGAAATTTTTTAGGAGATTATGTAATTTTTAGTAATATTTTGCATATTTGGATTTTTAGGATTCTTTTTGGGACATTATGATATTTACAATGTGTTATCTCTAGAATCAGATAGTCGAGGAATCTCATGGGTAAACCACGTTCAAGGTCTTGCCCCTAGTTTGAATTCAAAGTCAAATATGCTCAGTGCCAGGAATTTTCCCCCAGACAACAAAGAGGCTATATACAAAGGCCAAAAGGACAGATCGACTGGGTAGACCAAGGGGAAGACAAAGAAGATCAACTAGTTATAGGCCATAAAGGGGCACTAGGGTCGATAAAAACTGAAAGATGTGATCAGGAAAGGACATCAGGATATCAGGTGGAACCATGATAGACAATGGGGTAACAAATTACTACGCATGGCACCTATTTGCTAGGTTTTCACCACGGTACTTTCCCAAAGCGCCTATTTTCTAGGTTTTCACTACTGGATAGGATTTTTCTCTTAATTTCCATTTTTGTGTGCCAAGATGCTTGTTTACCAGGTTTTCATCAAGACAACCATTTTTTATTTTTTTCTTTTTTTTCTTTTTTCTCTTTTTTCATTTTTTGATATTTTCTCAGAAAATTTTTCAATATTTTTGTACTTTTTTCAAGAACTTTTTTGCAATTTTTTTGTACTTTTTTCAGAAATTATGCATAATATTTATGGAGGTGCATGTTGGTCAGTGCCTCTGGCAATGGTTCTCCCTCTAGTGTTGCAAGCTGATACACTCCAGACCCATATGATGTTGTGACTATGTATGGGCATCCCAATTTGGTTCAAATTTTCTAGCCTTCTCTCTGTGTGGCTGGGTCTTGTAATTCATCTTCAGAACTAAGTCTCTGATCTCAAAATGATGAGCTTAGACCTTCTTGTTGTAACTTCATTTGAGACGGTTCTCGTAGGCTTGCAAGTATACCAAGGCAATTTGTCGCCACTCATCAAGCATCTCAAACTCATGTAATCTAGAAACTCTATAATGTTCATCATCAACAATGCCTTGTAAGGATACTCTCAATGAAGGAATTTCAACCTTTAGGGGTAATATGGCCTCGGTGCCATAGAAAAGAGAGTATGGAGTAGCACCAGTGGGGGTGCAGATGTTGGTCCTGTAGGCCCATAGAGATGGGTTGAGTTGTAATTGCCAATCATGGCCAGCATCATTGACAGTATTTTGTAGGATCTTAATGATGGTTTTGTTAGATGCCTCTCCTTGGCAATTGCCTTGCGGGTAGTAGATGCTAGAAAATCCATGATGGATTTTGAATTTCTCACAAAGATGTGTAGCATCCTTGTTCTGGAATAGGCTACCATGATCAGTAATAATGGCTAGAGGGACTCCATAGCGGCAAATGATATAATTTAGGATGAATCAGGAAACTTGTTTGCTGGTAATGTATGTCATGGGGATAGCTTCCACCCATTTGGTAAAGTACGCAGTGGCTGTGATGATGTACTTATGGCCATCAGAAGATAGGGGTGTGATCTTCCCTACAAGGTCAAATTCCCATTGTGAAAAGGGCTATAGAGAGACCACTGGCTATATATCTTGTGTCGTAGCATGAATCAAGTTACTGTGAATTTGGCACTTGTAACATTTATTAGAAAATTTATGAGCATCTTGCTCCATTGTAGGCCACTAATATCCTGCTCGAACCAGCTTCTTGGCGAGACTCAAACCATTGAAATTTCCACCACAAATACCATCATGGACCTCATGTAAGGCAGTGTCAGCCTCTCACAAATCAAGGCATCTGAGGAGGGTTTGGTCATAGGCTCTCCTATAAAGGGTATCACCAACTATGACATAACGAGAGGCTTGATGAATAAGAGCTTGATGCTTGTTCTGGGATAAGACAGGGGGTAATATCTGGGTGTGTAGGTAATTCTAGACATCTTGATACCAAGGGGAACCAGGAGCAACAATGTCACACATGATCTCAGATTGTATAATGTTGAATGCTAGAAGTAATAGCTACTCACTGAGAAATTCACATCTCTCTTCATTATTCAACATGTTGATCATAGATGCAATAGTGGCCATAGCATCTGCTTGCTTGTTATGTACCTATGGAAGCTGGTGGAAATTGATTGTGACAAATTGCTCCTTGAGAAAGTCGGCCAACTATTTGTAAGGTACTAGATTTTCATCCTTAGTTTCATAGTCATCAATGACCTATTAGATGACCAATTGAGAATCGCCATACACCTTGAGGTGCTATATTTTCCATTGAATAACAAGTTTTAGTCCAGTGACCAGTGCTTCATATTCGACGATATTGTTGGTACATGAAAATGAGATTCTGTTATATTTTGGAATGACATCACCTTGCAGGGTGACAAACATGATGCCTTCCCCAAATCCATGCCTAGTATGTGAGCCATAAAAATAGATTTTCCATTCATTAGATTCAGTGAAGGCAAAAATGGACTCATCTCAGAATTTTGAAAGTAACAGGTGATCATCAGGAACTAGTGCCTCTGCGAGATGATCTGCTATCACCTGGCTTTTTATTTATTTTCTGTCCAAGTATTCTATGTCAAACTCACTCAGTAGCATGACCCATTTGGATAGGTGAACTATGAGAGGTGCTTTGACTAAGAGATACTTTAATGGATCAATCTGTGACATGAGCATGGTTTTCTATTATAACATGTAATGTCTTAACTTCTATGTGGTGAAAACCATAGCAAGATGGCCTCATTCAATAAGTGAGTAGTTTAATTCATATCCAACCAAAGTTCTACTGATATAATAAATATCTCTTTCTCATCCTTGTTCATTATGTTATGCAAGAAGAGCACCCAATGCAGTTTCTATGGCATAAATGTACAAGAGAAATGGCTTCCCTGGGATGGGAGGCATCAAGATTGGTGGATGCAATAGATAATCTTTGAGTTGTTGGAACAAGTGCTCACATTTGTCATTCCAATGGAAAGTCACACCCTTATGCAGTAGATTTTGAAATTATTGGCATTTATCTGCTAGGTTTGCAATAAATTGGCAGATAGACTATAATTTGCCTTATAGACTTCACAGCTTCCTTAGCATGTTTGGTAGAGGCATCTCTAAAATGGCATGCACCTTTACAGGATCCACCTCGATACCTCATTAAGAGATGATATAGCCTAGGAGTTTGCCAGAAAAAACTCCAAAAACACACTTTTTGGGGTTCAAACAGAGCTTATACCCTTCCATTCTTTCAAAGATTCTAGCCAGAATACTCTAATGATCTTTCCTGGTTGTAGATTTATAGAGGAGGTTGTCAACATAGTCTTCCATTAAGATGTGCATGAAGTCATGGAAGATTGTGGTAATTTCCCATTGATAAGTTGCTCTAGTGTTCTTCAAGCTGAAGGTCATGATATTCCAGCAATAGGTTCCCCAAGGATAGGTGAAAGTTGTCTTAGCTTGGTCCTCAGGAGAAATCCAAATTTGGTTGTAAGCAGATAAGTCATGCATTAGTGACAACATCTCATAACCCATAGTCATGTCGACAATCATGTCGATGTTGGGTAGAGGAAAATCATCTTTAGGGCATGCCTTATTTAAATCATGGAAATTAGTGCATATCTGTATGCCCCCAACATTCTTGCTAATAGGATACAGATTGGAAATCCAATCTACATAATCAATAGGTCTGATAAATCCTACATCTAATAACTTCTTCAATTCAACTTTTACCAGTAGAGCTATTTGGGGGTACATTTTTCTTAGCTTCTATTTTATTGTCTTCACACCTGGCTTCAGAGGGAGGTGGTGAAGAACTAACATAAGATCTAGGCTAGGCATGTCAGCATATGACCAAGAAAAATTGATTTGGCACTCAAGGAAGAATCTAATAAACTCATCTTTCTCTTCTAGTGAGAGTGATGCTACAAAATGTATGATCTTGGTGTTGTTTGGTGTTCCCAAGTTAATCTCCTCGGTCATTTCAATGAGAAATGTCAACTTCTCCTTTGGAGGGGGTATGTCCAATCTTCCATCCTTGGGTGCCTCAGAGAGGTTGTCACCCTCAGATACATCCTTTTTTTTTTACTTTTTCCTGCTCAACTGGTGCCTTTTAGTTTTCACCAGAGGTCCTATTCTTTTTATTTTTATTTTTATTTTTTAAATTTTATCATTTTCAATTTTGCAACTAGAAGACAGAGTTGACTCCCCAAGATATGTTGTAGAAACAAGGTCAATGGAGAATCCTCTTTTGTGGTCACTAGATGGTATGCCCTCTTGGAGCTCAAATAATTCCGCTATGACTTCATTGTTCTCAAAGAAATCCAAGCTTGGTGGCCCGTGCTCATCCCAATCAATAAGCTCAGGGTAGACTAGGGGGATGTCATCGTTAGTGGCACAGATGTTTTCAGTGCTAGAGGTAATGGAAAAGATGTAAATGTCAGTGTCTTTAGAGTCAGAGACTTCATGCATTGAAGGTTCAGGGCTGGGATACCATAAAATTCTAGACCAGGGATCAGGATTGGTTGTGGGAGGAGGGGGAATTGTGTTAACATGTTTGTCTACCATAGGAAGGTCTGCAGGGTTAGGGAAGAAATGGTCAAGATCATAAGGTATAGAAGTATAGGTGTTCCATTCCCATTCATTGGAATCAGTAGTGTACTTAGAAGGGGGGATCCTCAGATGCCTTTTCATCATTTGAAACCTCTACGTTTTCACATGAGGCCATTTTGGCATTCAAAGAGCCAATTTGTAATGGTTTGAATCCAATGCCCAGATGAAGGGGATGACCTTTGTAGCAATTGTTTCAACAATTCCTTGTTTGTGTACTCCAAGGCCACTATGGCCATCATATCCTTTTTTTTGCATGAGTGTGAACCCTGGCCTATATATTTCAATGGGAATCTTAGTGGGCTCATGTTCTTGTTTCTGTTGATGTTGGAAAATCTAGCTGGATGCATTGTCATAAACATGTTCTTTGTGCAAACCTCCCCATAGAGTGAATGTAGGTGAGGGCATAACCTTCTTGGTAGTTTTTGGTTTTCCATAAGACTTTAGGGAGGGGGGAAGCTTCCCAATATGAAAATCTTGTGCCATGGTATACTCTCCATACCCTTTATCTTCAATCTTCAGCTTTCCTTTTATCATTTTTTCAAGGGTGGCAGAATCATATTTGGAGGGTTTTTATGAGGTGGCTTCACTGTTGGTAGGTACCTGTTGTGTGGGCCCCTCTCTAAAATTGGAAAAAAATTGGAAAGGGTTAGGATCACCTAGGACAGTGATTTCCACTCCCTCATGAAAGAACTTCAGACATTGGTGGTACATTGAGGGAACTACCTTCATGGCATGGATCCATGGGCTTCCTAACATCATGTTATAGGGCAAGTCTAGATCCATGACTTGCAGCAATGTGTTTTTAGTAACCAGACCAATACTAATGGGAAGGATGATGAATCCCTTAGAGGGACATTCAACATCATCATAGGCCTTTTTTGTGATTCTCCTGGAAGGATCAATGTCTCTCTCATTATAACCAAGATAAAGAATGACCTTCAAAGTGCATATGTTAAGTCCTGCTCCACCGTCTATCATGACTCGTCAGAATTTGAAATTATGGACAAAAAATTCTAGATGGAGAGGGTCATTGTGGCAAAGCCAGTCATGTGGAACATCATCTTTGGAAAATGTGACATGATGGGAGGTAGAGAAGTGCCCCATCATGGCCTAAAACTAGTTAGTGTCAATGTCAGTTGGAATAGTGGCCTCTTTCAAAGCCTTGTCAAGGACTTCCTTGTGCTGAGGGGATGTGTGCAGCAAATAAAGGATTGATATTAAGGCAGGGATTTTACCCAACTGTTCAAGAAGGTTGCAATCTGAAGAAACCTTAGGTTTGGATGGTGTAACAGGCATAGTAATCTTGGTACGATGGGTAGCGACTATGCATTAAGGGTTACTATCTTTATCCCAGAAGGTTGGAGTGGACACACGTGAATTAGCCTCAGAGAAACAATTGATGCTATAGTCATGGCTGGTCTAGGTATAATTGACATTGTTCTTGGAATTCAAATTTGACGTAGAGGCATTTCCCTTGTCATGATCAACCAAGGGGTTTGTGAAGATAGTATAATCAGTTTTGGAAGATCCCGCCATGGGTTCAACTTCAATCACACTTTCATCAATAAGGTCTTGGACCTTGTGTTTTAATTGGAAGTAGGAATTGGTTATGTGTCCCTTTGTTCAATGATAATCATAGTATTTGTTGTCATCCCACCAAGGGGGTTTTACTGCTGGAGGATCATAGATCTTGGGTAATTGAATGTAATTGTTTTGCAATAACTATTGTAGGACCAAATGGAGGAGTTCACCCAATGGCGTGAACTATCTTTGTGGTCCATTTCTATTTCTCGATGGTTGACGCTACCAATTTTGTTGCATGTTATCATTCATTTATGCTTGAGGCTATGTTGGATCTGGAACTAGAGGTGGCACTTGAGTTGTTGTCTACATATTGGTAGTAGCAGGTCCTTTGAGACTCACTTTATACTATGTTGCATTAACTGTGCATGTGTCAACAACGCTGTCCTTTGTGATATTTTTATTCTAAGACCAAAATTTTGGCTTGTCACTGGAAGTGCTCACGGTCTAATTGTCCTTGTTGATCTTTAATACTCCTTTTTCAATAAGAGCATCTTCAATGCTGATTCCATTTTTCATGAGTATTTGAATTGTACCTAGTCGTTTAATCTTGAGCTCATACATCATCTTAGGTACCAAATTTTGGATAAATAATAGAATTTGTTGTTCTTCTAGCACATCAAAAGGACATTGACTCACGAAGTTCCTCCATCATAATAAGAAGGTCATGAAGGATTCTCCAACCTTTTGTTTGGTCGTGCATAGGTCAATCAGCATAACATCACTTGATATGTTGAACGCAAAAATAGAGATTAATTTGTCAGCTAGTTCTTTCCAAGATTTGATATTGCCATGTAGTTTAGAGTACCACTTCATTGCTTGACCTCCAAGGCTTCGAGGGAAGAGTCTCATAAGGTATGTATCATCATGATTAACCACGATTCAAGATGTATAAATTTTTTGAATGTGATCGATTAGATTGCCTTTCCCTTTGTATTTCTCAAACTTGGGTACATCAAAATTCCTAAGAAAAGGAGGCATGTAAATGCTTGGATCAAATTGATTAGGATACAGGTCTCGTTCCATGTAGAGTGTCTTGGTGTCCTTGAATTGCATATCATTTGTTGAAGCATTTATTCATTCTATGAAGGCTTCACTACCTTTTTATGTTTATCATAATGATGTGTCCGTCTAGAACCCCTTGAACATTTACTGTATTTCGAGGCCTGATCTGAGTCTGACAATTGAGATGATATGTCATGGACTGAGGCCACATGTTTTCGGACATGTTTCTGGTGATCTTCCACATGTTGTTGATTTATTGGTGGAAGATTTTATTGCTGACCTTGTGTCGTATAATACGGTTGGGAAATTTATTGTTGATATCGGGGTGCATATTGTTGTTGTTGAATTTGTGCCCCATGTTGTTGTTGTTGTTTTTGTGACACATTTTATTGTTGTGCGACATGCAGTTGTCACTGCTAACCATATGGTTGTTAAACAACATGTTTTTTTTGTTGTTGTTGAGCATACTGTTGCTATAAAGCATGTTGTTGTTGCTGTATATACTGTTGTTGTAAAGAACGCTATTGTTGTTGTACATATTGTTGTTGGAGAGCATGTTGTTGCTGCTACACAAATTGTTTGGTATGTTTTTGTTGTTGTGGGTGCACTTGTTGCACCTTTGAACCTTGCACATGTTGTACAGTAGGATGAGATTCTTGACCCATTAGCATTGTTAGTTATTGCATGCTATTAGCTTGTTGAGATCCAAGTGGTCCAAGTATGCCATCAAGATTTTCAGTCTTACTTTTTGTTGGTTGTTCCTAAGACATCATGTTAACTTGGGCTACAAATTAGGGTTGCACTGGTAGCACTACATCCATAGGTGGTTCTTGTTGAGCCACTTGGGCTTGTTGCACTTGTTGTGCTTATTGTGTCACCTTAGGTGGAATTGGTGTAATATCCACAAGGCTCTTTTTCATTTGATCTTGCTATGGATTTGGTATAGTTTCCGTAGTCACATTAGATACATCAAAAGTGGGCACCCATGGTGGTTTGTTAAATGGTCCTTTGGACATTGTTGCATTTGAAGTGCTTCCTAGGAATGTTGTATGTGCTACCAAAGGTAGACCACTTGGTTGTGTTTCTTCAAAAGGGGGTACATATGGCATGCCCCAAGGAAATGTGAATGTCTCATTTGATCCTTTTGGTAAGTGATTCTTTAAATCAATCCTCCATGTTCTTTTAGGACCTTACTTAGGGATTTGTGTAGCATCCGCTGTCTCAAAAGGAGGGAGTGCTTCTTCTTCAAATAAAGAATTATCCAATGGTATATATTTTTCCCTTGGAGGAATATTGACAGTTAAATCATTTCACTATCATTTTTGTGTTAGCTCCATAGCTAACTCATCAAATGGTTGTTCTCTCTTTTCTCTATCCCGCACCACTAGAGCTTGGTTTTCTTCCAAAGTAGATGATTGGGGAGTTTGATATTCCAAAAATAGTTGAGGATTTGTCTTCCAAATCACTTTGATATACTGTTGCGGATCTCGAGTCATAAGGTATGTTAATGTCTGCTGAATTTTCTTGTTCTTAATGGCCTCATTAATTTCCTCTGTAGGTAAATCCTCGAAGGAAGCAAATGTCCCGTGTGAGTCACCAGAATATGAAGAGGGACTTGAGGCATTACACTAATCTTGATTATCTGGAGGAGGTTGATAAGATCCATAATCTCTATTTGGCATAGGTTTCTATTTTAAATGATTAGGTTGGACTTGATTTATTTGAGAAAATCATTGGCATTCCTCCTCAGGTGTAGGAGGAACACTACCTTGGCCAGGTGGCATAGGTACAAAGATTGGGTCAAATTTTGGGGGAGGTCCCCACTGAATAGTTCCAAAGTTTGGGGAAGCATTGGATGGATACCCCATGTTGCATAGGTAATTTCTTGAAGTAGGCTCTTGAGGGAAGGTGACATATCTTGGGTCATTAAAGGTTTTATGCACTCCTTCCTATTGTTGCATGTTGACAAGGTCAGTTTGATCATGATAAGAAACACCTTGTCTTAGATCAAAAGGTAATTGTGGTTATGGTGGTGATGTAAACATAGGTAAAGGAGGATCTTTTTTCCCCTTGGATGCTTGAGACCTTGTAAAAACTAGCGTGATTTCTATATGCAAATGCAAGATTATTTTTTTTGGAATTTTTTAAATTTTGGGAATGCAAGTTTTGAAATGCAACTTTTGGAAATTCAAGGAAGTTATGCAAATGCAAGATAAGGTTTATATAAATGCAATCTAAGGTTTACGCAACTCTATTTTTGGTTTTTTGGACTTTAACAATTAATATTTTGAAAGGAGACAAATCTAGAAGCATAAACTTATGAGGTTGAATAAGGATCTTGACTTGAAAAATAGGATTTTGGAATAAAGGACAAGTTTTATAAAAAGGCTTAGGTAAAATCCATCATGACAAAGGTGGAATAAGACCAAATTGATAAGGGGGTTTAATTTTTCAAAAAGGGGGATCAAGTCAAGATCCTATTTTCAACATCATAAAGAGAGGTTCCATGATTTGGATACTTTCTAGGATTGTTTGCAAAGTTTTTAAGGATGATCTAGGAATTAGCTAAGTATGCAAGAGGGCTATGATTAGGACTTATGCAAAAGGACTATAATGAGGATTAAAATGAGGTCTATAATGCAAGGAGATTTTTGAAATGCACAATGCAAGGAGATTAGGTCATGAATATGCAATATGAAGGCTTTCAAGCATTCCAATAGGTTCCAAGTGAAAAGTTTAGGGTTCCATATGTTTACTCAAAGACAAGGTTTGTTTTGACCATTTGATAGTTCTTGAAGATTGATTTGGAAAAAGTGTTTTTTAAGGAGAGTGTTTTTTTAAGATGTCTTCATTTTTATTAAGGTTTGAACACACACACAAGACACATCATTCAAAATGGCTGTTGTAAAATGAACAAGCACACCACTTCCTAAGGATAGAAAGGAAAGTATCTGTTGAATCCCCACTTGAACTAAAGTTCAGCCATGCTTACTAATAATGGAAAACCTAGAAGCTTGGAGGCACGGGCTCCTCCTTACATGTGTACTCACGTCTCAGGCACTGCAAGCTTCAACTCCTAAGGGTCATCACTTCCGAAGGGATTGTTGTCTTGACTAATAGCTATGAAAGTGTGGGCCATATTAGTTTCCTTTTGACCTTCCACACCAATAGATAGAACATTTTTGGATACTAAAATATGGTGTTTAATAAGGGCATCCATTCAGGTGATTATACGTGTGGCATATTAGCTCCATTATGGAGGCCTCCCAACCTACGAAAGTTACGTTTTGTAGGTTTTAACACACCACAAGGGTACTAAGGGAGATCTTATTCCCAATTTAATGCATTCAACAACCATCCATTGAGAGATTAATCACAATAGCATATTTGTATCCCAGTTGGATGGGCTTGGCTTTAGCCTATCACCGGTTGGGCATCCACTCTCACTAGCTCTACTAAAGAACATGGGAGGTAGCCACCCTATAAGAATGATATGAGTTTTTATTGCACCCAATATCCATGAAGGTGAGGGGAGAGGATACACTCATATGATTCTTAGGGTCTTGCAATCTAGAAAATACATTAGACACATGAAAGAAAAAGGTTCATTTCAAGCACCAAAGTGAAGTGTTTTCTAACTACAAAAAGAAAACACAAGAGTTTGGGAAAACATAGTGTCTTCTACAAAATGTCCTGCATTTGAAACCATTAGTAGTTTTAGGATTTAGTCTTCATCCCATGATTGCCATAATGCTGCACAAACTCATCAGTAACACCAAAATCAAGTAATCTAAGTGCAGAAATAGGTATAGGAATGCAAAAACCCAAAAATAGCATTGAAAAACATCATTCTTACCGCCTGCACAAGAATAGTGACCACCTGCACAACATCAGGGAAACCACCTATGCAAGAATAGGCTCCCACCTACGTAGCTTCTAACCACCTAAGCAAGAATAGTGATCACCTACGCAATAACTAATCAGAAGCCTAAAAAATGACCTAAAACTTGCAAAAATAGAGCCTTTTTCAACATATGAACATGCAATAACATCAAAAACATAGCTAGGGTTCATTAACCATGATATTTAAGTTGATTTTCAAAGATTTGAAATGAAATTGAAACCCTAACTAGGTTGCATGTTCATAGAAATAGTTTAGGAACACTTTGAAAGCCAAAAATACACTTGATCCTAAACTAGGTTAGAGTTTGTTTTAAGTCCCAAGATTTGGTTTCCATGTTCATTTTAAGCCCATTGACAACTTGAACAAATTTACCTTGCATGAAACACTTCATTTCCACCCCTAGTTAGGTTAGATTGTAAGTTGCTTAAAGTTTGAACAAGTTTGATAGCATGCAACCCTAGACTTGATGAAATTCATTTTAGGAACCCAAATATAAATGTTCATGTTCATTTTAAGCTTTGAAAATGAAAATTTAAAGTTAATTTTCCACATTAGGGTTCATTAACAAAACTTAGGGTTCATTGGAATAGATTAGGGTTCATTTTAACTTGAAAATAGGGAAAAGCAGAGGAGGAAGCCCTAAATGTAGAATGGCTTCTTAAACCCTCAAGAAATGATCCTAAACCCTAAAGGAGCATTCTTGTGTGACCAACTACATAGCTAAGTAGCCACCTACGTAGCTCTAGGGTCCAAGTACATAGGTTTGTGGACCACCTATGCAGAAACAATGACCACCTGCATAGGTACAGTGACCACCTACACAGCTTCAGTGACCACCTGTGCAACTCTCTTCCAGCACCTGAAAAAGACACAAAAACACCAAAAATTTCATTAGTTATGAATGTTTCACATTGGGTTTACCAAATTTAAGAATAGAAAAAGCCCTATTTAGCATATTAGGTAACCGCAAACCCTAGACAAGTATGCTAAACCTATCTAATCTACCATGAAAGCTATTTTCTAAGGGAATTCATAAAATAAGCATGAAAAATCAAAACCCCCTTCAAAGGAAGCTCCCATGTCCTTCTTTCTTCTCCATAATGAAATTGATGTTTCTCTTTGCACACACACTTTGCACAAGAAGCCTAGTCTTCTAAATGAGAATACTAGAAGTTAGTGATCTTGAGGTTTTTCTCAAAATCATGTGGTTTAACCTTGAATGATAGAAATGCACCCATTTTATAGAAAATGAGATGCATTTAGGTGAGATTGCATTAAATCAATGCACAAACCAAGATTTTCATTGGTAGGATGTTTAGAAGCATGAAATGAGGGAGAGATTTTGAGGAGATATTGCAAATATTTGAAAATATTTGTGAAGCACCTTAATAGGGATGCGAATCCTTATTTAAGGGATATGATATGTAGGTGAGATTATGAATCTTTAATCAAATCCATAATTCAATATTCTCAAATATTCCTCAAAATAAAATTAGATTTATGAAATTGTAAAATCCCATAAATTGAAATTAGTTAATTAACTAATAGAAATTAATTAATTATTAGAGACTTAGGAAAAAGGGGAATAAATAAAGTTTGTTTATTTATTCAATTAGGATTTAGGATAGATTATGGGTTATTCATCCAAAGGGGGAAATTAGTGGGAAATAGGTCAAATTGAATGTGATGATGTCGAATTGAAATGATTTTGATAATGTTGATGATGATTAGGTTTAATTCTGAGGGTTCCAGAATAGTTTAGGAAATCATGAAGTATTAATGAGCTTTGACAATGCACCCAGATAATGATGATTGGAAGTGATTGAAAAGAACCAAAGAAATTTGATGGAATCATAAGATTGAAATGGGGTAACATCGATGATCTTTGACAATGTTCCCAAAATGATAATAAAAAATAGTATTGACAATAATGAACAACACTATTCAATTGAAATTGATAGATTGATAGCGATAACACCGATGATCTTTGATAGTGTTATCAAATGGTTGATTGAAAGGATATGAAGCATAGATGATCTTGGAAAATCCTCCTGAAATGATGATAAGATTAATTGAATTAGAATTAGGGTGTGATCGATTGGTTTGAAATTGGGTTTATTAGGCATTGGTGATCTTTGACAATGCCCCTGAATGGTCAGAAATGAGTCCCAACAATTTTTCAAGTGATTAGGAATAGAATAGGATAGGTTTGTGTAACACCCCAAAATTGGCATCTTGCAACCCTAACCAATTTTGCTGCATTTGTCATTCTTCTAAACCATCAAAGTCCTATTGTACTAGGCAATTTTGAGTTTTCACTGACTCTACTCGACCTGAGTGTCAAATGTAGAAAATCCTAAATCTACATTAATCATACATCATATTTAATTCCTAAATACTTATTTGGCTAAACAAACCTTATGATCAAATTAATTTAATTATAAAGTCCTAGCAC
>MU225120.1:958070-978876 GCA_018584345.1 Thuja plicata
AGAAATGGAAACTTTGAATTAATTGGGCTTTAAAGAGAAAGAAAACAATTTAATTCAAATAAAACAGAATTAAATCAAAGAAAGAAAACAATTAAAGCAGGAAGAAAACAATTTATTGTATTCTTTTCAATAAAGCTTTCTATTTTAAACTAGCTTTTCTATCTATTTTATTTCAAAAAGGAAAGTTTCTATTCTGATCATCTCTGAGTCTATAACAGAACTCTCCTTCTTCATTCAAAACCCCCACTCACTTTTGCATTTTTAGAATACTGAATTATTATCATAGCTTCATATAGAATAATATCATCTTGCAATAAGATAGTTTCAATTTCTAGATTAATGGTATTGATCATCATGTCTTAGCTTACATCTCTCATTTCTTAGCATAATATTGCATTGTATTTCATTCATCATAATAAATCCTTTGTTCCTAGATTGGTCCATGGTTGTGAGACTCTCGTCCTGAGAGCAATTTCAAAAACCCCGTCTGGACAGAAGGCAACAGGTCGAATCATGTAGGCAGATAGGATGAATAATCTCATATTCAGTCTTGTATGTACCTGGTGAAGAATAACTATGTTGAAGTGTATGGTGAATTAACAAGGCCAAATTTACCGCATACAGTTTGAACTAATTTAAGAAGGTTTGGAATATTTTAGGATCAAATAGGATTAGTTTAGGAAGGTTTGGGATGGTTTAGGATCGAATAGGATCAGTTTAGGAAGGTTTTGAAATGATTTGGGAAATGATTGATTTGATAGAGAAAGTAGAATTGTTAGTAAATAATTGAATAATTTTGCAATATTCAATCATTGATGAAAGACACAATGTCACTATACAATAAAGATCATATGCATGACATAGAGGAATAACTAGGTCACAAAACAACATTTCAATTATAATGCAAAAAATGTTAAAACACATAGACTAGCAGACTCTAACCAGTTTTAGGTGTCTACAATAAGATGGCTCTCCCTCTGGTGGATTGGGATGCGCAGAAGGGGCCAATAATTGAGGACCTCACTCATGACATGATTGAGTGTAGTCATCCATATTTCAAGAAGGCATGCCTGTGAAGTACACGTAAAGTTGGCCCATTTGTGCGGGGTTCAACTTGCAGGGCCAAAACCTCCTCACAGGGCAAGGATAGAGGAAAGAGGAAAATGGGGACCCCATCTCAAGTCCCATCCGCTGCTCCCATAGTGGAGAAAATGTAACAAACTCTAGTGAAAACCCAACACATGAAAGAAAGGTTAATCACTCATTTGGCTACCCCAGCCATTATGACTGGACTTGTCCGCCCTCCCACTTCTCCTTCACTTGCAACATTAACGGTCCAAGAAACGTGGACTAGAGAGAAGGAAGAGTGGGCAGCCATGTTGGATGCAGGGCCTCTATTGGTGACAAGGAGGAAAAAGTAAAGAACAATTGATCCTCAGCCAAATGTGGAGCCAAAGCTTGGGATGCCTAGCATCCCTGAAATGCAAATTGTCTCCTCAGACTCCACAAAGCTGGACAATCAACCCAAAGATCCCCCAGAGACCACCCATCCACATGATGATTTCTATGACATATTAAGGATAGAGTAAATTGTAAACTTGTAGTGGGGTATAGGGAAAGCAGTAGAAGAAATAGCTTCCCAGGAGCAAGTGGTGATTCCTATTGAAAAAGAGACCTTGGAGAAAGAAGCTTCCATGGAGTAGGAAAGTTGGGAATAAAAGGAGAAGGAGAAAGAATAGATAAATGTCTCCAATGTTCCAGAGATATAGGTCCCAAAGACCAACACCGCGGAGGAAAGGAAAATACAGAATGAGAAATCAGGAACTACTAAGAGAACTGGACCTACAGGAGAAACTGTGATCTTAGCCACCATGCTTCAAACACAGCCTCCTACCCCAAAGAGGGTAACCTTTGGTGAGGTAATCACAGCAGCCCAAACACTAATTCTTGGTCTGATACCTCTACCACCTCCAGAAAATATGCCAACGGAGGAGAACATTCTGATAGAGGAAGCTGATGAAGGATAGAAGCAACAACAACAGTAGAAAGGTAAGGGGTAGAACCTTATAGATGCAGATGTCAAGGTTGGCACTGCTTAAGATGTGGACACCAGGGTGGATGATACTAATGCCACTAAGGTGGATAGTGTCGGTGGACACAAGGATATAGGAAAAGAGTCCAAAGAGGCGTAGAATATTAGGGATGTGCAATAGAACCCCAGAGGGGATTTACAAGATCACACTCTGGAAGTAAGGCCATCCCTGCCACCACAATGGTTGGTGGATTCTAGAAAAAGGAAGGCCCCAGGATCATCCAAGGTCCATCTCTCTTTGGTGGAGATGATGGCACAAGCACAGAATCCCCCCAAGGCAAAGAAAGCTAGGATAGTCCATAACCTCAAGACTGGGCTGGGTAGAGACATAGTTGCAATACTCGCACCACCTACCTTAGAGGCCGACACAGTGATAGAAAAGGATGAGGAGTATGCAATCACAGAGATATCTCTTGGGAAGAGGGGAAAGAAGGGTGAGTTGGACCTTCTGAAAGAAGAATCCAAAGAGGTAGAAGCCCACTACGAGAAGGAAGCCTAGAAATTCAAAGCAGAAAAGGAAAAGACTACAAATCTTATTGCGCTATTGATAAAACTCATGTAGCCTATCATTGACATTCCCCCAGAAGCTTCCACATCCAAGGCAACGCTCCCACAGGGTGACATAGATGAGCTTAGAGGAATGAAAAAGAAAGCATAGGTAGTTGACGATTGGGTAGCTGAACAGGTGGGAAATGTCTGTCATTTCCTAGTGGCCACACTCTCAGGCCTATACACAACCAACAATGTTTTACACTAAGCCAAAACAACCATCTCCATCTGGGAGGGAGAGATCAAGAAATACGAGGCATGCATAGGTGAGTTAGCGGAACTCATGAGCATCGGGGAGGAAATTATTTCCTAAGGCTAGAATTTTGGGAGAGCAGTCCTTTGAATTTTTCTGGACCCAACACTCCAAACATGATCTCACATTAGAGATAATCAAGTAACTAGTAGCGGCACTGTGGGACAAAGTTCTAGAGGTGGACTATTATTGAAATTTATACAAGGCATTCATTTCAAAGGTTTCAGGAGTCGATCCCTTTAGTACTAAAACATGTACTCTAGAGGAATACATCATGGGAAAATATGATGAGCTAATGGAGTCTCAATAAAAATCCCTAAAGGGAATGGACAGAGAAAAAATGTCACGTATAACATGCATGGTACTCCAGGCTCATGACATGGAAAAAATGGCCGTAGAATCCAAGGAAAATACTCCAGATCTAGGAAAACGGGTGGGGGTGGCCAAGTACCACCAGGCTTGCCTCAAGGACAATGATGAGTATGGAATCACCTAGCTCCTGGAGACATTCAAAAACACCAAGGAATAATAAGGTTCTCCAGATTCTAGATATTTTCACCAACAAGTCATATTTTGAGTATTCGTTATTCTTTGAGTGCAAGCTCCTGGATCCTAGAGTCCTAGAACCAATAGCTTTGTATTCTTTCTGTGACTTGTGTTCAGGTTTCCTGGGGCCAACTGGTCATTACCAGGTAGTTAATAAGGGTGTCAAGATGTAGGTGACCTCAGCAAGACACGTCAGCTTGAGGCATGGTTCTGACAGGTGGTCTTCCCAAGGTGCTGCTTCAACATTGAACACCTGGCGCATTAGAGAGAATGAGCCATTTTTACATTGATGAGGCATGTAGCCTTAATCCCTGGGGGATCAGATTTCTTCTATTCTCCCTCTAGCTCTCTTCTTGATGTCGATTCTTCTATACCTCTTTTCTTGTCTCATTCTTTTGACATGTCAGACCTCTACTCTCTTTAAGGTTGTTGTAGCATGGTGTAGGTAGTACCGACCATTGCAAATCATATTTTATTTTTGAGTGTAAAGATAAATTAGGTTAGTTTTAGGGTAAACATGTGTATAAATAATAATTCCAACCTCATTCCAAGGGTCGGCAAAATTGAGGATTTTGCAGTCCATAGCTATACAACTTTCAACATTTTACTTCTTGTAGTTTTAGAGCTCAATGATCCTTAGTTCTAAGAAGTTCTTAGTAGATAGATACTCCCTTGAAGCCATTATTATATGCACTAGTGCTTTCTGGAAAACCTATTAATGAAGAAGGAAGAGTTTTGGAAATGTTGTTGTTAGCATTCTGATTTCTAGATTAACATTCTTTTGTGTTGTATGTTTCTAATGTCCCTTGCTCTAATGTTTTAAGTAGATTAATGACCTTCTTTTCCCCTTGCTATTGAATATGTATGAACTGATGGTTCTGTATGTATTTAATATTTTAGTGTAGCATGTTAGAGCTTGGTTGATGTTTTAAATTTATTTGCACAACTATAGATAGAATGGAATACTTCTAACCCTAGAGTATCTTTTGAAGTTTCTTTGATAATCTGAATGCTTGCAGGAAACCCTAACCTACCAAAATCCCTGGAGAAGATGAGCCAAGAGAACCAACTATCCCCCCAACCAAAATAGTCACACTCCCAACTTAGCTCCCACACCATTGAGACCTTACTCTCACGTGCTTGAAGGACTGGAGAATTTATTCCCTAAACAACCTTTACAGGTGAAGATGGCTGGTACCCTGGTACCCAATGAAAAATTACATATATTAGTGGATCTGATCACAATGTCCCATCAATAGAAACTGGCGCTAGAAGGAGGACATGAGCTCATCCCCTTTTGAGGATTTAGATTTTACACCACCTGAGGGTTCCCCAAGCCATAGTTGTAGGAAGAAAGCCTTTACTGGGATTGGATCATTTTCACTTGCCCAATTTGAAAGAGTCCTTAGATTAGCCCCCAATCGTAGAAGGTTTATTGAACTCAAGCCTCCTTCTTGAAAGAAGCAGACTCCAAAAACTAGGCCAACCAGCCTTGTTTGGGGATCTACTACATTTCAGAATACCCAAGTCTCCTAGACAACCCTGGGGACTAACGCTCAGTCCATCCAAAATCTAGCACCCCCAATGGTTGCATACTTTGGTAACATAGGGTCCCCAATGGGACAGTTTCTGGGTGCAACCAATGATCTTCCTGCACACCCAAAAAAGATCTTCCCCTGATATGAGCACCTAGGCTCACAAACCACAAAAGATAATCTATAGGCATACAAAGATGCCATGACCCAACACTAAATCCAATATCAAGACATTGTGACCTGGATGTTCCCTCTGTTCTTGGGATAGAACAAGCTGAACTGGTACCTTAACCTACCCGCCAACTCTATCAATAGTTGGCAGGATATGGAAGATGCTTTCCTCGTGGCCTTCTATGTACATGTGGACCTGGCGTGGTCCCATAAATAGTTCATCTCCATCAAGAAGGAACCAAATGAACCCCTTACAACATTCAACGATCGGTTCCAACGCACCTTTAAGTGGTGCACGGGTCCTTTTATTCCATTCAGAGATGTAACCATTGAGACATACCTCAATACCATAGACCCCTTTGTTTCCACTCTCCTATAGAGAACTACCACCCCCACCAACTAGGATACTCTGGCGAAGGTTTACAACCTAGCCTTGAAGTTGTCCCATGGTTTGAACAAAGCTCCTGGCGGGATTGGGCAGAGCATGCATTTCAACATGATACCCAACTGAACTTTTTACGCTGGGGGCTATGCCCCCAATCAGGAAATGGGGGCTCTTGCAATGGCCATGAATCCCCCATATACCCATCACAAGCCTAGATAATAATGGGTCTAGAATTTTTTCCCTGGAACCAAACGTAGAAAACACAACAACCTTTGACACAACCTTCTGGATTGCCTTTCTTCGAGTCACCCATGGCTGGAGGACTGGCACCCTTGACTCTGGTAACTGCTGCCACCTTCCCTAAGAATCAACCACAACAACCATCACATTATGACATGAACACCTAGCTATCCGCCAATGTAGAATCCCTCCGATGAATGTTGTCCTCACTGACTATGGACATGGGATAGCTGAAGGCAGGGTCTTTTGCAACCCACAACACCAATTCCCAGAGAGGGAATATCTTCTCTGGCCAACAAAATACCAATGTTAGAGGAAGAAATTACAACAATGGGACTCAACCCAACCAACAATAATGGAATAATAATGCTAACATAAGAGGTCCTTCTTCAAACCAAAACACTGCTCTGGGTAGTGCTGGACCCACCTATTTTATGTCAGTCGAGGAACTCCATTTCCTGACTAACTGGTGTAGATTGGATACACTAGCTCTCATTTCAAGGTGAACTGTGCCACACTAGAGAAGGCCATCAAGATTTCCCAGTTGGACAGACAAAAAAATGTTGATCCTACTCCCCTGGAAATGCCTATACAATAACCTACTAATGGTGCCTTCACCTGTGAGACCATATTCTTTGGAGAAGATAAAGAAGATGAAGATAAACTTGAATTGTAGGGGTTCTTTGATGAATCTATTCTAACCTTTGAGGCCAATGCCTTCACCAACCCACAAACTCCTTACAACACTCAGAGTCAGGTTGGTAAAGGACCAGTTTACACACCTACACCTCCCAAAGATACCCCTCCCCAAGACAAAACAATTGATCGCTCCTTCCCACCGAAGGGATCTAGCTCTAACCAAGCTTAGGACCTGGCCAAGGGAAGCAAATGATTCCTAGGGGGAGGTTTGACATCATGAAGGTATTGGAAAGAACTACCACCTCCATGACCTTTATGGAGGTTTTGTTGAACTGTCCCAAGTAGAGGAAGTCTCTTCTAAAGCTCTTGGGAAACTTGAAAGCCATCAGTAGCCCACCCAAGACTGTCACTTTTGACAATGCCAATGCAGCTGTCTTCAAAGGAAACACTAAGGATCCTCCCTTCTTACTAGGCTTAAACACACAAGGGAAGAACCTAAATAATTGTTTGGTACATTGCAGTTCTTTGGCCAATGTCATGCCCTTATCAATATGCTAGAAGATCAAAATACATCCCACTCCATCCAAAGGCACAGTAGTCTAGCTAGACAAAACTAATGTAAAAAGGGTAGGTGAGTTGAAGAATGTCTGGATTCATCTCATCCAAGACCATCGGATAGCAAGCATAATCGACATCCAAGTGGGGGATATCCTAGAGAATTACAGGATGTTATTGAGTCAGAATTGGTCTATGTCCCTTAATGGGTATTTCTCCACTAACTTTTTCCACTTGTGGCTCCCCTAGGAGGGAGAATCTAACCAAATCTAGGTATAAAGTGAACCCAGGATGAAGTAGGCCCTCACTGAAGTTGGGAGGGTGAATGAAGTCCTCTTCTCTGAGACTTCCCCCTGGGTATACCAACCCCTAGAAATCTTGACCTTTGATTTCACTCCGAGGGAAGATCCTATAGTCTCTCTGAGAATCTAGGATCTAGACAAAAGCTAAGGGGTAAGGTTAATTCATAGTGTATCATAGAAACCTCCACTACACTCTTGTTTGGCACTTGGTGTCAGGTGCATTATCAAAATAATTTATAACTAGAGTGTGAGCCTTTCATTGCTACTACCACCTGTCACATCAATGCCCTCTAGGAGAAGAAACATGAAGTAGATTTACCTAGACCCAACAATCATTCTAGCGATGCCCCTCAGGCACTACTAGTCTAGGAATCCAAGCCATAGACTTCTTCAGAGGAAAACCTCACCTACGCGATATCAGAGCTGGAGGAAACTCCTCCCAACCTTCCCAGAAATAATCCAAAGGCCACTTCACCTTTCGAGCCCTAAATAATGAATAGTGAATTGTGGACCCTGAAGTTTGATGGGTCCTTGTCTAAACAAGGTTGTGGGGCCAGAGTGGAATTAATTATCCCATGGGAGAAATCCTTCCTTGCATTGCACGAACAACGTCACAGAGTTTAAGGACTTGATCCTCAGACTCCTATTTGCACTAAGAAATGGAATCACCCACCTCTGAGCACTGGTTGATTTAGAGTTGATCGTCAAGCAGGTATGAAGCCAATGCACTTGTCATGAAAAAAGGATATCCACATACTACAACCAAGCATGGAGCCTCATCAAATATTTTGATGCCTTTGGCATTGAAGTCATTCCCCAAAAAAGAAATTAAGTTCTGGATGTGCTCACTGTATCTGCCAGCACCCTCGAGCCAATGGCTGGCTCCCGGATCCAATAATTCTCTCTATTGAGATGGTCCCCACCCCATCCATTCCAGAAAATGTCACCCACTTTCAATTCTTTGATGATGATCAGCATATTCTACCCTTCATGGCCAATTTTGGTGTCTTCAAAGACCAGATAGTGGAAGAAAGAGATCATGAAGATATTGGGCAAGGTGAAGAAGATGATGGGATCATAGAATTGCCAACCAACACCATCCCTAAGGGGATGGTAGTGCTAGAACATATCTTTGATTTAGACCCTCAAGGCCAGGAATAGATACCATCCACCTTAGAGGGAGGAAAATTTGAAAAAGTTAACATTGGCTAGCCCAGTGAAGAAAAATTGGTACACATTGGCACCTCCTGCTCCCTAGAGGAGAAGGAGAAGATTCTTTGGGTTCTATCAGAATACATCAATGTAATTGCATGGGGGTGTGAGGATTTGAAAAACTATGACACATCCATAATGATGCATACCATACCACTAAAACTTGATGCTAATCCCTTTTGGAAAAAGAAAAGACAGGTAAACCCACTGATCGAGCCTCTAATTCATCAAGAGGTTCAAAAACTGCTGTCAACACAGATTATCTTTCCTATCTGGCACACTACTTGTGTTGCCAACCTCATCCCTATGAGGAAGCAAAGCATCAAAATCCACCTTTGTGTGGATTTTTGGAATTTGAATAAGGCATCTAAGAAGGATAATCACCGTCTCCTCTCGTTAGATGAGGTATTGCAAATTGTGAATGAATCACAAATGATGTCCTTTTTGGATGGATACTCTGGATATAAACAGGTCATGGTTAAGTACAAAGATAGAGACAAAATGACATTCACCACCAAGTGGGAAAAACATTTTCATATCAGAGAATTCCCTTTGGCTTGATCAATGCAAGGGCCACATTTCAAAAGGCTATGGATATTGCATTCAAAGGCCTAGTAATCCAGTGCATTATCATCTACATGCATGATTTGACAATCTTTTCCTGGGACAAGTGTGATCATTTCGCCCACCTCACCCAAATTTATGAGAGATGTCGTCGGTATGTAATATCCCTCAACCCTAAGAAATGCATATTTGGGGTCACAGAAGGGAAGCTTCTTGGTCATATTGTCTTCGAGAAGGGTATATCTATTGACCCTGAGAGAGTTGAAGCACTGGTAAATCTATAGATGCCCGACAGTAAGAAGGAAATGAGATCTTTCTTTAGAATGATAAATTTTTTCCGGTGGTTCATCACTAGATTCGCCAAGATAGTGAAGCCACTCAATGATATGATGAAGAAAGATACCAAGATTGAGTGGAGTCCAGAAGCAAAGAAGTCATTTTCCCAGATTAAGTAAATGATTGTGAAGGTAGTATTCTTGGCTAGTCCAGACTATTCCCTCCCTTTTCACATATACTCCTTTGCTTCATCGCATTCTTCCCTGACAGTTTTGACCCAGAAGGTCAAAGCGGAAGAATGACCAATAGTTTCATGAGCTCCCCCTTTAAGAACATAGAAGTATGGTATTCTCCTTTAGAAAAATATGATTTTTCTGTCATCTGCATCATGAAGAAATTCTGGCATTACATTCTCCGGAGAAAAGTGCACACTATCATCCCAGACCAAGCTGTTAAGTCTCTACTCCTGTAGAGATAATTTGGTGAATGATAGGGGAAATGGATGGCCATCCTCCAAGAGTATAATTTGGAAATGCAACCCATGAAGATAGTTTGAGGCCAAGGAATATGTAGAGTGATGGTGGAAGGAACTCTAGATGTCAAATGCCAAAAATATACAGTGGAGTCCATCACTCAAGATCCATGATATACTGACCTGGTATATGCATTGTTGAATAATAGATGCTCGAAGGGGCTGCCCCCAAATAAACATCGCACCCTGTGACTAAAAACCGAACACTTCATGATAAAAAATGGAATGCTTTTTTGTAGGAACTATGAAGAGGTATACCTCCAGTGCATAGACAGGGACCAGGCTATGAAAATTATTGAAGAATTTTCATATCAAGTTTGGAACTAGGTATGGTTTAGCTGATGCCACTGCCCATCAGATCCTCTGGGCCATATACTATTGGTCCTATATTTTTAAGGATTTCTACACTCACATTAGGAGATGCCACACTTTCCAAACAACGCATGACACATCATGAACAGAACCTGACCATGCCTTTGCAGTCAGTCTTCGAAGCTAGACCCTTCATCCATTAGGCTTTTGAATTTATTGAGGAAATCAACCCCAACTCATCTTCCAACCACTGGTACATTTTTACTGCTACTGATTACTGCACCCGACGGCCTGAAGTGATTCCTTGTAAAAACAACATGGCATATGTAGTTATAAAATTCCTAGAAGAAAACATAGTGACAAGATTTGGAATGCCATTTGATATAGTGTGTGACAACGGTCTAGCATTTTCTTTGGTGTAATTACTTGAATGGACCTATGAAAGAAATATTACCCTAAATTTTTCTAGCAACTACTCCCCCCAGGGTAATGGTGTTGCTGAATCTACCAACAAAAATCTACTTGAGGTGATCAAACATCTATTAGAACAAAACCCCAGGGACTGGCATCAAAAGCTTAGGTTCACCCTCTAGGAAGATTGAATCTAAATAAAGGCATCCCTAGGGACATCCCCATTTTATCTTGTTTATGACCAGAATCTAGTACTCCCCATCAACTTACAGATCTAGGTTTTAGATTTTATGCAAGAATTCAGCAACCGGGACAACAATGTGAAAGTTCAGCTTCTGAACCTATAATGAATAGAGGAACAAAGAGATGTAGCCCTTGAAAATTTCACACATCATCAAGTAGTAGTGAAAAGGTGGTTTGATTAAAGAGCCCAGTATAAGGCCTTTTAGATTTTAGACTTGGTTCTCTTGTGGGACAAGGCCCGAGAAAAGAAGGGAAAGAAAACTAAGTTTCAACAACTCTGACTCAGACCATATCTGATAGCTGAGATCTGCAGGGAAAATACTTATCACCTCAACACTATGATCAGAGAAGTCATCCCATTCCCTGTTAATGGGAAGTTTCTCAAGCACTATTTTGAGTAAGGTAGGTGGTGAGTCTGTCCAAAGTTGTACTATATGTAAATTCTTGCTTGTAAATATCTTTCTCGGTGCTCCATTTCAAGTACCTTGTAAATAGTTTTTCAGCCGTCCTCTAGGACCACCTTTCCTTTTAGTGTTTTCCTTTTTTTTTGCATTTTTCATTTTCTTTCATTTTCTGAGTTCCCAGCATGTTGCCTTCTTCTTGTAGACTGGTATGCTTCGCATAACATCTAGTCTTTCGAATGGTACCTTGTGCATTCTAGTGAATTTGGAATCTATTGTTATCATGGAGGAATTTTTTTGTGCTCTAGAGTTATTTTGTAAGTATGGTAAAAGGTTATGGGTAATCTTCATCAGATTCACATCTCGATAGTTTGGACATCGGTTAACAGAAAATTCAAGAAGCAAGTAATCAGACACCTTGAGGGAAGATCGTTTGAACTGGCTGATTAACCAAGTCTGAAAATCATCAAAATATCCTAGGTTTGGAACATTCTCCCCTTTTCAAAAATTTAAAGTGGATGGAAAGGTGAAAGAAGTACCACCGTTAAAATTAGGTGAGCTTAATGTTCATGATGAGAGAAGTACCGCCTTTCCATCCAAAAAAAGAAAAAGAAAAGAAAGAACTAAAGAATAGAGAATTCTAATATCTGGGGGAAACATGCAAGATATGACAACTTTTATTTGATTTGCTTAGTGCCTCCTCTCTACTTCTCCCGGAGGTCATCGGATTGGTTTTATTTCAAAGCACACACTTCACAACTAATGATAGACCGAAAGATTGAATTAATGATGAGTCTTATTTTCTCAAACGCCTCACACTTTGCAACCATAAGGATCTAGGTAAAGATTAATCCTGGTTTTGCTAACCAAATATTCTAAAGTTCTTGAATGCACTAAGGCATTCATCCTAGATAGTCGCTATTTGTTATGCCCTGCATACCCACCCCTACATTTTGTAAGAAAAATGTTGGGTCCCCCTTTTTCTCTTCTGCTCTTTCCTTTGGTTTCTTTTGTTTTCTTTGTTTCCCTCCAAGCTTTGCTTCCATGAGGGTTGTCTTTCTTTTTCTTTTGTTTTCTTTTGTCTCTAGGACCCGGTCCCGGAATTTGATCTTTTGAGTCAGCCTGATTTTGGACTCTGGGATTCTCTATCATTAGATCTTCTTTCATGGGAATATGTGGCTGCATGGAATCCCTGGGCCTGGAGTCTAGAGGTTTTCTTGTTCTGGAGTATGCACAGAGAAAGAAATGCTTTTTTTCCCTAGGGGTATAAATAGAAGTTACCATTCATTTTCACATTTACCATGATTAAACACTTAGAGCACACAGAGCAATTTTAAGGCAATTAAGGCGAATTAAATAGTGATTTACAATGCTTTCTCATGGTTTCTTGAAGGTGAACTTATTGTAGAGCACCTCTTGTGCTTGTCTTTCCCACATTCCTTGTGTTTCCAAGTAAGCCTTCGGCTCCCTCCTCTCTGGTTCTTGTTTATGTCTCGCTTCTTTGGTTTTTCTTTTCATTTTTTTCCTCAAGTTTCTCTTGCTTTCTATCTAGTTTTTTTTTGTTTCGGTTTCGCCACGTCTTTGAGTTGGATTTTCTATCACCTCCCATTGGTGAGTTGGCTCTGCTAGAGGGTTGTCCATTGTCTATGCATCTGTAATACTATGTATTCTTTGTATATTATATAGAGTAGTGTAAATGTTTATGTATATGTTTTAATCTTTTGTATATGTCTGTATATATGTGTGTTTTTGGCTAGCCTATGAGTCATGCTTTGACCCTCGTGTGCACTTCGGCTCTGTCTATGCATTCTTTGTATAATCTGCACTCTGCCTAGTGGCAAGCTCATCACACTTCATGCATCAAAAACCCTAAATGTGGAGCTCGTCCAAGAAATATGGTTGCCTGGTTCAAACTCGGCACCTCGTTGGTTTTGAGCCATGGTAGTTTTCTCTCTCCATCAAGTCAGCCTTAATAGAGAATTAAGTTCCCATGTGAGCCTTCAAGTCAGGCCCAAGTGGCTTTCATTTCCTTGCATGTTTGCATAGTTATTGGAATTAATTCCATAACTCCCATTACTGCATGGCCACGTGACACACCACATCAGTCTAATATGGCCCATTTTCGGTCACGTTAGTAACAGTTAGTTTTTCAGACTCCGGGTCCCAGGTCTTCATTTTCTCCTTGTTTCCTTCTCATAACATGTGCTAAAATCCCTTGGAGGGCCAGGTAGAGATTAAAATTCTAAGTTACTCTTATTATATGTATATCTTGTTGGGGTTTGACATGAGCTAACAATTCTTTCAGGCACAGATGTGATGTGATGGTAAGATCTCTGGAATGTAGAATAAGGCTTTGTTTTGTATAAATACTAATGGTCATACTATTTTGTAGGTTTCCAGAATCAAACTCACAAATCATGTTGGAGGCATCTACATCATCTCCACCCAGGTGTCCAAATCTCCCCACCACTGCTTCCACTTGAGAAGTTGTCAGGACCAAGGCCGAGAAGGCCCTAGAAAAAATCCCATTGATAATGAAGTATCTGAAGGGAGAAACCATTGTGGGATAAAAGATTGATTCTAAATTTTAGTTGATCACCAACACCAGCGTTGGAATGTGGGCCAAAATGTAGGCCCTAGTAAAAATAATGTTCATACAAAAAATGGCCAGAGATCCATTAGCCATCAATGTGGCCAACTCCAGCATCCTTAAATCTTCTTGGTTCCCCTGTTCTTTGCAAGCCTCGAAGCTTATTCTAACTTTGGCAGGACACTATAATACAGTTGTCTGAGCCATCATGCTCGCTGCCCCAGTCCCAACTAGATACCCAACATCTATGATGTCTCTATATGCCACAAATTTTTAGGTAGGACTGGGGATTCCCCAATTTGATGATGCATCCATTCTCACCCAGGCTCTCACCTTGGAAGAATTTTAGAAGTTAGAACACATGGTTGGGTTGTATCTCAACAAAAAATGGCTTAAGGTGCTAAGGAAAAAATCCAAAAAGATGAAAATAGAAATCCCCAAGACCAAATTTAATGAAATTATATAGATGGGGATCATCGCACTATGCAGGGTCTTTAGACAGCCCCATGCCTGGGAATTCTCAGCATAGATGTACTATTTCTTGTTAGGCATCATCTCTGGCAAGAAAAACTTTGATTGGGCCACTATCATAGCAAATCACGTAGACTCCCAATTTCTTCAGGTCACCAAGTCTTCCAAATTCTATATGACATCTTATGTTTTGTGGACACTAGCACAGGGATTACTTACAATAGGTGTGCTTAGAACTAGCATAGTCCAGAATGCTCACTGGGATTACTTCCCGCAAATCAAATGGGAGACTAGTTTCCTTAGCTTCTATTGAGTGAATGATGCCTTCATTTACTACAACCTCCTCACACCAACACAAGATGCTAGATACCAGCTCTACAAAGAACCAATGGACTTTTTTGGAACTTATGACCATTATTACATTTAGTTTCAACAACATACATACATTCGGGTGACCAGTTTCTCTGGGAAACCCTATTTATTGCCCAAAAATTGTGGGGATAAAATAATTCTTCTAGAATACTACAGGTAGATCCTGGACCTACATGCCATCTTCATAGTGAATAAGGTGACAAACATCCCATTCCCAATCACTTATGGGAACTACTATTGTAGTTTGGACGTGGAAAAGGAGGTAGACAATGAACTCAAAAGTCTAGGGCTGACAGAGTTTTATCTGGAGTGGAAGAATTTTGATCCGCTAGGAAAAATAGCAATGACACTTCCTCGAGCATTAGGACCCCATGAGTATCACATGGAATTTTTTTGGGAAGACTACCACGATGACTTCAAAGTCTAGAACCATAATTTTTTCTGGATGACAATGTGAATGATGATGAGGCTCAAGCTTCAAAAGTTCTTAGACAACTTTTTAAACACTGGGTCCATAGTTGACCTGCAATATAAAGAAAGGGCTATAGATAAGGTGGCTCTCCCTCTGATAGATTGAGATGTGCAAGAAGGGCCAACAATTGAGGACCTCAGCCTCAACATGATTGAGCACAGTCATGCATATTTCAAGAAGGCTTTCGCGAGAAGTACATGTAAAGTTGGCCTATTTGTGTGGGGTTCAAATTTTGAGGCTGGAAATTCCTCATAGGGAAAGGACAGAGGAAAGAGGAAAATGGAGAACCTGTCTCAAGTCCCAGCCACTGCTCCCATAGTGAAGCAAATGCAACAAACTCTAGTGGCAACCCAACACATGAAAGAAAGGTTAATCACCCGGTTGGCCTCCTAAGCCATTATGACTGGACCTGTTCGCCCTCCCACTTCTCCTTCACTTGTATCATTAATGGTCTGAGCAATGGGGACTAGAGTAGAGGAAGCGTAGGAATCCATGTTGGATGCAGGGCCTCCATTGGTGACAAGGAGGAAAAAGAAAATAATAACTAATCCTTAGCTAAAGGTGGAACGGGAGATCAGGATACCTAGCATCCCTGAAATATAGATTGTCTCCTCCAACTCCCTAGAGTGGGATAATCAACCCGAAGATTCCCCAGAGATCATCCCTCCACACAATGATTTCAATGACATGTTCAGGAAAGATGAACTTGTAAACCTGTAGGGGGGTATAGGGAAAGTAGTAGAAGAAATAGCTTCCCATGAGGAAGTGGTGATTCCTGTTGAAAAAGAGACCCCAGAGAAAGAAGCTATCATGGACCAGGAAAGCTAGGAAGAAAAGGAGAAGGAGAAAGAATAGATAAATGTCTCCAATGTTCTGGAGACACAGGTCCCAAAGACCAACACAGTGGAGGAAAGGCAAATATAGAATGAGCAATCAGCAACTACTGAGAGAACTGGACCTACGAGAGCAACTATGATCTCAGCCACCATGCTTTAGATGTAGTCTCCTATCCCAAAGGTAATCAAAGCAGCCCAAACACTGAATCTCGACCTAATACCTCCACCACCTTAAGAAAATATGCCAATAGAGGAGAACATTTCGGCAGAGGAAGCCGATGAAGGACATTAGAAACAACAATAGAAGCAAGGTAAGTGGTAGAACCCTAGAGATACAGATGTTGAGGCTGACACTGCTAAAGATGTGGAAACTAGGACAGATGATACAAATTCCACTAAGGTGGATAGTGCTAGTGGATCCAAGCACTACTACATTTGGGGCCAAATTTCGACTGAAGTTTTTGACGGGTAACTTTTTCTTATGAATTTGGTTTTTTTTTTGTAATAGGCCTCGATGATGTCAGTATTCTGATGGGTATTTAATTGACCATCAGAACTCTGATATATTCAGGGTATACATTAAAAAAAGGTGAAACAACCTCATCATTTTCATTTTGATTGGAGAGCAGGAGAAAAGGAGCGACAGCTGAGCACGGGAGAAGGTATGTGATTTCTTCATCTTTCGAGCCTCTGGCATCATATTCAAATGTATTTCATTTTATTGTTGAGGGAGTTTCTCTTTGAAATGACCACATTCTACTGGTGTCATGCCCTAGCCAGTGCTTTATCTCTATTATTTGATGTTATTGGTGCTTGTGCTCAAGGATATCGATTCATTGTATTCAAATGTTTGGATTCATGTTTTTTGATATTACTGGCATATGTGTTTAATGATGCCATTGTATATTTTTTTCACTAAAATGACTGCATTCTACTGGTGTCATGCCCTAGCCCGTGCTTTAACTCCATTATTTGAAGTTATTGGTGCTTGTGCTCAAGGATATCCATTTTTTTGAAATGTTGACTGTGGTTATCAAATGGACAGCCCATGAGCTTCTAGCTAGGCACCATTTGTATTGATAGCTTAGGGCATTAAATGTATTGTATCATTGATAGTTGAGACTTTGTTAAAAGGAAATAGGACAAAGAACATTTTTTATTTAGTTTCTCTATTTTGATCCCTAAGTGGCTTACAACCCTAGAGAAGTATATGTAGATTTACGGATCCAGTTGCAGGGTACATAGCAACTGATAATTCACAAGAAATCCATGCATCCAATTTAAATAGAAATTAATATAAATAACTAGGGTCCTCCAATGGCCCAATCATCTAGACCTTGACTATCCCCTCAACCAGTGACCCTTCAAAATTGAGTTATCATGCAATCAGTGAGTGATCCTTCATTCTCTTGGTCTGCCCTACATCCAAAAATATTGGAAATATACAATACAATGATAACAAGTCTTTCACAATCCCCCTTCCCTCAAGGAACACTATAAAAAAGTGACCCTTCTTCTTATCAGCCATATCCAATGTTTCATTGAAGTCACGACCAAGAATGAAGGTCACCTTACCCATACCATTCATGGATTCTAAAATGTTGTTCCAAACTCCTGAAATTTTTTCTATTKCTTCTTGTTKCTTCTTTAAATACTTCTTCTACCACAATGTCCTCYTRYCMYATCTTCTTGATCTTCYTKGCTAAAGCARATGAATCCACACACAATAACCCAMAATGAAGGGTTTTRTATCCTTTAATGAATCTCAGTCACTGGTAACGCATRGAWAGTCAAAYCARTAGTCTCCAAAGMATTCAATAAGTGAAYATGAATGTTTGAAAAMTTTCCTCTCAACTTYCCCAACCACTCCTAATCGGTTAAAGGGATATTTMTAGAATCTCCACTATTCCTATCCTTACCAACAATTCTTAAACATACTTTATCTAATATGATAATAACATGCTAAACTGAACCAATGGCATGTTCTTTGTGTGGTACAAGGAAGATTTGGCTATCAAATATTCCTTTGTGCAAGTTGAGCGTGAGAGAAGGTATGTGATTTCTTCATCTTTGATTGATATCTTTGATAGGCAATGTCTTTCAAGCCTCTGGCATCATATTCAACCACAAATTTCAAATTCATTGCATTTTATTTTATCATGAATGCTCACTGAAATGACTGCATTCTACTAGTGTTGTGGCCTAGCCCATGCTTTATCTCCATTATTTGATGTTATTGGTGCTTGTGCTCAAGGATATCTATTCACTATTTTCAAATGTTTGGATTCATGTTTGTTGATATTAAAATTCATCATATCAGATAAAGTGTGTTTAAGAAGTTTTAGTGTCTAAACACTCAACTAATCCTTCTAACCGATTAGGAGTGGTTGGGGAAGTTGAGAGGAAATTTTTCAAACATTCATATTCACTTATTGAATGCTTTGGAGACTACTAGTTTGAATTTCCATGCATTAATGTTTAGAAGAGATCAATGAAGTATTTAAATACATTCTTACATGTTTGGAGAGGTTTAAGAGGCACTTATCATGACTGTACCCTCACAAATAGTAGCATAGACTAGTTTTACTAAGTTTCCTTTCTCTATTTTGAGGTTTCCTTTCTCTACCACAGGGGTACAGTCAGAGGGTTCATTGACAAAATGATCCTTTGAATGGTTACTATGAATATGAATGACTTAATATAGCATATTGATCATTTTACTTAAATTTTGGAATAGCTTGTACAAGGATGAAAGTAGTTTTGATCATTTTGGTCATGACTGTTCCTCTACAAAGTCAAAAAATGTAACTGTCTAATGATTATATGTAATGTTGAATGGATTAAATTCTTTATTCTTGGTAGAAGTGAATGGAAGGAATAGTTTTGGTGTTAGGTTTCATTTATTGTTGAATTCAATGGTTTCCAAGATGTGTTGAGGAGTTTTCTCCTTGTTTAATGTTAACTGTTCCTGCATAATCCACTCATACAATAGTGGAATGCTATGTGATTGAAAATTTCATACAACTGGTCCTTTTGGCATGTATTAAATACAATCCAGTCACTTATTGAATGCTTTGGAGACTACTGGTTTAACTGTCCATGTGTTACCAGTGTCTGAGATTCATTAAAGGATACAAAACCCTTCATTTTGGGGTTATTGTGTGTGGATTCAAATGTAGGTTTGATTTGGTTAATGTTTATAAGAGATCAATAAAGTATTTAAAGACAATCTTACATGTTTGGAGAGGTTTTAGAGGCACTTATCATGATTGTACCCTCACAAACAGCGGCATAGACTGGTTTTACTAAGTTTCCTTTCTCTATTTTGAGGTTTCCTTTCTCTGTTGTAGGGGTACAGTCAGAGGGTTCATTGAAGAAATGATCCTTTGAATGGTTACTATGAATATGATTGATTTGATATAGCATATTTCTCATTTTACTTGAAGTTTGGAATAGCTTGTACTTGAAGTTTGGAATAGCTTGTGCTTGTGCTGGAATTCTTGGTAGAAGTGAATGGAAGGAATAGTGTTGGTGTTAGGTTTCATTTATTATTGAATTCAATGGTTTCCAAGATGTGTTGAGGATTTTTCTCCTTGTTTAATGTTAACTGTTCTTGCACAATCCACTCATACAACAATGAAATTCTATGTGATTGACAATTTCATACAACTGGTCCTTTGGCATGTATTAAACGAAATAGAATTTTCAGCATATTATTATAATTCTATTTCTTTGTTGTAAACATGCCATTGGTTTAGTTTTGTAAAAAAAAAATTGTGTACAATTTTTTTTTTTCTATTTTTCCCATTTGATACCCACAGTCAACATTTCAAAATAGTGAATAACATCAAATAATGGAGATAAAGCATGGGCTAGGGCACGACACTAGTAGATTAAAACTGATTTAATGTATAGTGTTTTCTTGGTTGTTCCATTTGTTTCTTGACCTTGCCTATGGATTGACTATCATTTTCAAGCTTGAGCATGGCTTCATGCCTCGCACCGTTTGTAAATTTGTATGCAACACTAATTTACAAACGTAAATAATGCATTGAACATAATCTATGAATGTGCGTGGTATGAAGTCTTGCTAAAGTTTGAGCATCCTCATTACATGATTTAAGGTCTTAGTCCACAGACAAATTAAATTAGACTTACTATCCAAAATACGTAAAAAACATGCACATAAACAAGACAACTGAGAAACATAAATGTAGATTTCACAATAGCTGAGAAACATAATTGTAGGCATCATAGTCACAATCTTTTGGAGATAATTGTGTTTTGTACCCAAGCAGTCGAGAGAAACTTCTGCACTGATGATTCCAAGTTGAATACATCTATTGGAGAACCTTGTATTCATGAGCAACATATGTAGTCAACTTGGAATCAGAGGTGCATGAGTTGCTCTCCATCATCTGGGTATACAACTCAATTATGTTGTCTCCAAAAAATTGTGACCACTATGCCTACAATTATGTTTCTCAACTGTTGTGTCCCAGGACCCCTTATGACCCTTTACGACTATTTACAATCCCTAAGAACAAATCTTAGAGGTCTTAAAATTTTGTAAATGGTCATAAGAGGATCTTAGGAGGGGCCAAATGAGCTTCCACCTTCACGTGGTTGGCCTTGTTAAGTAGAGAATGTTTAACTATTCTCGAAACAAAGAGAAGCTCAATAATTTAAGGTCTCAGTCCACAGAGATGCTGAAAAAATAACGAGAATCAATGATGGAGAGTTTTTAGATTATGAGAAGACGTATATGGAGTGGAGGCCAGATTGAGTACCAGTGCAGAGATGATGATTCAGTAACCTACATCTATAAAACCTTCACAATTATCCCT
>MU225120.1:985688-1011905 GCA_018584345.1 Thuja plicata
TGATGTTGATGTTGATGTCTATAATTTATTTCACTTACTGATGCTTGCCTAGATTGAATTTTGAATTGCCAGGTTGGAGAACACTTTCAAAGTTTAGGGTCTGTTCCACATGATACTCTTAGTTACAACTCAAATGCAACTCAACATATTTTTGATGTTGGGAAACCCACTGCAGAACTTCATCCGCAGGTGAAATTTAATGCTGTGAATCTTGGCATTGTTAATGTTATTAATTTTCCTCACATTTCATATTTGTGAAAATGTTTCTTGGAACTATCTTCTTTTTCAATTCCTATATTTACAGCTTTTTAGTCATTAACTTAAGCATTACATGTCTTCGTTCAAAGTTTATTCTAACACTATTTTATATCTTATTCTTTTTACAATGTTCTTTGTTCTGGGGCAGGAGGTCAATCTTCATTGTCTTCATTGTAGGGGACAGCGAAGATTTCTCTAACAAATAGTAGGTCTTCTTTAATATCTTATAATAACATGCTAAACTGATAAAGGTGTTATGGGCATTTAATATGCAATTACTAATAGATTAAGCATATTATTACTATGTTTAATGTTCCATTTAAATGCATTTAACACAAAAAACAAATTTACAAAACTAAACCAATGGCATGTTTACAACAAAGATGTGTTGAGGAATTTGCTCCTTGTTTAATGTTAACTGTTCCTGCACAATCCACTCATACAATAGTGAAATTCTATGTGGAAGGGATGGTTGATAGTGTCCCTTGAGGGAAGGTGGATTGTGAAATACTTTTTATCATTGTATTGTGTATTTCCAATATGTTTGGATGCAGGGCAAACCAGGAGAATGAAGGATCACTCACTGATTGCATGATAACCCAATTTTGAAGGGTCACTGGTTGAAGGGACAGTCAAGGTCTGAATGATTGGGCCATTGGAGGACCCTATTTCTTTGTATTAATTTCTATTCAAATTGGATGCATGGATTTCTTGTGAATTATCGGCTGCTATGTATCCTGCAACTACATTTGTAAATCTGCATATACTTCTCTAGGGTTGTAAGCCACTTAGAGATCAAAATAGAGAAACTAAATCAGAATCGTTCTTTGTCCTAATTCCTTTTAACAAAGTCTCAACTATCAATGATACAATACATTTGATTCCATAAGCTATCAATACAAATGATGCCTAGCTAGAAGCTCATGGGCTGTCCATTTGATAACCACAATCAACATTTCAAAAAAATGGATATCATTGAGCACAAGCACCAATAACATCAAATAATGGAGTTAAAGCATGGGCTAGGGAATGACACCAGTAGAATGCGGTCATTTTAGTGACAACAATATACAATGGCTTCATTAAACATATATGCCAGTAATATTAACAAACATGAATCCAAACATTTGAAAGCCAATGACATGTTTACAACAAAGGTCTAATAGAACTCCCAACAATTCTTAAACATACTTTATTTGATATGATAAACTCTTAAACAATTAAGGTTGGAGTAGACATAGTTATCACACATTTTTTTTGTGTGGTACAAGGAAAATTTGGCTAGGTCAAATCTTCCTTCATGCTAGTAGTCTACAGAATTAGACCTTTATTAAAAATTGATCATATCAGATAACTAGTATGTTTAAGAACTGTTGGGACTGGTCCTTTGGCATGTATTAAATAGAATATATAGAATTTTCAGCATATTATTGTCATTCTATTTCTTTGTTGTAAACATGCCATTGGTTTAGTTTTGTAACTTCACTGTTGTATGAGTGGATTGTGCATGAATAGTTAACATTAAACAAGGAGAAAACTCCTCAACACATTTTGGAAACTCCATTCACATTACATATAATCATTAGACAGTTACATTTTCTGACTGTGTAGAGGAACAGTCACGACCAAAATGATCAAAACTACTTTCACCCTTGCACAAGCTATTCCAAACTTCAAGTAAAATGAGCAATATGCTATATCAAATCATTCATATTCATAGTAACCATTCAAAGGATCATTTTGTCAATGAACCCCTCTGACTGTACCCCTATGGCAGAGAAAGGAAACCTCAAAATAGAGAAACAAAACTTAGTAAAACTAGTCTATGCCACTGTTTGTGAGGGTACAGTCATTATAAGTGCCTCTCAAACCTCTCCAAACATGTAAGATTGTCTTTAAATACTTCATTGATCTCTTCTAAACATTAACCAAATCAAAACTACATTTGAATCCACACACAATAACCCCAAAATGAAGGGTTTTGTATCCTTTAATGAATCTCAGTCACTTGTAACGCATGGACAGTCAAACCAGTAGTCTCCAAAGCATTCAATAAGTGATTGGATTGTATTTAATACATGCCAAAGGACTAGTTGTATGAAATTTTCAATCACATAGCATTTCACTATTGTATGAGTGGATTGTGTAGGAACAGTTAACATTAAACAAGAAGCAAACTCCTCAACACGTCTTGGAAACCATTGAATTCAATAATAAATGAAACCTAACACCAACACTATTCCTTCCATTCACTTCTACCAATAATAAAGCATTTAATCCATTCAAAATTACATATAATTATTAGACAGTTACATTTCTTGATTGTGTACTAGAGGAACAGTCATGACCAAAATGATCCAAACATTTGAAAACAGTGAATCGATATCCTTGAGCACAATCACTAATAACATCAAATAATGGAGATAAAGCATGGGCTAGGGCATGACACCAGTAGAATGTAGTCATTTAAGAGAGAATTCATGATCAAATAAAATGCAATGCATTTGAAATTTGTGGTCGAATATGATGCTAGAGGCTTGAAAGATGAAGAAATCACATATGAAGAACATGCCATTGGTTGAGTTTTATAAATTTGTTTTTTGTGTAATTAGTAATTGGCAGATTAAATTCAAATACCACCTTTATTAGTTTAATTAGCATGTTATTATCATATCAGATAAAGTATGTTTAAGAATTGTTGGGACTGGTCCTTTTGCATGTATTAAACATAATAGAATTTTCAGCATATTATTATCAATCTATTTCTTTGTTCTAAACATGCCATTGGTTCAGTTTTGTAGATTTGTTTTTTGTGTTAAATGCATTTTTCGTGAGGAGGGGTCTTGTTCTAAGAAGATTGATGAAGATTGTACACCTCAAAAACCAATTCATAAGGTACCAATCCATGTTTCCTATTCACTTATATTTTTGGTTTGGTAAAGCTCCTTATAAGTTTCATGTCCTTTCTTTTGATTAGTATGGATGAGATATATATCTTACATTTAACATTCAACTTCTTTACATTTTAGAACATGTAGTGTGTTTTTCAAGGATTTTATCAAATCAACTTTTAACATAAATTGAAAACACCAAACTGATATCTTGCCCTTGCAACGTGACAAAATATTTGCATTTGACCAATAACTGCAAGTAATTGAACGATAAATCCACATACCTGTATCTTTGTAAAATACCTGGAACATCAAAAAGATGTATAAGTGGTTGCCACCATGGTTTTTATCTACTACATATGGGAAAAAAACACCAAAAATAATTGAATAGAAAACATGATTGGTCATTTCAGAGAGCATTCATGATCAAATAGAATGCAATGCCTTCTCTCGCGCTCGATCAGCTTTCACCCACTCATTTTCTCCAACTCCTTTTCTCTACAATCGAAATAAAAATGATTTGGCTATTTCAAAATAGTGAATCAATATCCTTGAGCACAAGCACCAATAACATCAATTATTTTGATCTGTGGGTACCCTAATGATGAATAGAGTTCTTTTATTAATAAGATTACTCTGCAAGCTTGAAGAAGTGATATATTTGGCAAATAAAGAGTGGAAAGACGATGATGTTCCTGAGATCATGTATGGACACAATGTTGCAGATAGAATGTGAAGACATCTTTTGAGCCTGGCCCTGGATCCTTCAACAATTGGGGTAGGATCCAGACCCAGGATAAAAAGATGTCTTCCTTTTTGTTGTGGAATATAGGCTCTTCTGCTGTAACAATGACAGACTGTGATGTACATATCACAACAGCTGAGAAACATAAATGTAGGCATCATGGTCATAATTTTTTGGAGACACAACATAAATGAGTGCTATTCCCAGATGATGCCAAGCAACCACTACTTTGCATCATCTCAGAAAACCACTCAATTATGTTGTGTCTCCAAAAAATTGTGACCATGATGCCTACATTTAAGTTTCTCAACTATTGTGTCCCAGGACCTCTTATGACCCTTTATGATCCCTAAGAATACATCTTAGAGGTCTTAAAATGTCGTAAAGGGTCATAAGAGGCTCCTAGGAGGGGCTAGGTGAGATTCCACCTTCACGTGGTTGGCCCTATTAAGTAGAGAATGTTAAACTATTCTCAAAATAAAGAGAAGCTCAATAATTTAAGGTCTCAGTCCACGGAGATGCTGAAAAAATGACGAGAATCAATGATGGAGAGTTTTTAGATTATGAGAAGGCCAGATTGAGTACTAGTGCAGAGATGATGATTCAGTAACCTACATCTATAAAACCTTCACAATTATCCCTTCTTTGGCCTCCACTCATTCCTCTTCTCAAAAATGGTTATCTAGAAACTTTGGATAGTGTTTCTCATCCATGCACAAAATGTGCTAGTGATCATATAAAATTACTTTAGGCCTCTAGTACTGATGAGATGTACAAGTGTAAAATGTTTTTGCGAGACTGTGATCAATTTGTGCAGTGTACATAAATGCAAGGTGGTGATTATTCTCGATGATCGACAGGTAGCTAGGACAGTAGCTAGGACTAAAGATAACACAGCTCAAGAGACCATCATAGGTTATCTCTTTCTTCTATCTATATTATTGATAGAATGTTTTACCTTTCATTAGCTCATCAAATCTAGGGATTTGAAAGAATTTAATAGAATATTTTCATGACAATGTATATTATTTAATTTGATGTTGCATGAATTTATCTACTTCACGCACTTGTATACTATGAAGATGGCCATGCTTCTTTATCATCGTCCTCATAGTCTACAAGTGCGTGAAGTATATAAATTTGTGCAATGTCAACTTAAATAATATACATTGTCATGAAAATATTCTATTAAATTCTTTCAAATCCCCAGATTTGATGAGCTAATGAAAGGTAAAACATTCTGTCAATAATATAGACCGAAGAAAGAGACAACCTATGATGGTCTCTTGAGCTGTGTTAACTTTAATGTGCCTATCTGTCGGTTTTTTGACAATTTATAATTAATTTCAATGACAGTGCTATTCTTTCAACAGACAAAATGTTGGAGTAAAATAATTTATGACATTTATTGCGACAATAATGTTATACGTTCGACAGGGAAACCTGTTAGAGAAATACTACACAACTATCGCTCTTCCGACAGTTTAAGTGTCATAAATAGAAAATTTTTGACAGACCCTTTGACATTAAAGCCATATCACTGATAGGTAGATCTATCAGAATTTGGTGCAAACTGTTGCTATTCCAACCATACTAATATCGGAAATATTTTTTGACAGTTTGTTCTGACAGAGACTGTATATTTTCAATAGGTCTTGTTATCAGAATTCTTATGGATGAACCGCAGGAAATGCCATAACAAAGCCATTGTAATGTGCAAGTTTTTGACATGACATGGTGTCGGTAAACCAATGGGTATGTCTTCTGTCACAATTTCTGACACAAAAATGGTGACAGACTCAGGTGTCAAAATTCTGACAAATGAGCGTTGCAAATCTGACAAATGGCCGTCAAAATTTGACCTCAAATGTACTAGTGAAGGATACATGAAAACAGTTCGAAGAGGCTCAAAATATAAAGGATGCACAATAGAACCTTGGAGGGGATTTACAGGATTAGACTCTGGCTTCAAGGTCACCCCTACCACCACAATGGTTGGTGGATTCTAGAAAAAGGAAGGCTCCAGCACCGGCCAAGGCCCATCTCTCTTTGGTGGAGATGATGGCACAAGTGCAGAATCCCCCCAAGGCAAAGAAAGCCCAGACAGTCCATACCCTCTGGACTGGGTCAGGCAGAGACACAATTGTGATAGTCGCAACACCTCCCCCAGAGACCAACACAGTGATAGAAAAGGTTGAGTAGTATGAAATCATGGAGATATCTCTAGGGAAGAGGGGAAAGAAGGGTGTGTTGGACCTACTAAAAGAAGCAACCAAAGCGGTAGAAGCCCGCTATGAGAAGGAATCCCAGAAATTCAAAGAAGAAAAGGAAAAGAATGCAAACCTTATTGGGCTATTGACAAAACTCGTGCATCTTATCACTTCCATTCCCCCAGATGCTTCAACATCTGGGGCACCGCTCCCATAGGGGGACATAGATGCACTTAGAGGAATGAAGAGGAAAGTTGAGGCAGTTGATGATTGGGTAGCTTAATATGTGGGAAACATGCAATGTTTCCTAGTGGCCACACTCCCAGACCTATACACAACCAACAATGTTTAACACCAAGCCAAAACCACCATCTCCATCTAGGAGGGAGAGCACAAGAAATACAAGGCATGGATAGGTGAGTTTGGGGAACTCATGAGCATCGGGGAGGAAATTGTTTCCAAGGCTAGAATTTTGGGAGAGGAGTCATCTGACTTTGTTCAGACCCAGCACTCTAGAATTGATGTCACATTAGAGATAATCAAGAAACTAGTAGGTGCCCTATTAGACAAAGTTCTAGAGGTGGACTATTATTTAAATTTATACAAGGCATTCATTTCAAAGGTTTTGGGAGTCAATCCCTTTAGTACTAAAACATGTACACTAGAGGAATACATCATGGGAAAATATGACAAGATAATGGTGTCTCGATACCAATCCCTAGAGGGAATAGATGGAGAAAAAATGACACATATAACATGCATGGTGCTCTAGGCTCATGACATAGAAAAAATGGCCACAGAATTCATGGCAAATACTCTGGATCTAGGAAAATAGGTGGAGGCAGCCAAGTTTCGCTAGGCCGGCCTCAAGGACATTGATGAGTATGGAATCACCCAACTCCTAGAGACATTCAAAAACACCAAGGAATGGTAATTTTCTCTAGATTTTGGATATTTTCACCAATAGGTCATATTTTGAGCATTCTATATTATTTGAGCGCAAGCTCCCGAATCCTAGAGTCCCTAATCCAACATTTTTGTATTCTTTCCATGACTCTTGTCCAGGTTCCCCGGAGCTGACCGATCATTACCAGGCAGTTGATAAGGGTTTTAGGAAGTAGGTGACCCCAACAAGGCACGTCAACTCGAGGCATGGTTCTGGCAGGTGTTCTTCCCAAGGTACCACTCTAGCATTGAACACCTGGTGCATCGGAGATAGTGAGCCACTATTACATTGATGAGGCATGTAGCCTTGATCCTCGAGGGATCATATTTCTTCTATTCTCCCTCTGTCTCTCTTCTCGAGGGTGATTCTTCCATACCTCTTTTCTTGTCTCATTCTTCTGACATGTCAGACCTCTACTCTGTTTGAGGTTGTTGTAGCCTGGTGCAGGTAGTAGCGGCCATCAAAAATCATATTTTATTGTTGAGTGTAAAGATAAATTAGGTTAGTTGTAGGGAAAACATGTGTATAAATAATAAGTCCAACCTCATTCAAAGGCTCGGCAGAATTGAGGATTTTGTAGTCCGTAGCTATAGCACTTTCAACATTTTACTTCTTGTAGTTGCAGAGCTCAATGCTCCTTAGTTCTTAGAAGTTCTCAATAGATAGATGCTCCCTTGGAGCCATTATTGTATGCACCAGTGCTCACTAGAAAAAACTGTTAATGAAGAAGGAAGAGTTCTGGCAATGATGTTGTTAGCATTCTGATTTTTGGATTAACATTCTTTTGTGTTGTATGTTTTTTATGTCCCTTGCTCTAATGTTTTAAGTAGATTAATGACCTTCTTTTCCCCTCGCTATTGAATATGTATGAACTAATGGTTCTATATGTATTCAGTATTTTAGTGTAGCATATTAGAGCTTGGTTGATGTTTTAAATGTATTTGCACAACTATAGATAGAATGGAATACTTCTAACCTTGTCATATCTTTTGAAGTTTCTTTGATAATCTGAAAGCTTGCGAGAAACCCTAATCTACCAAAATCCCTGGAGAAGACAAGCCAAGAAAACTAGCTATCCCCCCTGAACAAAATAGTCACACTCCCAACTTATCTCTTGCACCGTTGAGACCTGACTCTAACGTGCTTGAAGGTCCAAAGAATTTATTCCCCGAACAACCTTTGCAGGAAAATTTGGTTGGTACCCCAGTATTCGGTGACAAATTACATCTATTGGCAGACCCAGTCACAAAGTCCCTTCAACACCTCCCAAGAGAAATTTCCTCCTTTCCCATCAAGTGATTCTTCCAACAATACAACCTTCCAATATCTATCCAAAAAAGACATCCAAGATAGTCCTATGCATAGCCCAAGTTCCTTTGAACGAATTCCACCATGCCCTCCCATTTCAATCAAGCCTATTCATGAGATTCCTATCCAAATTCAATCTTCCTCATATCAAAATGTTGACCCCTTTCAAGAACCCCCCTTGCATGTCCAAAGTCATATCCCATGTCAAGAGGATGATAAAAAAGAATGAAGAAACATGTCTAAAAACATATCAATATCAAGACCCCTTCAATGACCAATTCTATCCTATTGTTAACCAAGACCCCATTTCCCATGAGCCTCATGATGATCCCACTATCCTTATCCCCCCTATCCAAAATTATCCTTTTCCACCTCAAGAGCATAATATCCTTCCAAGTCCCATTGACCTCCCACTTCCAAAGCAAGATCATGATCTCCCTTCCATATCTTCCCAAGATCCCTTTCCAGGACAAGATCAAGGTATCCTTTCACCTTCATTTTTTCTTCAAGATCACATCATCCCTTTAGATCTCTCACAAGATCTTATCCTACCAGATGATCGTGTCACTGCTCATACTCCATCGTAGGATCTTATTGTTCCTTGTGCTCCCCCTTGTGATTCAAGCACATCTATGCAAGTTTTTCCTGAACCTCTTACACTTCAAATGGGTTCCCCTGGTTCTATTGAGTCTAGTCCACCTCATGGTCCTATAAGTCCCTCCATATCATTCAAGCCTCATAATAATGGACTTGCATCTTGTAGAAAGTATCCTACTAGTCAAAGAAAGTAATATCAAGTCAAAGGGTTAGACCTCAATGCAAAAGGTATATTGAAACCCTTATGTGTCTAAGAAAATTCAAATGGGCATGGTCTTAATAATAAATCTACATCTCAAGGTGTTGGTATCCCTTCAAAATCTAAGTCCAGGCGTATACCTCCCCTTTCAACTCTTCCATCCATCTTAGGTCCATATGTTCCTCCCTCCACTAGCTTGAAATCCCCTTACCCTCTCCCAAGTACAAGTCAGCAAAGGCACACATCTTGGACAACCTTCCATCCATCCAAAATGCCTCCATACAATTCCTATCCATCGATGAATTCCATTCCCTTTCAAAGCACTTTGGATGCCAAGAATAAAATCCACAAATCAAGCAATCCACATGCTATCAAGGATCAACATGTAGAGTATAATAGACATGTACAAAAGAATCAAGATATGATCCTAAAAGAAAAATAAATATCGAAAAGGCCAAATAGGCCCATTGAGAAAAAAATAAAGACGAAAGCAATATGGGTTCCAAAATCCATTGTGCAAGCAATACATTCAAAGGAACCTCAAAATAATGACAAATCAAAAAACATGTAGATTCCCAAGAAGCTCCTTGAAGCACAAAGTCCCAATGAAAATTCCAAATCAGCATCCAAAGTTTCTATCTCTCCATCTAAATGTCTTCCATCTTCTAAATCCATTTTGGGTCCTTGTGTCCCAAAATCCATATCCATTCCTTCATTAATCCATCAAACTCCAAAATCTCTTTTTCCTCCTTCACTCCATCACCCCTCAAGGTGTGTTCCAATGTTTTTATTTCACTCCCTCCATCATCCAACACTTGTTTTCCAGCCTTTCATTCAACCTATCCAATCCTTTGCATAAAGTTTGTCCCATCCTTATCCAATCACCCACTTCATATCCCTTTGTCATCACCCTACCAACATATTTGCACAATATCTTTCAAAAGCACATTTCAAAGAGTAAGGCACTTGAGTCCTTTGTCCATGTCATTTCATGCGTCCATTTTTTTTCCAAAAAAAAAAAGAAGTCAAAATTTATAAAAAAAAAAAAAAAAAGAGAGAAAATATCAAAAAAACAAAAAATTTCCTTTATGAAAACCTGGCAAACAGGCATCTTGGCCGTAATACAAAAAAAAATTCAAGAGAAATAATTGCATCCAATAGTGAAAACCTAGAAAACAAGTGCTTTAGGAAAGTACCATGGTGAAAACCTAGCACACGGGCGTCATGTGTAATTCTATGAACTTCTTGCAGTCTATACTTGCGGGCAGATTTCATTTGTGTTATCCTCCATTACTCTTGTCATTATCCTCCATTAACCCAACATGTCCTCCATTATTCCTATGTCCCTCATATCCTTTATCCTATCAACACCCATATATCCCTTCTGATTATCCCTGATTGATCTAGCATATCCTATCCATATCCTATCATTTTCATGTTCATATCCTATCATTATCCTATCCAGGTCCTAACATTGTCGTATCCAACTCCCTATCTTGGTCTTGATGTAAAATAAGGATGTTCAATGCAAAACATTTTTTCAAAGAAAAACCTCTTGATGTGTCCATTTCTCACATTCTATCCATGACACTATCTCATTATCCTATCATTGTCTTAACCAGTCCCTTTTCTTGGAAAAAAAACAATGTTATCCCATTTCTTGGATAGTCCTTGGCACCTAAATAGATCCAATGCAAGCAACCCTTGGCCTTCATCCCTCTACCAGTCCATTTTTCCTTTCACAACATCCCTCCCTTGCTAGACACTGGGGGGAATTTCAAAAAATTCTAAAAATCCAAATAAGCTACTGAAAATCCAAAAAAAAAAATTAATGTCCTTAAGAAATCTCTAAAAATCAAATGTCCTGATAAAAAAACATCTAAAAAATCAAATATGATCCTGAAAAAAGATCCTAAAAATCAAATATGATGCTGAAAAAACCCTAAAAATCCTAAAATAATTCCTAAACAAAAGATCACAAAAAATTCAAATATCTCAAAATCCTAAAAATTACAAAAAGCTTCTTCAAAAATCTGCAATAAATTTGTAAATACTTGTCTTCATTTTGTGAATCAAACATCATGTTGGCAGACATCAGTGGCAGAATTATCACTCCATGCTTAACGAAATCATGTTCTCACGAACGCAGTCTGAAGCATTGTGACTCAATATTCAATCTGGTTTGACTTGTTCAATCTTTCAATCTTTACTATCAATCAATCTGTCCAATGTATCAATCAATTATCCAATTAGTCAATTTCCAACCTAAGCTATCAATCAAAGAACCTTTAATGCAAGTAACAATAGATCAAAATGGCTATTGGCTCACATTGTTTTAGTGAGTGTTTTATCTTTCATTAATTTTTATCTTTTTGCTTTGTCTTCTGCTTGTTTGACGATCTCATGAAATTTTGGGGTATGGGTGCTATATGCTTTAGGATGGAGAAGATCATCCTTTTTCTGTATCATTTTTGTTTATGCAAAAGGATGACTACCTTGCTCTAGATTTTGTGCCATGATGCACCGCATCTGCTTTTGCAATATCAAAATAAGATCTTATAACATAATTGCACTTTTTGAAAGCCAAAATCATTCTATCTTCCTAACATTTCTTTGTCTAATTTCTTCTTTCTCTTAACATTTCTTCAATCAGTCATCTTTCTTTTCAAAAACTTTTCCTCATATAAATTTTTGCCCAATTTTTCGAGGGGACATCCTACCTCCATTATGTCGATCCACTAGGTCATGATCTTCTATTTTTCTTTGAGCCAACGCTCATAATCACATTGTCTCAAAAGAGGGGAAAAATGTAGACACCTAAAAATGGTTCATTGCATATGCCCCCTTTTTAACATGTCTTCTATATTTTGTGTTTAATATTTATCAGTCACTAATATTGTGTCATTGTTCCATGTCATGAATTACTAACATTTCTACTTTCTTTATCAAATCGATTATTTTCCTAATCAATTCTTATCAACCCTAAACCAATCATATTCAATCCTAAACCAATCCTATTCAATCCTACACCAAAAATATTCAATCCTAAACCAATCCAAACCTTCCTAAATCAATTCAAACCCATTCTATTCTATTCCTAATCACTTTCAAAATCGTTATCGCGAGTGCATTGTCAAATCTCATCGATGCCTCGTGATTTTTCTAAACTATTCTAGAACCCTCAGAATTGATCCTAATCCTTATCAATATCATAAAAATAATTTCAATTTTACATTAACACCTTCAATTCAATCAATAATTCACTAATTTGCCCCTTGGGATGAATAACCCACAGTTTATCCCTATGTCCTAATTGAATAAATAAATAGACTTTATTTATTCCCTTTCCTTAAGTGTTCAACAATTAAATATTTTTTATTAATTAATTAGCTAATTTTAATTTATGATATTTTTATAATTTCATAAATCTAATTATTGATTTTGTGAGGAATATTGAGAATATTGAATTATTAATTTACTTAATGATTCCTAAGCTTACCTAATTATCATATCCCTTAATGGAGATTCACATCCCTATTAAGATGCTTCATGAATATCCTCAATATCTCCTTATTTGATCTCCCACATATCATGTTTCAAAACATCCTACCTACCAATATATTCATTTATGCATTAATTTTGTTCAATCTCACCTAATTGACTCTCATTTTCTATAAATTGAGAGGCATATCACGCTTTCAAGGTTAGATCACTATCTCCTAGTATTCTCACTTGCAAACTTGGATTTTGTATCTTTGTGCAATTGTGTTATTGTCAAAGAAAAATATCAAATCTGATTATGTAGAAGAAAGGAGGACATGTGAGCTGCATTTGAAGGGAGTTCTTAGTGTTTTTATGCTTTGTATTTGTGAACTCTTGTTTTGAATGTCTTTCATGATAGATTAGATAGGTTAGCATATTGATTAGGGTTTTTGGTATCCTAGATATGCTAATATGACTTTTTCTAGTCTTACATCTACAAAACCATATAACCAGTGCCTTCTGGTACCAAATAAAACCACAAAACATCATAACAAGATCATGTTGTAGAAAACATGCTGATTCCTGAAATTTGGCTATGTCTAAAATTTCCTAAAAACTTCAAAATCTAGAATCTTTATTTGAACTCCTAGGAGGTTGAAACCACTCTCAAACATCCTAGAATTAAGATTATGTAGCTTATACTTAAATGTTACATTTTATGTTTCACCCTAAGGCTGAAATCAAACTGAGTCCACCAGACTGACCTAGCTATTATGCACCCACAATGCACCAAACATACTACTAATAGATAAATCAGTGAAACAACAAGTCAAAAATCAAAATACATCATCCTTGGATTACTACAGAAACTTTAAACCTTAATAAAAACCCTAAAATTGACCCTAATGGAGGTCTTGCACAGTTGGCACCCTTCCTGTGTAGTTGGTGAAGGTTTTGCGTAGTTGGGGCCTAAACCTGCATAGTTGAGTAAGGTCCTATGCACTTGGGTCTACCTATTATGCAGTTGGTCATGTGACTTGTGTAGCTGGGGCCCAGAGCTACGCAGTTGGAAGAATAATGTGTTTAGCAAGAACAATGGATTGTCGATTAACTTTTCAAGAAAGACTGGGCATGATGGATGCTTGGGAAGAAGAATCAGAGAAAGATCCAATTGATATCTCCATTTTTCCCTTCCAAAAAAACCCTCACAACCTTCTTTCCCTCAAAATAAACTAGTCCCATTTACCAAAGTCTGAAATAAGGTATACAAAAACATAAACAAAAAACCTAAAGTTTTAACCAAAGAGTATTTCAAACTCATGCTTGATGGTTCCTTGTGACTGCTAAGCACCCTAAGGTACATCACAAAGGAAAAGCAATAGGAAACAATAGACTCCCAAATAACATAAAGCATGATAAAAGTTCATACGGAAATAATAATTCATATAACATAAACATCCACCACCTTTCAAGAATTATTTCCCATCTAAAGTAATCTGATATATAATGAAGAACAACATAACAATACACTTTCCAGAAGTTTAATCTGATCTAGAAAAGTAAGAATAGACAATAATATACACAAATGCATAACGTGGAAAACACATGTGAAGGATTTCCTTTAAGGATAGATCCTACGTGGGGTCTATTGGAATTAATGGGAAGTAGTATTGAGAGGGGAGGGGTGAATTAGTACCTCTAAAAATTTTAACACCTTTCAAAATTCATCATTAGTAATCATTCAATTTTGTATTACCAACCATTACTGTTATTCTTTTTTATGCATGTATTGTTTGTTCACAGTCTTTAATAGTTTTCAAAAGTCATAGAAACATTCATGAAAATGATAATCAAATAACACAAGATATGGTATCATAGAAAACTCGTGTTAGGAAGTAAAAACTATGGTGGGGATGGCACCCACAAAACTTCACTATTTGCAAAATGGAAGGGAGCTAGTTAAGGATTACAATATGATCACTTCTAATGATCTGCCCTATTTGGAGTATTAAGGTTAAGACCTATTAATATATACTCTATTAAGAGGTTTAGCAACACTGAATTAAGTGTGCACCCAGTTATGAGATTTACAATAGGATGGTTAAGCCCACCTTTCTTGAAAGGATTTCATATGTGTACTACACTTGTTAGAATGAGTAAAAATGTTGACCTAATTGTATTCAATCTACTATTGGTGATTTACAAATCCATTAAAGCTCCTACAATAATAATATCACCTTAAGTGATTCATGAATACCTTTTCTCTACTCGTTGGTAACCTCTGTTCTGTTCTTGAAAATTGATTTGAATTTGTTTGTGTCCTTCTACATGAATTCTCTATCAGGTCTCTAGTTTCTATCCATGGCTACTATCTTCATTGAAAAAAAACTATTTTCAATGGATTGAGCACCTATTTATACAAGTATTTGACCTATCTTGGAATTCAGATTTTATAATGTTAACTCTTCGATCCAAGGTTTACAACTTGACCTTGACCTTTAGTTTTCATGTTTTAAATCAGTAAAACTAATTAAAAAAATTATAAATACATTGCTTCCTCCACACATAATGGATTTAAAAGTAAATCAAGAAGCTATAAATACAAGTTTAGTGATTTATCTGACATTGCAAGTCAGATCCACTTTTTGCGCAATGCAACTGACTGTCGATTCTTGGTTGTTAGTTTTAATTTGAAGTCTGTCGATGTTCCTTAATTTAATTGTTCATCGATTTCCCTGTATCTATCAGGTTCCTCTCTTTTCTATTCCGTCAGGTATCGCTGTTGTTACTCATCACATTTCTTTTACCTTTTCATCATTGGATAACACTTAACAGTGTTTGTCGGGTAACCTTGGTGTCAGATAGTGTTGTGCCCTTTCTATTAGTGTTGTGTAAATTGATGGTGCAGATACTAATGGAAAAATATAATGCCTTCAATCTCCCCTTTTGACATTAGTATCAAAAAATGACATGTGCATAATGCTAAACTCTTTTAGTATGTGTACACCATCTTTATATCCTTGTCATAATATGACTCCCCCTAACTGTGTGCACCAATATAGTATATGTATATGTATATGTATACTATTCATTCTATGTATGTACATTATTTCCCCTTTCTTTTACTATACATATGATTTCCTCCTTTTAACTGAGGTGAGTGAACATATCAAATTCCCCCTTTCTTTGATATTGATGACAAAAATGTACAACTTATAATATGCCAAAATTGTGACAAAAATGTGCAAATTACAATGTGTCAAATATGTTAGAATGGGTTTTTTTCATATCTTCAAGCATTTTTTTCATTGTTCTTTCAGCTATTCTAGTGCCATGTGTTGCAGCTCTAGCCTTGCATGCATATCATAAATGTTGTCCAGGACAGACATTTACGGGGTGGCAATTAGTGTATTTTCCTATGTCATATGTTGTTGCAGGAGTGTAAGTGTCGGTAAGAGCTTAACTTGGAGCTCATTTACCTCATCTCTATACTTCATCTCTACAAACTGTATGTCATGTCTCTGTTTCCTAGCCTATATGATTTGTTCATTGTGCAATTTAAGTGCTTCTTCTGTGTTTGTGAGACATTGTGCACTGGACTTAAGATCAACATCTATTTTTTATATCTTGTTGGTATACTCCTGAGTGATTTGATCCAAAGTGAAAAATTTATTTATTAAGGTAACAACTTCTGATATAATTGGATAAATTCTACTTACCAATTCAGATAGCTTGACCTTTTTCAGTGCCACTTCCTTGCTTATTTTCTCGGCTAGCTTGCACTCATACTTTTGTTCAAGTCTCTCTTCCATAACCTTCTCAACATCAATATTCTGAGATGTTATTGCATCTTTGAGTATGACCAGTTGATCAAGCATCAGAGGTTTTTGATCAATGTCTATGTCAGGTATAATCTGTTGATGTATTCCTCTTGCTACTTCTAGTACCTTGGCCTCTTTTTCTGCTCTCTTAAGTTTGTCTTGAATAGATTTTCTTTCACAGATCTTAGCATATTTTTTCAATGCAATTGGATCTAATGTTCTTGGATCACAAACTGGAATCTCAATGATTTCATCTAGATTTACTGGATTCTTATTCTTTCCTTTCTTCTTCTTTGAGATTTGAGGGGATGCAGATGTATGAACTACCATAGCTAGTTCATTTGTTCTCTCTGAATTACTTGGCGAAGGATTTTTAGAAGATGCTTCTTATGTCTTCTTCTCAGTGGGCATTTTTTAGTTATGTGAAGATGTCTCTTCAGTAACTTTGGGTGTTTCTATATAATGTGCTTCTGATTTCATCTCCATCTCATCCTTCTTTCCTTCTTCAACTCTCTCTATTGGGTTGTCCCCTGTTTGCTTTTAATTTTATTTCTTATTCTGATTAGTAGAAGTATCTTTCTAATCATCGGTTGTGACTTTCTTTGCATTTGTATCAGTGGTTTCTTTAACTTCTCCATCACCCTTGTCCTCAGGTGTGCTTGTTTCCTTTTCAGTAGATCCATCATTGCCCTCTAGTATGTTTATTGCCTTCATTAAGACAAGCATGTTACTTTGAGTTGTAGCTTGGGAGTTGTCAATAGTGGTGTCCTGGTCATCAGTTTGAGCCTTGTCAGCAGTGACATCCTCATCTTTTTGTTTTTATTCTACAAGTTCTAGTACTTTTGAGTCCATGATTGAAGTGTCCTGCACTTGTTCATCATCAATGTTAACTCTTTTACCACCTGATGTCTGCAATTATTGATGACTTTTTTTATCCTTAAGTGTGATAAATATGACATCATCTTTCTTCTATGGATCTTTTTCTGAGTCATATTTAGTGATGTCTTAGATGATATCATCCATGACCGTGTCTACATTTATAGGCTCATTGTCACTTTCAGTATTGTCTAGAGCAATGTGCCGAGGACTTGCATTGTCTGACTCCTCCTCTCTCTGAGGTGTGTTTGTGAGAATAAATTGTTTCTCACCACTTGTTGACTCTTCTGGTAGATCCAGAAGTTGTCTCCATTTAGTTTCTATCATTGAATTCAGTTCTATAAACTTTCTCTCTAATACTTTGTATGCCCTTATTTTGGCTACAAATTTACTTGAGTTATTCTTTAGTACTTCTTTTATTTCTTCAAATTTGGATTCAAGAGGCATTAGTCTCACAAGTACCCTTTCCCTTGCTTCTCTCTCTATTTTTAGGGCATATGACCATTGTTGGTATACCCTTTTACCTATCTCATTATCTTTTTGATTTACAAATTCTGCAGGTGCATACTTATTCTTGATCATTGAATTTATGACTACCTCTTGTATTTTATTCTAATCCTCTGGATTTATTGTATCCCATTGTCTGATCTTCTTATCAGTCATTGTACCATGTGTAGTAATGGATTTGACAGCTTCATCAACTATTTGATTTCTAAATTTCTTCTTCACTACATCAGGCTCATCATCTTTAGTGTCATCCATGTTAGCCTTTGTCCTAACCAACCTTTTCCTCTTCTTTGGTGGTGTGGTTTTGATAGTTTTTTGTCTAGATCTTTTAGCTGGATGCTTCCTCATATAGGTCCTTACTCAACCTTTCTTAAGTTATGTGGTATTGGTTGTAGTAGTTTGACTCCTTGTCCTTTGCTTCTTTGTAGGAGGTGGAGATGGAGGTGCATTAGATTTAGTTGCCTCTGTATCTGATTTCTTTTCTTCTTGTTCTTCATCAATGGTGCCCTGTTCATTGGTTTCCTCTTATTGATCCTATTCTTCCTCTGTAACCAATAGAATATTCTTAAGATTCGTAACCATTTTATCCTTTTTGTTTATAGTCTTCTTGACTTCTACGCCTTGTTTTATCTTACATTTGGCCTCTTCATATGTTCCAAACCTTGGTTGTTTCTTATCAATGGTATCATTAATTAACACCTCAATTGCACTTGTAGCTTTATCAATTTGATCTCATAGTCTAATGGTGCTAACCAAGTTGTTCTTGTTACAACTAGTTTGATATGGGTGTAATTTGTGTCTGCCATAAAACATATCTCATCATTGTGTTTTTCAACTAGCTGTTTAAGAATCCTAGTTCTTTCCATCATCTTTCCCTTGAACTCAAGGAAGTATGCAGACATAGTAGACTCAAAATTGTCTCCTAGTGACTTAATCAATTCACTAATATGATGTGTTACCAGTTTGGTAGAGTCCCATACTAATTTTCCTACTGAAGGAAATTATTATTGAAAATAGAAAAAGATACATATGATAAGTGATCCAAACTTACATGTGTTGGTCTTTGCAGACCTGATTTTGATCATGTTCTCATCAAGTTGTTTTAATAGGATATCACACAGAGCCATCTAAATTCCTTTTGATACCATCTTATAAGCTATTCTTACTGTTGTTGCCGAAATACTGTTGAGTTTGCTAGCCTGAAATATTTCATACCCAATAACACATGCACCAAATTTTATCTCTTCGTCAGTGATTGTGTTCACTTTGAGACATTTGTTGTTTGCTTCTACATTGGTAAGTTTTTCAACTTCTTTCATGGATGGATGCTTGTGTGCCCTAGGCTTGTCAGTTATCGGATAACCAGTGACAATGTGAAGAACATCCTTGGTTATTTTCTTAGGTTAGTCTAGTCATAGCTTGTTGTCATGCATTCTACTCAAGACTAACCTTATCCATTCTATTTTGAATTCCCTCGGGAAATGTAGGGCATTAGTTAACCCTTTGACCTCCAAGTGTTTATGCTCTTCCTTTAGTTTTCCTTTGGCATCACATAGCTTCTTAAAAGAATCATCCATTTCAAGATCACCTATCTCTGTGATCTTGTAGTGAATATAAGATCTAACATCTTATATGAGAAAAACCCTAGGTGGAATTTTTTAAAACGCATCAATTTCATCGAGTTTTGATGCAATTTTTGGGTAGGTTTTATACTTCAGCTCTACACATGTATTATACTTGATTAGTTTCACCATATTCCTCTTATCATTCTTCATCTTAGTGGTTCTTGAGGTATTTTCCATTGTATTTCAAGTTTTTAGGGTATTCTTGAAATTAGGGCTTTCTTGATGAAACAATGACAGAGATCTTTCAGTGCCTTTTGTACTTACTTCAATTCGCAATAGTGATGAAAGATATTCTTTTTGTGTGATGAATTGATATGTGGACAATTTTTCTTTCTTATTTTTAATCTCTTTTTTTTCACTCTACTTTCTCTTCAAATCACGGGTGAAAATTGAAGTTGTCCCGTCGACTATTTATAGACTTTTTGACTTAAGTCTTTGCAATAAATGCTCAACAACTTGTCAGGACATAAATACGGGTTTTGGTGGGAATAATTTTCAAATCATCGTCAGTGATGACATAATTTTTTGGGTAGTTGTTAACCATTTTGATTTTACCAGCGGATATCGGTATTCTGTCATGACAACTTCTGAGATTTGCTTTCTTATCGACAGGCATCGGGTTACATTGGCAATTTAGCATTTTTTCTAGTCGACTAACAATTTTTGGTAATTGTAAACAACTCATTATTATGTTCACCATTGATTTTTTATAAGTGTTTACCGATGGTTTTGAATTCTTAGATTTGTAACAAGTAAAGTAATATGCATCTTTGGTTCATGCAGATTTTGACTATCTATCAATTTGTATAATGGAACTGATGAAAAATATAACTTGGTATAGTGCAATTCCATACTTACTTGTTTATCTCAAGTGGGGTTGGTGGTGTCACCAAATCCATTGCATGGGGTGTCTCCATTTGCATTTCTTGGTCCAGCTTCAGCATTGCTTGAAGCTTTTATCCACATTTTTTCTCTTGCCCTCCGGATATCTTCAATGGTGTTTCCATTGGGATATGTGCTTATTTCTGTCAATCGATCCTTGCAATATTTCTTGACATGACCAAATTTATGATAGTGTAAGCATTCCATTTCAGGGTTTGACCAGCCTCTAGGCCTTTTGGTCCATGCTCTCATGCATTTTGCAGCAATGTGACCATATCTACCATATGTTCTATAGTTTGCCCAAGTGTTGTAATCCCATACATATTGATTACCGATTCTCTTTGGTTGAAAATGAACTTCTTTACCTTTTGGCTTCCATGCTTGCTTTTTCTTTTTGTAGCATTCTTTAGATGTGTCCCCATTCATCTTGCATGTAGGACAGTACTTGTCCATGTAGGTTTCCTTCTTTGGTTGTTCTATCTTTCTCTTGCATTCATGAGCCTTATGTCCTTTCTTGTTACATTTATAACAGAATCCTATGAATGAAGATGTAGTTGTAGATTTAGGAGTACCTTTCATTTTACCTCTGCATACATTTTATGTGTGCCCTTTCTTTCCACGGTGCTTTCATGTCAGCTTTCTTGGTCTTGGATTTTCATAGACAATTTTTTAGCTTGCTTGATTTGATGGTTCTCTATTTTCAATAAAGCCTATACCATTGTTGTTGTTGACTCTTTGTTTTCCTTCAAGGAAGTCATCCATTCTTTTATTTCTTTCTTCAACCTTTCTGATAATCTCATTATGTTATTTCTAAATTCTAATCTCATGTTTTAGCTTTTCATTTTCTTCTCTTAGTTCATCGATAATCTGTATTCTTTCAATGAGTTCCACATTTATTCTGTTTTCTTCTTGACTCATCATGATAATCTAATTTGTGAGATCATGGTGATGCTCAGCATGTCTTTGAATTTACATTTCCTTTTCTTGTAGTTTCTCTATAATCTTCCTTCTATCATCAATAGCAAGTGTCCTTTCAGTTTCATTTTGTCTAGCAGAACTCATCACATCAATCATTCTTAACATCTGCCTCTCTTGACCGATTTGCAGCATCTTTATTTTCTTTGTCAGATGTTGATTGATCTCCTTTATATTTGTGATGTTATCTTCTGATGTATCTGATTTATTACTTGCATTTGATTCTGAAGGTTCAAAGAAATCTGGAATCTCTTCTTCTTGATAGTCTTTTTCGTTGTTCTGGGTGGCCATACCTTTTCTGTCATCTAGCAGCTCTCTCATCTTGATTCAAGCTTCTTTATACTATTCATAGAACATCTGTATCTCAAGCTTTTTGTTCTCAATATTCTTATCAAGTTTTTACTTCTCCATTGTATGATCTTTTCTCTTAAGCCTTTAAGCTTTCCAAGAAGACAGTAAGCTCTGATACCAATTTTTGGAATTAATGGGAAATAGTACTGAGAGGGGAGGGGTGAATCAGTACCTCTAAAACTTTCAACACCTTTCACAATTCATCATTAGTAATCATTCAATTATGTATTACAAACCTTTACTATTATTCTTTCTTATGCAGGTATTGTTTGTTCACAATCTTTAATAGTTTTCAATAGTCATAGAAATATTCAGGAAAATTATAAACACATAAAAAAAGATATGGTATCACAGAAAACTCCTGTTAGGAAGTAAAAACTGCGGTGGGGATGGCACCCACAAAACTTCACTATCTGTAGAATGGAAGGGATCTAGTTAAGGCTTACAATTTGATCCCTTCTGATGATCTATCCTATTAGGAGTATTAAGGTGGGTACCTCTTAATATCTACTCTATTAAGAGCTTTAGCAACACATATTTAAGTGTGCTCTCAGTTATGAGATTTACAATAGGATGGTTAAGCCCACCTTTCTTGAAAGGATTTCATATGTGTACTACACTTGTTAGAATGAATACAAATGTTGACTTGATTGTATCCAATCTACTATTGCTGATTTACAGATCCATTAAAGCTCTTACAATAATAATATCACCTTAAGTGATTTATGACTACTTTTTCTCTGCTCATCGGTAGCCTTTGTTATGTTCTTGAAAACTGATTTGATTCTGTTTGTGTCCTTCTACATGAATTCTCTATCTGGTCTCTAGTTTCTCTCCATGGCTACTATCTTCATTGATTAACAACTATTCTCAATGGATTGAGCACCTATTTATAAAATTATTTGACCTATCTTGGAATTCATGTTTTACAATGTTAACTCTCTGATCCAAGGTTTACAACTTGACCTTGATCTTTAGTTTGCATATTTTAAATCAGTAAAGCTAAATAAAATAGTAATAAATACATTCATTCCTCCGCACATAATGGATTTAAAAATAAATCAAGAAGCTATAAATACAACTTTAGTGATTTATCTGACGTGGAAAATCATATCCACTTTTTTTCAGTTGCAACTGACTGTCGGTTCTTGGTTGTCAGTTTGAAATTGAAGTTTGTTGGCATTCCTTGATTAAACTGTTCATCGGGTTCCCTATATCTGTCAGGTTCCTCTCTTTTCTATTCCCTCAAGTAGTACTGTTGTTACTCGTCAGCTTTCTTTTACCTTTTTGTCATCAGCTAACACTTAATAATGTTTGTCGAGTAACCTTGATGTCGAATAGTGTTGTGCCCTTTATATCGGTGTTGTGTAAACCGATGGTGCATATCATGTTTTTCTCTAAGCATACTAATGGAAAAATATAATTCCTTTAATCTCCCCCTTTCACATTAGTATCAAAAACTGATATGTGCATAACACTAAACTCTTTTAGTATGTATACACCATGTTTATATCCTTGTCATAATATGACTCCCCCTAACTGTATGCACCGGTATAGTATATGTATATGTACATGTATACTATTAATTCTATGTATGTACATTATTTCCCCTTTCTTTTACTATACATATGATTTCCTCCTTTTAGCTAAGGTGAGTGAACATATCAAATTCCCCCTTTCTTTGATACTAATGAAAAAAATGTACAACTTATAATATGCCAAAATTGTGACAAAAATGTGCAACTTACAATGTGTCAAATATGTTGTTGGAGATTTGATTCTGAACAGTTGATTGATTGTATGTTTGTCATTGATGAAAACATATAATACACAGTAGCACTTCTGTATGTAATTATCCATATGATGACATGAAGACTTGCATGGATAGATACATGTTTTTGACATGTTTATTATGCTATGTTCATACACGCAGACCCAGATATGATGTTTCAGTAAAGATATGTAATTCAGTTATAGACGGTTACAGTTCTGGAGGAATAACAGTTTAAGGCTGACGTATGTAACGTGTTTATTTAGTTGCACCTATCTTCAAGATATGAATGTGTATATTCATGATGATTTATGAGTTTTGATATTAATCTAAAGGTGCCAAACATATTTCAAGAAGATTGCAAAGTTATGGTTAAATTGGTGAAGCCAACTTAGTGAAGCGACACGTCTATTCAGTTTATACTTGCGCGGTTGTAATTATGTTTGCGCGCTTAGTAGAGCCAACAAGGATGTTAAGAAGAATTCTCCTATAGGTCCCATGATCTCATACTTGGAGCATATACTTATAGAAGGTCACTTGTGATAAGAAGAGTTGCGATAGCCAGAGATAAGAAAAACAGAGCAGAGTGTTAAAGTAGCAGAGCTATATTTATCATATGTTGATAATATAGATATTGAAGTAGAAGCTTTCAGAATAGAGAGAATATTGTTGTAGTTCTTTACAAGAGGCTAAAGCATCAGTGCACAAGAGGAACTGATCAGACAAGCAGTGTCACAAACAATAGTTCACCTTGTTGATACAGTGTGTATCAAATAACCAGAAGGTTGTAGCCTTCACCACTTGGATAGTGAGTCCTTGGATAGCGAGTCCACCACCCCTAATAGGGTTATTGTAAAAGACTCCTAATAGGGTCAGACCCTTAACCAGGTCACTATACTACTACATTGTAATGAACAACTCCTAACAGGGTTGGAAGATCTTTTAACATGGATCACTAAAAATAGTATAGTTCTTTGTGGGTACTAATTCCCACCGGGGTTTTTACCATTTGGTTTGCCCATAACCAAATTGATGTGTTGTGTAATGTGTTATCTAAATGTGCATTCACTTTCTATCAGTCTAGATTAATAAGTATAAGAAAAAGATAAAGTTGTTGATAACTGATTCACCCCCCCTCTCAGTTATCCCTCAAGTATTCTAACAATTGGTATCAGATCCAAGTGCCTTGGAGAGAAAGCGTAATAGCTTAAGGTAGATCAGCTGGCATACTTTAGAAAAGAAAGCCCTAAGTTTGATGGAGAGAACTATCTGGATTGGAAGAACAAAATGATAACACATCTACAATGTGTTGGCTTTGAGATCTTTGAGATTACTACACAAGAAGTTGTAATTCCATCTCTGAAAGACCTTACAAAGGATGATGCTACTAATAGAAAAAAGGAAAAATTTACCAATAATGCAATTGCCAAAGAAGCCCTAATCAGTGCCTTATCTGATAGTGAATTTTTTGAAATCAAGAATATTAACAAAGCATATACCATATGGAAGTATTTAGAAGACATGTTTGAAGGAGATGTTCAAGTTAAGAATGCACACAGGAAGACATGGAAGAAGAAATAAAATAGTCTTGAGATGTTACCAGAAGAAAACATTAGAGCTTACAATTAGAGGATAAATGAAGCAGTATCTGGAATCAGGAACAATTGTGGTGAAATATCAAAAGAAGATATAATGGATAAGTTGTTAACTACTTTGACTTCAGACTATGAAAACAAGATCAATATTCTAGAGGAAACTATGCAATTCTCACAAAAATTCAAGAGAGAGACTCTAATAAGAAAAATCTATGCATTTGAGATATCAAGATTGAAGACTGAACCTAAGAATGAAACAACCTTCAAATCTTCAATCCACGGTAATAAATCCTCACACATCTCTAGTCATAATGAGAATGAAGAAACTGATGAAGAGCTAGAAGAGATAATTGCCATGATTGCTAAGAGAGAAAAGAAAGGAAAAGGAAAGTATGAAGGATAGCTTCCATTCAAGTGTTTTTCATGTAATAAGATTGGTCACTTTGCATCTAAGTGTCCCACGAGAGTCAAGAAGTTAAGATCTAATTACAAACCTAAATATAGGAAGGAATGTTACCATGCTAAAGAAGGTGTAACTGATGAAGATTTAGGAGAAGATGAAATTGGATTCAATGCCCTTAAAGTCATGGAAAGGTTTCTCAAAGATATGGACACTACAGATAAAGAAGAAGATCATTAATTAGCCTTAATTTCCAAAGCAGATGTCAGAACTGATTGGATCATTGACAGTGGATGCTCACACCACATGATAGGAGACAAAGACAGATTCGTTCATCTAGACAAATACAAAGGTGGTATGGGTAGATTTGGAGATAACACTCCTAAACCTATCATAGGTAGAGGATCCATCACCTTGGATGGAAAGAACAAGATATATGATGTTCTATATGTTGATGGTTTGCACCATAATCTACTAAGTGTTGGACAGCTACTTGATAAAGGTTATCATCTGGAGTTCAAAGACAACGAATGCATTATTAGAAAAAAGGATGGAGACATGATTGCATCAGGCTCTAAAACAAAAGGTAATGTTTTCTAGCTCAATTCAGATGTAAGTTTTTTTGTTGCAAAAGTAGATGACAGTTGGTAATGGCACAAGAGACTATGTCATATCAATTTTGACAATATAGTAAAGATCAGTAATGTCAAGGCAGTTAGAGACCTACCAAGCATTGCAAGACCAGTTGACACAATTTGCAGGGAATGTGTTATGGGT
>MU225120.1:1013040-1038221 GCA_018584345.1 Thuja plicata
GTACTATGAATATGCACCTTTGATTGAAGATGAACCCAGACCTAATAGCAAAGACACTATGATTGAAGAAATGTTTGATTGCATTGATGTCTCATGCAATGACCCTAATTCATGCAATGAAGAACCATAAATTATAGAGGAAGAAGTCACACCTAAGGTTCCTAAGTTTACATCCATATACCACTCTAAAAATGATATCATTGGAGATCAGAGTAGCAGTGTTTTGACCAGATCAAAAGCAAAGAATCTTACAGTGGATGAAGAGGTATGTTTACTTTCATAGATTGAACTGTTAAGTGTTGAAGATGCCTATAATGATTCTAATTGGAAAAATGCAATGAAAGAAGAACTAGATCAGATAATCAAAAATGACAATGGGAATTGGTTCCTAGACCAAGTGATAAAAATGTGATTGGAACAAAGTGGATTTTCAGAAACAAAATGAATGAGGAAGGTACAGTAATAAGAAACAAAGAAAGATTAGTATGTAAAGGATATGCACAGAGAGAAGGAATAGACTACACTGATACATTTTCCCTTGTGAGCAGACTAGAAGGCATAAAATTGTTTTTGGCATATGCAACATTAAAAGACTTTAAATTTTATCAAATGGATGTCAAATCAACCTTTTTGAATGGTGACTTAAAAGAAGAAGTCTACATAGAACAGCCTGAAGGATTTAACCTTTCAAATAGACCAAACATGGTATGCAAATTGAAGAAAGCACTCTATGGACTTAAGCAGGCCCCAAGAGCTTGGTATGGGAGACTAGATGGTTATCTCACCAAGATTGGATTCAAGAAAGGAGCAGCAGATTGTAATTTGTTCACAAGAGAAACAAATGATGGATTACTATTAGTTGCCATATTTTTTGATGACATTATCTTTGGAGGTAATGACAAGCTTAGTATAACATTTGCAAAAGAAATGTAGAATGAATTTGAAATGAACATGATTGGTCCTATAAAATACTTTTTGGGACTGAATGTAAAATAGATAGATAAAGGAATATTCATTAATTAGTCAAAATATGTGAAGGAAATATTGAAAACCTTCAAGATGGAGGATTGCAAGCTAGTATGCACTCCTATGATCATAGGAAGTAAAATTTCAAAAGATGATGACTCCATAGCAATTGATAAAACATTGTACAAATCTATGATTGGAAAGCTTATTTATCTAACTCAATCAAGACCTGACATATCTAATGTAGTTGGCATTGTTGGAAGATTTGCAGTTGAACCCGAGCATAATCACCTAATGGAAATCAAGAGGATATTTAGATATCTTAAGGGAACTATAGACTATGGTTTATGGTATCCTAAATCAGAGAATACATAACTTCATGTGTATACTAATGTAGATTGGGCAGGTTGTATTGATGACAGGAAGAGCACTTCAGGAGGAGCAGTATTTCTTGGAGAAAATTTGGTATCTTGGACTAGCAAGAAGCAAAATTGCATTTCTCAGTCAATGGCAGAGGCAGAATATGTTGCAACAACACTGAATTGTACAACAATTGTTTGGATCAAGAAGATGGTTAAAGACTTTGGTATTCAGGTTGACTATCTTGTTGTTATTCATTGTGATAACATCAGTACTATTAACATGTCTAAGAACCCTATGATGCATGCAAAGACAAAACACATAGAGATCAAGTACCATTTTTTGAGAGAAAAATTTGTAGATAAGGAAGTGACATTGGACTATGTAAGCACAAAAGATCAGTTAGCAAACATTTTCATGAAGCCTTTAGAAAAGGATAATTTTGAGTATCTAAGGGAGAAGTTGGGAGTCATTCCCTCTCCTAAGTATGATTAGAGAAAATAGCAAGTACATCAGTCATGTGTGACTGATGAATGGTTGACTACTCTACTTCTGGAGTAGTATCTATGCATAGTGGTTTATGGAACCCTTTTCCATTGATGTCAATGGGGGAGTATGTACTAAAAACAAGGAACACAAACAAAGAGCCAAACAAGGAACACGTACAAGGAGCTTATACTCTAGGGGAGTATACATATAAAACATAGTCTATGTAACTGTAGCAGTGTAGATAAATCTTTGATGAGGATATTGAGAAGATTGTAAAAGAAAGAAGACACCATGAACAGAAGTTTTTTTTTATCATATGTTACCATCAATGCCAAAGGGGGAGATTGTTGGAGATTTGATTCTTAATAGTTGATTGATTGTATGTTTGTCATTGATGACAACATATAATACACAATAGCACTTCTGTATGTAATTATCCATATGATGACGTGAAGACTTGTGTGGATAGATACATGTTGTTGACATGTTTATTATGCTATGTTCATACATGTAGACCCAGATATGATGTTTGAGTAAAGATATGTAATTCTTTTATAGACGGTTACAATTCTAAAGGAATAACGGTTTAAGGCCAATGTATGTAACGTGTTTATTGAGTTGCACCTATCTTTAGGATATGCATGTGTATATTCATGATGATTTATGAGTTTCTGATATTAATCTAAAGGCGCCAAACATATTTCAAGAAGATTGCAAAGTTATGGTTAAATTGGTGAAGCCGACTTAGTGAAGCGACGCGTCTATTTAGTTTATACTTGTGCGGTTGTAATTATGCTTGTGCGCTTAGTAGAGCCAACAAGGATGTTAAGAAGAGTTGTCCTATAGGTCCCATGATCTCATACTTAGAGCATATACTTATAGAAGGTCATTTGTGATAAGAAGAGTTGTGAAAGCCAGAGATAAGAAAAGTAGAGCAAAGTGTTAAAGCAACAGAGCTATATTTATCATATGTTGATAATATAGATATTGAAGTAGAAGCTTTTAGAACACAGAAAAGATTGTTGTAGTGCTTTACAAGAGGTTAAAGCATCAGCACACAAAAGGAAATGATCAGACAAGCAGTGTCACAAATAGTAGTTCACCTTGTTGATACAGTGTGTATCAAATAACCAGAAGGTTGTAGCCTTCACCACTTGGACAGTGAGTCCTTGGATAGTGAGTCCACCACCCCTAATAGGGTTATTGTAAAAGACTCCTAACTGGGTCAGACCCTTCACCAGGTCACTATACTGCTTCATTGTAATGAACAACTCCTAACAGGGTTGGAAGATCTTTTAACATGGATCACTAAAAATAGTATAGTTCTTTGTGGGTACTAATTCCCACAAGGGTTTTTACCATTTGGTTTCCCCATAACCAAATTGATGTGATGTGTAATGTGTTATCTGAATGTGCATTTACTTTGTATCAATCTAGATTAATAAGTATAAGAAAAAGATAAAGTTGCTGATAACTTATTCACCCCCCCCTCTCAGTTATCCCTGAAGTATTCTAACATATGTTAGAATAGGTTGTTTTGATATCTTCAAGTATTTTCTCCCATGGTTCTTTCAACTGTTCTAGTGCCATGTGTTGCATCCCAAGCCTTGCGTGCATATCATAAATGTTGTCTAGGAAAGACATTTCTAGGGTGGCAATTAGAGTATTTGTCTGTGTCATATGTTGCTACAGGAGTGTAAGTGTTGCTAAGAGCTTAACCCTATGCTCATTTACCTCATCTCTATACTTCATCTCTGCAAACTATATTTCCTGTCTCTGTTTCCTAGCATGTATGATTTGTACATTATGCAATTTAAGTGCTTCTTCCATGTTGGTGAGACCTTGTGCAGTGGACTTAAGATCAACATCTATTTTTTTTATCTTGTCGATATACTCCTGACTGAGTTGATCTACAGTGCACAATTTCTTTATTAAGGTAATAAATTTTGATATAATTGGATGAATTGTACTTGCCAATTTAGATAGCTTTACCTTTTTTAGTGCCACTTCCTGGCTTATTTTCTCAGCTAGCTTGAACTCATACTTTTGTTCAAGTCTCTCTTCCATAACCTTCTTAGCATCAATATTCTGAGATGTTATTTCATCTATGAGTATGACCAGTTTATCAAGCATCAGGGATTTTTGATCAATATCTATGTCAGGTACAATCTGTTGAAGTATTCCTCTGGCTACTTCTAGTACCTTGGCCTCTTTTTTTTCTCTCTTCAGTTTGTGTTGAATAGATTTTCTTTCATAGAGCTTAGTATATTTTTTCAATGCAATTGGATCTAATGTTCTTGGATCATAGACTGGAATCTCAATCATTTCATCCAGAGTTACTGGATTCTTATTCTTTCCTTTCTTCTTCTTTGAGATTTGAGGGGATGCAGATGTATGAACTACCATAGCTAGTTTATTTTTTTTTCTCTGAATTACTTGGTGAAGGATTTTTAGAAGATGCTTCTTGTGTATTCTTCTCAGTGGGAATTTGTCACTTATGTGAAGACGTCTCTTTAGTAACTTTGGGTGTTTTTGTAGAATGTGCTTTTGATTTCTTCTCTAGCTCATCCTTCTTTCCTTCTTCACCTTTCTCATTTGGTTTTTCCCATGTTTCCTTTTGAGTTTATTTCTTATTCTGATCAGTAGAATTATCTTTCTAATCATCAGTTGTAGCTTGCTCTATAGTTGTATCAGTGGTTTCTTTAGCTTCTACATCACCCTTGTCCTTAGCTATGCTTGTTCCTTTTCAATAGATCCATCATTTCCCTCTAGTATGTTTATTTCCTTCATTAAGAAAGGAATTTTACTTTGAGTTTTAGCTTGGGATTTGTCAATAGTGGTGTCCTTCTCATCAGTTTGAGCCTTTTCAACAGTGGATTCCTCATCTTTTTGTGTTTCTTCTGTAGGATCTGGTACTTTTGAGTCCATGATTGAAGTGTCTTTCACTTGTTCATCAACATGTTAACTATTTTAATATCTGATGTCTGCAATTCTTGATGGCTTTTTTGATCCTTAAGTGTGATAAATATGACATCATCTTTCTTTTGTGGATCTTTTTCTGAGTCATAGTTAGTGATGTCTTGGATGATATCATCCATGACTGTGACTACTTTTATAAGCTCATTCTCACTTTCATTATTGTCCAGAGCAATGTGCTGAGGAATTGCATTGTCTAACTCCTCATCTCTATGAGGTGTGTTTGTGAGAAGTAATTGTTTCTCACCACTTTTTGAATCTGTTGGTAGATCCAGGAGTTGTCTCCATTTAGTTTTTGTCATTGAATCTAGTTCTATAAACTTGTTCTTTAGTACTTCTTTTATTTCTTCAACTTTGGGTTCTCAAGGCATTAGTCTCACAAGTACCCTTTCCCTTGATTCTCTTTTTGTTTTCAGGGCATATAAACATTGTTGGCATACCCTTTTACCTAGCTCATTAGGTATTTGATTTTCAAATTCTGCAGGTGCATACTTGTTCTTAATCATTGACTTTATGTCTACCTCTTGTAATTTTATTCTGATCCTCTAGGTTTAGTGTATCCCATTGTCTGATCTTCTTATCAGTCATTGTACCATGTGTAGCAATGGATTTGGAAGCTTCATCAACTATTTTATTTTTAATGTTCTTCTTCACTACATCAGACTCATCATCTTTAGTGTCATCCATGTCAGCCTTTGTCCTAACCAACCTTTTCCTCTTCTTTGGTGGTGTCATTTTAAAAGTTTGTTGTCTAGTTCTTTTAGCTGGCTACTTCCCCATATAGGTCCTGACTTGACCTTTCTTAAGCAGTGTGGTATCAGTTGCTGTAGTTTGACTCCTTTTCCTTTACTTCTTTGCATGAGGTGGAGATGGAGGTGTATCAGATTCAGTCGCCTCTATATCTGATTTCTTTTCTTCTTGTTTTTCACTGATGGTGCCATTTTCATCAGTTTTCTCTTGTTGATCTTGTTCTTCCTCTGTAACCAATAGAATCTTATTGAGGTTCTTAACCATTTTATGCTTTTTTTTATAGTCTTCTTGAATTTTAGGCCTTTTTTATCTTAGATTTGGCCTCTTCATATGTTCCAAACCTTGGTTTTCTCTTATCAATGGGCTCATTAATTAATTCCTCAATTGCACTTGTAGCTTGATCAATATTGATCTCATAAGCTAATGGTGCTAACCAAGCTATTAATTTTACAACCAGTTTGATATGGGTGTAATTTGTGTCTACCATAAAACATATCTCATCTTTATGTTTTTCAACTACCTGTTCAGTAATCCTATTTCTTTCCATCATCTTTTCCTTGAACTCAAGGAAGTACACAGACATAACAGACTCAAAATTGTCTCCTAGTGACTTAATTAGTTTGGTAATGTGATGTGTTACTGGTTTGGTAGAGTCCCATACTACTTTTCCTACTGAAGGAAAGTATTCTTGAAAATAGAAAAAGATACACATGATAAGTGATCCAAACTTACATGTGCTAGTCTTTGCAGACTTGATTTTGATCATGTTCTCATCAAGTTGTTTTAATAGGATCTCACATAGATCCATCTAAATTCCTTTTGTTACCATCTTATAACATGTGCTTACTATTTTTGCAGAAATGTTTTTCAGTCTGCTATCCTGAAAGATTTTATACTTAATAACACATGCACCAAATTTTAGCTCTTTGTCAGTGATTGTGTTCACTTTGAGACCTTTGTTGTCTCCTTCTGCATTGGTGAGTTTTTTAACTTATTTCATGGATGGATTCTTTTTTTCCTTAGGATTTTTAGTTATCGGATAACCAGTGATAGCGTGAAGAACATCCTTAGTTATTTTCTTGGGTTGGTCTAGTCATAGCTTGTTGTCATGCATTCTTCTCAAGACTAACCTCATCCATTTTCTTTTGAATTCCCTCAAGAAATGTAGGGAATTAGTTCACCCTTTGACCTCCAAGTGTTTATGCTCTTCCTTTAGTTTTCCTTCAGCATCACACAACTTCTTAAAAGCTTCATCCATTTCAAGATCACCTATCTCTATGATCTTGTAGTGAATATAAGACCTAAGGTCTTCTATGAGAAAAACCCTAGGTGGAAGTTTTTAAAACACCCCAGTTTCATCAGGTTTTGATGCAATTTTGGGTAGATTTTATACTTTGGCTCTACACATGTACTATTATTGATCAGTTTCACCATATTCCTCTTATCATTCTTCATCTTAGTGGTTCTTGAGGTGGTTGCCATTGTATTTCAATTTTTTAGGGTACTCTTGAAATTAAGGCTTTCTTGATATAACAATGACAGAGATCTTTCAGTGCCTTTTGTACTTACTTCAATTTTCAATAGTGATGAAAGATCAACTTGTTGTGTGCTAAATCGATCTGTGGATGCTTTTTCTTTCTTCTTTTTAATCACTTTGTTTTTCCTTTGCTTTCTATTCAAATCGTGGGTGAAAAATGAAGTTGTCCCGTCGACTATTTATAGAATTTTTGAACTAAGTCTCTGCAATAAATGCTCAATGACTCATTGGGACATGAAGATGGGCTTCGTCAGGTAGAATTTTCAAATCATCATTGGTGATGACATGATTCTTTGGGTAGTTGTTAACCATTTTTTACTTTACCGACAGATATCGGTATTGTGTCATGGCAACTTCTGAAAAAAAATTTCTTACAGGTGGGCGTCGGGTTACATTGGCAATTTAGCATTTTAACTAGTTGACTGACAATTTATGATAACTGTAAACAACTCATTATTATGTTCACCAATGATTTTTGGTAAGTTTTTATCGACGGTGTTGCATTCTAAGATTTGTAACAAGTAAAGTAATATGCATCTTTGGTTCATGTAGATTTTGACTATCTATCAATTTGTATAATGGAACTGATGAAAAATATAACTTGGTATAGTGAAGTTCCATACTTACTTGTTCAGCTCAAGTGGGGTTGGTGGTGTCACCAGATCCATTAGATGGGGTGTCACTATTGTTATTGCTTGGTCCAGATTCATTTTTACTTGAAGATTTTATCCACATTTTGTCTCTTGCCCTCCGGATATCTTCAATGGTGTTTCCATTTGGATATGTTCTTATTTCTGTCAATCGGTCCTTCCAATATTTCTTGAGCTAACCAACTTTATGATAGTGTAAGCATGCCATTCTAGGGTTTGACCAGCCTCTAAACCTTTTGGTCCATGCTCTCACACAGTTTGAAGCAATGTGACCATATCTACCATATGTTGTACAGTTTGTACAAGTATTGTAATCCCATACATATTTATTATTGATTCTCTTTTGTTGATAAGGAACTTCTTTACCTTTTGGATTCCATGCTTGCTTTTTCTTTTTCCATCATTCTTCTGATGTGTGCCCATTCATCTTTCATGTAGGATAGTACTTGTCCATGTAGGTTTCCTTCTTTGGTTGTTCTATCTTTCTCTTGCATTCATGAGCCTTATGTCCTTTCTTGTTACATTTATAATAGAATCCTATGAATGAAGATGTAGGTGTATATTTAGGAGTACCTTTCATTTTACCTCTGGATACATTTGATGTGTGCCCTTTCTTTTCATAGTGCTTGCATGTCATCTTTCTTGGTCTTGGATTTTCATAGACAATTTTTGAACTTGCTTGATTTGATGGCTCTCTATTTTTGGTAAAGCCTATACCGTTGTTGTTGTTGACTCTTCATTGTCCTTGAAGGAAGTCATTGACTCTTTTATTTTTTTCTCTAGCCTTTTTGATAATCTCATTATGTTGTTGCTAAATTCTAACCACATGTTTTACCTTGTCATTTTATTCTCTTAGTTCACCGATAATCTGTATTCTTTCAATGAGTTCCACATTTATTCTGTTTGCTTCTTGACTCATAAGGATAATCTGATTTGTGAGATCATGGTGATGCTCAGCATGTGTTTTAATTTCCATTTCCTTTTCTTGTAGTTTCTCTATAATCTTCCTTCTATCATCAATAGCAAGTGTCCTTTCTATTTCAGCTTGTCTAGCAGAACTCATCACATCAATCATTCTTACCATCTAGCTCTCTTGATCAATTTGAAAAATCTTTATTTTCTCTGTCAAATGTTGATTGATCTCCTTAAGATTTGTGATGTTCCCTTTTGATGTATCTGATTTATTACTTGCATTTGATCCTAAAGATTCAAAGATATCTAGAATCTCTTCTTCTTGATAGTCTTTTTGGTTGTTCCGGGTAGTCATACCTTTGCTCTCATCCAGTAGCTCTATCATCTTTATTCTAGCTTCTTTATACTGTTCATAGAACATCTGTATCTCAAGATTTTTGTTCTCAATATTCTTATCAATTTTGTACTTCTCCATTTTATGATATTTTCTCTTAAGCCTTTAAGCTTTCCAAGAAGAGAGTAAGCTTTGATACCAATTGTAAGAATTAATGGGAAGTAGTACTGAGAGGTGAGGGGTGAAACAGTACCTCTAAAACTTTTAACACCTTTCACAATTCATCATTAGTAATCATTCAATTTTGTATTACCAACCATTACTATTATTATTTCTTATGCATGTATGTTTGTTCACAATCTTTAATAGTTTTCAACAGTCATAGAAACATTCATGAAAATTATAAACACATAAGACAAGATATGGTATCGCAAAAAACTCCTATTAGGAAGTAAAAATTGCGGTGGGAATTGTACTCACAAAACTTCACTATCTGCAAAATGGAAGGGATTTAGTTAAGGCTTACAATTTGATCACTTCTGATGATCTACCCTATTAGTATTATTAAGGTGGAGACCTATTAAGATCTACTATGTTAAGAGCTTTAGCAACACTGATTTAAGTGTGCACTTAGTTATGAAATTTACAATAGGATGGTTAAGCCTACCTTTCTTGAAAGGATTTCATATGTGTACTACACTTGTTAGAATGAGTACAAATGTTTACTGACTATATGCAATCTACTATTGCTGATTTAAAAATCTATTAAAGCTCTTAAAATAATAATATCACCTTAAGTGATTGATGAATACCTTTTCTCTACTTGTCGGTAACCTTTGTTATGTTCTTGAAAATTGATTTGATTCTATTTGTGTCCTTCTGCATGAATTCTCTGTCTGGTCTCTAGTTGCTCTCCGTGGCTACTATATTCATTGAAAAAAAACTATTCTCAATGGATTGAGAACCTATTTATACAAGTATTTGACCTATCTTGGAATTCACATTTAACAATGTTAAGTCTCTGATCCAAGTTTTACAACTTGACCTTATTTCTTTAGTTTGCATGTTTTAAGTTAGTAAAACTAATTAAAAAAATAATAAATAAATTTCTTCCTCCAGACATAATGGATTTAAAATTAAATCAAGAAGCTATAAATACAACTTCAATGATTTATCTGACGTGGAAAGTCAAATCCACTTTTTGTGGGATGCAACTGACTGTCGGTTCTTGGTTGTTGGTTTTAACTTGAAGTCTGTTGGTGTTCCTTGATTGAATTATTCGTCGGGTCCCCTATATCTGTTGGGTTCCTCTCTTTGTTGTTCCATTGGGTAGGATTGTTGTTACTCATCAGTTTTCTTTTACCTTTTTGTCATTGGATAACACTTAGCAGTGTTTTTCGGGTAACCTTGGCGTCAAATAGTGTTGTGCCCCGTCTATCGGTGTTGTGTAAACCGATGGTGCAGATCATGTTTTTCGGTAAGTATACTAATGGAAAAATATAATGCCTTCAGGGTCCTATGGAGAAACCTTTCAAGAAGTTCTTAGATAACTCCAGCCACTTTCCACATTCCTTCAGACTCTACCAGTACAAGGTTCTCTTCTAGATATCTCGCCCCAAGCCTCCACCTTGCTTTTTCTGGTCTAAAATAATGATTTCTACCCTATATCCGAATAGCGTATCTCTCAGAAGTTTCCTATTATTATATTTCTATTCTCTGCTACTTCCTTCTCTATAGGAGTTCCTCTCATAAATATGCTACAGGAGTAGTTGTATGGGAAACTCTGACCAATGCAACCATCCATAACCAAAGATTGGTTAATATTTTAGAATCATATTAGTTTTAAATATAAATTTATCCTAAGAGAAAGGTTGTTCATGGGAATGCTTTAGTATTCATTACCATACTTATTTAATTTATTTTTAAGGAAGGTTTGTGTAATTTACTCTTACCCTAGTAAATAAATTTACCACCACTAGATTATATTCTAGTTACTTTGACCCTTAAGATGTAAATAATAATTACCATGTGGTCTTTATAGCAACATTGTTTAATTTAATTATAAATACACATAATTATTTGATTGTTTTACTATATGTGTGTGTGTGTGTATGTGTGTGTGTGTGTGTGTGTGTGTGTGTGCACCCATATGCCTATGTGTACATATACCCATCTAACATTATTATTATAGAACATAAATTTATGAATACACTTTATAACACTCAATATAAGGCATTTTAATTCCATAGAATTTACTAATATTAAAACTGTAACATCAAAAATAGACGTCACCAAAATGTGAGATAAGAAAATAGGTGTTTAAATATGTTACATTTGGAATAGATGTGTTTATTGAAATGTGCGATAAATTTAATGTGTGTTATAAGAATTATGAAGAAGGTAAGATTGTCCTCTTAATCCCAAATTTCTTAAAGGGAAGATCCAAATTGATTAACCCTAAAGAAAGGATCAATGCATAAATGAATCAACCTATTAAGGATAGGGATCAAGAGGAAAACCCTAATTCCTATTTTATAGAAGAGAGTGTGATAGATCTATAAAGATTAATAACTTTAATTGAAATGGATAGGAGAAAATTACTAACCTTGAGATGTTACAGATATGAAGAATGTTGTTTTCGGGGGTCTGCACTAAATTTCTAAAAAACCTAAGACTGGATCTAGAATAGAAATGCAGAGATGAACAAAACCAAGAAATATTTTTTTGGTCTGACATGGTTCTAATTTATACTCTCAAGTAAATTTCACCATTGACTCAGAATTTCTGATTCTGACCTAGGGAAAAATTGACCTAAAAATTCTCTGATGGGAAATTTGTTTTTAGATCTCAAAAGTTTGCAAAAAAAGGTATCTGAATCTACACTCTGATCCACTGTTCTGAACCTGTACCTACAAGAAAAATGGATTTTTTTGTTGGGGGGAGGGGTTTTCCTTATTCAAACCCTAATTTAAGAATTAACCTTGAAATCAATAATTAAAATAAATAATGCTAGAAAGTAGTAGAAGTAAATCTAATAATGAAGCTATGATATTCAAATAGATATGCAATTGTATTTTGAATGTAAACAAGTATGAAAATAGGAAAGATTGGACTCAATTAGAAACCATAAACCTCCATGATTGTATGCTTGGAATCCACCTTGAAGAGAGAATGAAAAGATCTTTGAGGATGCACAAAGGATTTTGAAGGAAGATCACACCACCATGATGGATAGATCTAGGGCTTGAATGATGAATCTTGCATGTTTGAACCAAATCCCTTCAAAGGCTTGAAAGCTTGAATCCTTGATCTTCAATGGAGAACTTAAATGCTTGAGAGAAATACTTGAACACTTTTAAATCTTGAAAACATCTAGAACAATGGATGATTGAAATTTTTGCTTGATGATTGTTGTTCTTCTTGATTAGAGAGACTTAGAGAAAATGCGTGGAGAAAAATTCCTTATATATGAAACTAGGAAACAATATTATAGAGAGATCTACATAGAAGAATTAAATTCAAATTAGGCCTATACCCCTAGGATAGGACCTATATTAAATATAATTTAAGAATCATCACTGCGAAACCCAAAACAACTGACCCGGAAGCAAGAAATGAATTTTTGATGACCTCCAGTAGCTGATAGACTTCCAAATTTGAAAGGGGGACCCAGGTCAAGGTTGAGGTCATTCTTGACCTAGTTCAAGGTTGAGGACCCATAGAAAACATGCCAGACAGTATAGATGGTGCCCAGAGAGGCCCATTTAGGGTCCTAAACACACACAAAAGTAGGAGAGGATGCAGAAATAAGGAGACAATATTATGGTGGTCAAAAACACCCCCTAAGGAGGGATAAACATTCTTAACATGGAATTTCTTCCATTTTAAGATGATACATTAAGCCCCCACTTTAGCGGGAGTATGGAAATCGAACATACTCATGGTAAAGTTAGAAGAAAGACTAGTGGCTTGCAACGAGGTACAACATCACTAAGTCAAGGACATGAGCCCCCAAAAAAAGGATTTTAACTCAACATACATGCATAAAGATATGAAATTAAAGAGAATTTAATCATAGAAAATATACATGGTTACATAAGCAAGACAAGAGCAACACTATATATAAAAAGGCTTCATGATCTAATCCTACTAGCATGAAAGAGAAAGAGAGAAAGAGAAAGTGATTACCTTGCCTAGTAAGATGGCCACCTTACCATGAATCACCAAGGAGGGAGAGCCCAATGGTTGATACATAAACTGTGCTTTGTAATTGAAATACGTCTTCTGATAGCTTTTGAAATATCTATAGACCCACATTCTTGTATCACTATGGAATATAAAATGTGTGTCTTTTCAGAATTTAGCAACTTATGTGTGTTACCTTCCAAGGATTTAGCAAAAAATAAAAATGTGTGTCTCTTCAAGATTTAGCAACTTATGTGTGTTACCTTCCAAGGATTTAGCATGTTGTAAAATGTAAAATAATGTAAATTATAGTATAAGGGAGACCCTATATATTCCCCCCTCCTTATCATGACTACCCACTAGGCAGGATAAGGAAAAGAAAAGAGGATACCTACTTCACAAGGTAAGGAGATATCTAGTTTAACAACAATATACACTATATCCTTAGAAAAGAGTATTGACCCTTACTTCTAAGAGCATAGATAATCATGAAATGAATATGTCACATATGGAAAAAGGATCCCTAAAGAGGAAGAGATCTTATCTTCAAGAACCCCACCATAGAGGAGTGCTTAGGATAAAATATCATCTTCTAAAGAAAAGAGGGACCAAAGATTCAATCATCAAGACCCCTGTGATGAAGAGGAAGAGGAATCTCAGAATGAAGGAATCAAACTCTAACCAAAGCAAGGGAAAGATTTTATAAAGAACATAATTTACAAAATAAAGAAGAGGTGATGACCTAGGAAAATCATCTCTCATATAAGAGGGTATCCATAGCCAAAAACATAAATCTTTATAAGGCAATAATGTTGTAGAATAAACAAATGCCACTAAGCTAAGAAAAATATATCCTTAGATAAAGGAAGAAGGAAAATACCTTGCCCCCCAAGGGTGAAAGCAAGGGATATATCAAATTATATCAAGAGATGTTATAGAAAAGAGATATATCTACAAAACAAATGTCCTAGAAAAGATATCATGAATGATTATGAGTGAAGGAAGTATGTATCAAGAGAGAAAATTATAGGGATAGAATATAGAAAGAATAACTAATTAAACTCAAAACAAAATACATGATAAGATAAAAATGGATGCTAGAAGACTGGAATTAAATACCTCTTGCCCCCCAGTGAAGAGACAAGAGGAGAAAAGTGATCTAGTTTATAGAATAACAAAGGGAATACCCTATGTCAAAATTATGAAGAAATTGTAATACTGCACGGGAATGAGATATAATTCCTAAAGCGTCTCTTTCTCTAAAAAATAGTTTGAAATGCACACAATCAGCAAGTAAATGTGTATTACTATAATGAAAAGGACATCTGTATTTAGAGAGAGGATTTTTTGGAATAGGTTTAATTATTTATTTCTTAGAATTTATTAATCGGACATACACTTTCTTAGCCACATCTTGAGGAGTATCAGGGTGATCTAAGGAAGGTGTTGGAAGAACAATATGAAGAGGAGGATGATAGTTAAGATCAGCCACCTTGAATTGAGAAGGAGGGAAACATATACCATGCATATCTTGTTTAGGAGATGAATGAATTATGTTTTTAATTCCTTGTTCATTGATACCAAGCCCTAAACCCTTATAGCCTTGTTTATCCACCATAGTATATCTAGTAGTGTACATATCTTGCAAAGCTTCTACGGGGGAGATTGATTATGGTGTTTATGAGAAAATGTTGTATATGGTGGAATGATAGGTTGAGAAGAGGTTTCCTTATTTTTCCATTTAATATCATCATGGATTGGATAAGAAGGGGAAGGTAAACAGAAAAATTCTTGAACATCGGCATCATGAACCTTAGCTTGAACCCCATCATAAGTGTGGGAAGAACTAGGGATAAAAGATGGAGAAATAGAAATAGGAATATTTAAAATTGGATTAGGATTTATAGGATTAGGAAGATTAGGAACTAGATTAGGAATGATAGGATTAGGATTAGGAATATTAGTAAATGGTGTATCATCTACCCAATTCTTCACATAATCCAAAAGAGCAATAAGTCTACTACAAAAATCCTTGATGAAAGTTTTGAAAGTAGGAAGAATAGTATTATTTAATCTCAAAATAGCATAAGAAAGTGAAACATGAAGATTAACAAACATGATGAAATGAATGATACTCTTATATACATCATAAGCACTATAAAGAGATGACAAAAGAAGCATAATGAGAAAAATAGCCATACCCCAAAGCATATTAAAGATCTTCATAGTAAATGAAATGCAAGAAATGTTTTTATATTTTTATGAGTATATAGATTTTTTTTGTATTTTGAAATGATAGAGCATAAAATAAAACTAATTTAATATGCAAGATCTATTGTCTAAGAAAAAGAGGGAAAAAATCTAACACCAAAAAGAAAGAGTTGTATATCGCAGGTTCACCAAAATGTAACATAAAAAATAGATGGTCACCAAAATGTGAGATAAGAAAATAAGTGTTTAAAGATGTTACATTTGAAATAGATGTCTTTATTGAAATGTGAGGGATAAATTTAATGTGTATTATAAGAATTATGAAGAAGGTAAGATTGTCCTCTTAATCCAAAGTTTCTTAAAGGGAAGATCCAAATTGACTAACCCTAAGGAAATGATCAATGCATAAATGAATCAACCTATTAAGGATAGGGATAAAGAGAAAAACCCTAATTCCTATTGTATAGAAGAGAGTGTCATAGATCTAGAAAAACCTAGATGAATCAATGCATAAATGAATCAACCTATTAAGGATAGGGATAAAGAGAAAAACCCTAATTCCTATTAATAACTTTAATTGAAATGGATGGGAGAAAATTACTAACCTTGAGATGTTACAGATCTGAAGAATATTGTTTTCGGGGTGTCCGCACTCAGTTTCTAGAAAATCTAAGACCAGATCTTGAATAGAAACACAGACACGAATAAAACCCATAAATCTTTTTCCATTCTGACATAGTTCTGATTTGTAACCCCAAGTCAATGTCATCATTGACCCAAAATTTCCAATTCTAACCTAGGGAATAATCGACCTAAAAAGTCTCCAACAAAAAATTTGTTTTCGGATCCCAAAAGTTTGCCGAAAAGGGTATCTGAATCTACACTCTAATCCGTTGTTCTCAACCTATACCTGAAAGAAAAATGGATTTTTTTATTGGGGGGAGGGGATTGCCTTAGTCAAACCCCAATTTAAGAATTAACCTTGAGATCAATAATTAAAATAAATATTTCTAGCAAGTATTATAAGTAAATCTAATAACGAAGCTATGATATTCAAATATATATGCAATTGTATTTCGAATGTAAACAAGTATAAAAATATGAAAGCTTGGACTCAATTAGAAACCATAAACCTCCATGATTTTATGCTTGGAATCCACCTTGAAGAGAGAATGAAAAGGTCTTTTTGGATGCACAAAGGATTTTGAAGGAAGATCACACCACCATGATGGATAGATCTGGGGCTTGAATGATGAATCTTGAATGTTTGAACCAAATATCTTCAAAGGCTTGAAATCTTGAATCCTTGATCTTCAATGGAGAACATGAATGCTTGAGAGGAAGACTTGAACACTTTGAAATCTTGAAAACATGTAGAACAATGGATGCTTGAACTTTTTTCTTGATGATAGTTGCTCTTCTCTCTTAGAGAGACTTAGAGAAAATGAGAGGAGAAACCTTCCTTATATATGAAACCAAGGCACAATCTTCTAGAGAGGCCTACATAGGAGAATTAAATTCAAATTAGACCTATAAACCTAGGAGAGGAGCTATATTAAATATAATTTAAGAATTTTCACTTCGGAACCCAAAACAACTGACCGACCCAGAAGCAGGAAATGAATTTTTGATGACCTTCGGTAGCTGATAGACTTCCAAATTCAAAAGGGGGACCCAGGTCAAGGTCAAGGTCATCCTTGACCTAAGTCAAGGTCAAGGTCAAAATTGAACCAGGGAGTCAAGACCACTGAAAAACATGCCAAATGGGATGGATGGTGCCTGGAGAGGCCTAATTAGGCTCCTAAATAGACACAAAAGTAGGAGAGGATGCAAAAATTAGGGGACAATATGATGGTGGTCAAAAACACCCCCTAAGGAGGGCTAAACATTCTTAACATGGAAATGCTTCCATTTTAAGATGATAAAAAAACAAAACTTTCATAAGAGATAATGCACTCCATCAATATTAAATATAATTACTATTACACAAACCAATACTCAAAAATTGCTAGGGCAGATAAATCTTAAAACAATCAAAACTAACATAACAGGATCCATCAAAAAACATGGAAAAAATACAGGGATACCCAACCCGGGAGAAAAGGATCAAAGGTAGGCTTAATCATGCGAGACTTGGTACTGTCTCCGTAACAAAAACAACAACAACAACAACAACAACAACAACAACAATCAAGGATTTCTGGGCCTCAGACCTATGAAGCCAAGTGAATTCGATGCCCAGTACATGCAAGCTTGCATCATAGAGACAAAATATATGTGCATTGATATACATATAAAATAATACACTGTAGAAAGATGATCGGGATCGATACATCATGTGGACCTCATCCATGTGAGTAACTATGACTTTATCATGAATCATTAAAACACATTATGTATCTACACACACACACACACACACACACACAAAGAATGTAGCATTATCATAATGTGGGTTACAATCTTGAGCATTGGGTTAGTCTATAATTGATACTAATAATAAATCAACATAATCATGAGAAATATCCTAAATCATTAAGTGAGATACAAGATTCATCAAAACTAATCTTAATAGAAGAAATTATAAATAACCAAATATATCTATCCGTCAAGTAAATATCATATAACATCCTAAATATATTAAGAAAGGTATGGATGTTCCTCAATACATACATGGGGATAAACACATACACAAATGATACCTTTAGATAGTATGTCTCATACAAGAATCCTTGGGTACAATCTCATGAAATAGTTATAAACCAACTATAGGAATAGATTAAACAATTACTAAGGTGTAAGAAAACATTGAAAGATCCTACTTCATCACAAAAATTGTATTAGGGTTAGATTGGTATTACATCCTCCACCCCTTAAACTCGACTTACTCCTAGAAGTCACAAGAGATAAAATGAACTATATGTAAATCATAAATTATTTCCAACATAATTGTAATATTACTACTATAAAACCTAATTTAATGACTGCACACATAATTCTCCTATCAAGAGATTTGGTAAATCCTATCTTATTACAATATTAGTGTAGATTAACTCAGTTCCAAAAGTAAAAGACTTCCAAAAGAATCATCCATGTGATTTCTACACTTCATGCAGTAATTTTATCCACAAGATATTTAAAATTACAGTATTACTTCAAAAGTACTTTTATCAACATGAAAATCCAAAGTATTCATGTTTTATTAACATCAATGTATTAGGAAAATGTGTATTTTACCAAACAAAATTATCACTTCCTTACACAATATAAATTTTTCTTATCTATGGTAACTAATATAAAAAGATGGAATTTATGATACATTTTCCCGTTTTGAGATACAATTTAATCCTACATAATACAAAATGTGAGACTTTATTACAAATAGGGTTCTAAAATTTGTGTTCCTTACCAAATATGCATGTCAAACAAAGAGGGGTATATAACGTTTATATTTGTTATGTTCATGAAGGGAAAATATCAAACAATTTTTATTTACCTTTGCAATCATGAAACTATTTTAATCTAGATACTCGAAACTTACCATTTGCATTAAAGCACAATTTTATAAGAAATCTTTTAGAAGACATAAAACAACTTATTTTTATAAGTAAACAATATTATTTTTCATAAATATTTAAATAGACTCCAATGACTTTGGACACATACAAATCTTACAATGGGCATATTCTAAGTCATCTTTCATAATAGTTGTAGTGTTCACTTTTTGAAAACACATTGATACCCCTAGAGGAGATCTAATCAATTTTCAATTTATTGCACCATTATTTAGTAAGATAGGCTCCCTCCTCAAAGCTCACTAGTTATATTTACACTTTTCACAAATTTGCATGTCAAGGAAGTTTCAATATAGCATGTAGCTAATGTCCAACAACAATGTAAAAGAGTTCCTTCAAGTTCCCTATTTCATAATGATTATAGATCCATTAAGAGAAGAAAAAGCACATGATTCCTACTACTTTCTTCACAACCATAATAGTTAAATTAATAACATTACCAAATGTACATAACTTTAATTTCTACCCTTTACCTATTTATAATATTACCCTCATATACTTTAAACTTATGAGATAACATCGTATCCAAATAGAAATTGAGTAACTTACATAACAACACCCTTATAGAATTTATTTACCACAAAAACTTCTTATTCATTGTCGATCAATAACTTAATGTTGTTAATTACTACTAAGGTGTTGATCACAATGTATATAAAACTTGAATCTGTTTCCATAATACTCATCTAGTGTCCTAACCACTTACTAGGCATCTAGAAAGACATATTTAATAAAATAACTTCGATCATTAGTATAGATAATCTGTTTTATAAATACTCTTCCCTATACTTGCTTGATTATGTTAGCTTAACTCATTTTCTGTGCAAATTAACATGGCATGCAAAAAGAATATAGCCTCATACCAAAACATGGATAAAAACTCTTCTTCCTAAATGCAAATGTGAATTATAGCCTATCATAAAACCTTGGGGATGTAAGTCCTTCACCCAAGGGTTTCCTATTTAAGCATTCACAGTTTTTTTGATATATTATTTCCTTCTCTAAACAATGTTAGTCCTTCAAAACTTATTTCTTAAGAGGAAAGAGAGAGGCAGAGAGAAATACATATGGAAATAAATTATTTGTTCCTTACATTTCAAGTTCCTACTTCAAGAAGTCACAAGAGAGAGGAAAGTGAGAGATAACTCAAATTGTTATTATATATCAACTATCTATTACAACCTTATTCCTTCATGTTTCGTAGCTTCTCCTTTCACACAATCATCTATGCTACCAATTTCCTTCATTTTTTTCTCAAGAATAAGAGGAAATTTCATTTTCAAATTTTTGAACCAAGACACGACAACAAATTTTTTTACTTCTTTCCTAGGTACAAATTATTAGCCATGTAAATTAATTATTACAATTTCATTCCTATGAGAATAAAAGTAAGTACTACCCGAATCATTTCTTTCTTCACATTAAAGGTGCAAAATAAATTCATTTCTAAGATGCCTTGAGTAGGATAAATAGAAGTCAACTGTGCATTTGTAAGAAGATAGAGTGCATAAAATTTCCAATAAAATATATTATAGGTAGGGTCAGGAGATAATATTACCTACTACCATCATTAAAATGCAACACATCGAGTATCCTTTTACTTTTGACTTTTCTAGGTATACCCGTGCCTTTTATCAACAAGAAGAAGAAACTCTCAAGTCTAAAGAATTCCTCAACACTTCATTATTATTATAGTAAACATCAATTTAACACACCATTGATCTCAGAATAGAAAAACATAAGTAATTTTTATCATATAACTCAATCATAGAGGAACATGTGTACCCTTATAAGACAATGTAACTTAAATACAAGAAACAAAACCTTCATTTCCTAAGATTCAAATTTTGTTTGCATACAGATGAAAAAAAAGAGGTAGATATAAAATGCTCAACGTTATGGATAGGTCATCTATGATTCCCAAAGTTCCCAGTGTGGAACCTAGGGCACTAATACCCAGATGTCATGCCTTGCCAGGGAACCCAGGAGGACAAGCCAACTAACTACTAAGCGATGTGAATAATTTTTTTTAAAGAAATGTTACAAACTAATGTAAGTCCTCTTAGGTTCCCTAACGCCAATTATTCATGAAACATAATCTAATCTATTCATTTATCCATTAATATATTCTTAATGTGCATTACAAGTTACCCATTAAGGCATTAATGGAATAATCTAAGGTTACTAAATTCATTCCTTTATTTTTAACATTAAGTTCCAAGGATAATCCTACCATTATTCGTAACATATATACATCTAAATGAGTTATCCTCTACTTAAACTTATGTCATTATTTACACTATTCATTAAGCATTTAGGTGAGAGATAAACATTTATTACGTAAGAAATACCCTATATAATTTATTATTCTACATACATTTGAGGTACATAGTAAACATAATCTAATATAGAATTCTATACCTATCTTATTCATTGATTCATCAATTTACAATAATTTTCCATAGCCTTACATCAAGAGATAGCACATTCATTCATATATACATTATTTAATACTAAGTCTAAGATCATTTCTTGGATACCAAAAATAAATACAAGATATGTGAATAAATACCCTAAACAGTTATCTTTTCATATTGATAACATACAATCTTGTCCCTTTCCTTTTACCTAGATCTACCCATTCCCTTATACATTTCTTTGATTTACATTGATATACATCATATTATCAAATCCAATTATTTCCTTACAAGAGATTATTATTACAAGAATGCACATGTATAAGTACATCTTTACACATACAATAAGAAGTCTTCAAAACTAAAAATCTAGAAGGAACAGGAGCCAAGAACATCCATCTGACCATGAATAGTACCTCGATATAATAAAGATTAACCACCCAACCATGTGGATCCAAAAATATTCCACTTCCCCATGCTAGGAGACAGAGACCAAGGTCCATGCAAGAAGGTACCAACTAGGTTACTCCTAAGGTGATGATAACCCTTCCAAAAACATAACATAATTGAAAACACCAGAAGATTGCAAGGACCAAAAAGGACATAACCAACATTGGTAGGATCTCTAAGCTACAAGCTAGGTGATTTTCATCGCATATCCCTCACCCCTTTGTTTACCCTGGTACAAGCCACTCTTGGCCCCACCCCCAAAGAAGGCACATGCGGAACCAAAAACCTTTCATGAGGACGAGGTTGTTCGATCATGCCATCACAAAGGAACCTTCTCCCACTTCCATCCCTAGTATGTACTAGCACTAGAGGCATGGGTGAGGCACAAATTAATCTTTATTAGTGTGTATTTCAGCCCAGTTAATTTATTTAGGTTCTCACTTGATTACATAACTCATCAGTGGGTTACCCTGGTACTAGCCACTTAGGGCCCCGACCCCTAACTGAGAGCCACTCACCTAGTGTCTTTAGGTTCCCTACCCAAACAAGTCTCAAAATAATATAATGAATCCACATAATAGCATACAAGAATCCATAACAATGTCACAACATCAAATATTTGAGTTTAGGAAAGCACTAGTTATCCTGAATCCTCTAGATAACCCTAAACCATACTCAGGTACACAGATGGATAAAAACATCCACATTTCATCAAATGCATCTAAAAGATATTCTCAACAACATAATTACATCAAGTATCTCATCCCAACATAAATCATAATATCCTAACAACATTGGATTGGGCTTAGGAAATCATTGGTTATCCCTAGTCCACCAGACATTCCTAAACCCTAATCACGCATTCAAGATGGTAGATAACACATAAGAAGACATAAAAATGTACCAAACATCAAATATTCTACAAAATCATATAACTAGTGCCTTCTGGTACCAAATCAAACCACAAAACATCATAACAAGATCATGTTGTATCAAACATGTTGATTCCTGAAATTTGGTTAAGTCTAAAATTTCCTAAAACCTTCAAAATCTAGAATCTTTATTTGAACTCCTAGGAGGCTGGAACCACTCTCAAACATTCTGGAACTATGCACCCAAAAAGCACCAAACATACTACTAATAGATAAATCAGTGAAACAACAGGTCAAAAATCAAAATACATCATCCTTGGATTACTACAGAAACCCTAAAACCTCAATAAAAACCCTAAAATTGACCCTAATGGAGGTCTGCGTAGTTTCCACCCTTCCTACGTAGTTGGTGAAGGTTCTACATAGTTGGGTCTTGAACTTGCGTAGTTGGGTAAGGTCCTACACACTTGGGCCTACTTCCTATGTAGTTGGGGCCTAGAGCTTTGCAGTTGGGAGAATATTGTGTTTAGCAAGAAAAATGGGTTGCATAATGACTTTGCGGGAAAACATGGGCATGATGGATGCTTGGGAAGCAGTATTAGAGGAAGAACCAATTGAGATCTCCCTATTTCCCTTCCAAAAAAACCCTCACAACCATCTTTTCCTCAAAATAAACCTTTCCCATTTACTGAAGTCGAAATAAGGTATACAAAAACATAAATAGAAAACATAAAGTTTTAACCAGAGAATATTTCCTACTCATGCTTGAAGGTTCCTTGCGACTGCTAAGCACCCTAAGGTACATAAAAAAGGAAAACCAATAGAAAACACCAGACTCACAAACAACATAAAGCATGATAAAATTTTATACGGAAAGAATAATTCATATAACATAAACATCCACCACCTTTCAAGAATTATTTCCCATCCAAAATAATCTTATATATAATGAAGAACACAATAAAAATACACTTTCAAGAAGTTTAATCCGATCTACAAAAGTAAGAATAAACAATAATACACACACACATAACATGGCAAACAAACATGAAGGATCTCCTTTCAGGATAGATCCTACCTGGGCTCCTGTGGAGAAACCGTTGAGGAAGAAGTTCTTAGATAACTCTAGTTACTTTCCAAATTCCTTCAGACTCTACAAGTACAAGGTTCTCTTCTGGATATCCTGCCCCAAGCCTCCACCTTTCTTTTTCTGGTCTAAAATAATGACTTCTACACTATATCCCAATATTGTATCTCTCAGAAGTTGCCTATTATTTTATTCTTATTTCCTGCAACATCCCTCTCTACCTAAGTTCCTCTCAAAAATATGTTGCAGGAGTGGTTGTACAGGAAACTCAAACTGATTCAACCATCCATAACCAAAGATTAGTTAATACTTTAGAATCATATTAGTTTTAAATTTAAATTTATCCAATGAGATAGGTTGTTCACGAAAATGCTTTAGTATTCATTACCATACTTATTTAATTTATTTTAAGGAAGGTTTATGTAATTTACTCTTACCCTAGTAAATACATTTACCACCACTAGATTATATTCTAGTTACTTTGACCCTTATGATGTAATTAATAATTAGCATGTGGTCTTTGTAGCAACATTGTTTAATTTAAATATAAATTCACATAATTATTTAATTCTTTCATATATATATATATATATATATATATATATATAATCTTATGCATATGTGTGCACCCATATGCCTATGTGAATATATACCCATATAACATTATTATTATAGAACATACATTTATGAATACACTTTATAACACTCAATATAAGGCATTTTAATTGCATAGAATTTACTAATATTAAAAAAAACATTTAATAGAAGATAATGCACTCCATCTAGATTGAATATAATTAATAGTTGCGCAAACCAATACTTATAAAGTCCTAGGGCACATTAATCTTAAAACAATCAAAACTAACATAACAGGATCCATCCAACATGGAACAAATACAGGGATACCCAACCAAGGAGAAAAGGATTAAAGGAAGGCTCAATATTGCAAGACTTGGTACTGTCTCCGTAACAACAACAACAACAACAATAATCTAGGAGTTTGGGGCAGGCTCAGACATGTGAAGCCAGGTGAAGTCCATGCTCAGTACCTGCAAGCCTGCATCATAGAGCAAAAATATATGTGCATTGATATACATATAAAAGAATACATTGCAAAGAGATGATCGGGATCAATAAATCGCGTGGACCTCATCCATGTGAGTAACTATGACTTTGTCCTAAACCATTAAAACAAATCATGTAGATATACACACATACAAATAATGTAGCATTAAAATAATGTGGGTTACAATCTTGAGCATTGGGTTATTATATAATCGATACTAATAATAAATCAACATAATCATGAGAAATATCCTAAATCATTAAGTGAGATACAAGATTCATAAAAACTAACCTTAATAGAAGGAAGTATAAATAACCATATATATATATATATATATATATATA
>MU225120.1:1038605-1067252 GCA_018584345.1 Thuja plicata
ATATATATATATCTTTTTCATCATCAAGTCGGCTATCTTAATTATGATCACATAGTCGACTCTCAATACAAAATAGAATTAATAATGTAAAGAGAAAATAAAAAGTCGGTTCTCTTACATAACAAAAATATAGATTACCAAAATAATAATCAAACTTATCTTTCCAAGAGTCCATGACAGACACCTTAAATCATCGCTACTTGTTCAACTTCTTTGTTACATTGTTCTGTTGTCTGTGCATGTCTTCAAATCTCTCTAACTCTTTGTAATCATCACCAAAACCAAATCGATCTTCGGTGGAGGTCATACATACTCCATAGTATCTTCCTCTAAGCTCACTATCAATAAAACATCATACTTGATATTCACTATCCAAAATAATATTGTTATACTCTGTATTTTTTCTTTTGTACTTAGTCATTTTGAAGACTATATCTCCAAAACTTTACTTCATTCCAAGCGATCAATATATAAGATGTGTTTCCATAAATGAAAACCCACAAGTTTCTCATACCATACCAAAAAAATCACTTTCCAACATGTCTAACATGCCAAACTTACACTGATCATGGTGTGATTATGGATATATGGTACCAAGACATAGTCTATCACTTACTGCAGAACCACTTTCTGGAAGGAATGAATAACTCACACCAAAGGGACATAAGAATCAAGAGAAGATCTTACATGCTGAAGAATGGCCAGCTATACAAACACAATTATGAGGGCATGTACCTAAGATCATGATACTATTATCTGACATTATTTAGAGACACCAATGAGCACATAAGATCATGCCACACCTTCCAGACAAGTGCAGCTCGAGAAAGGAAATCAACAATGCCTTTATAGCCAGTATACAAGGTACATATGTTTTCCCAATGGGGCTTGGATTTTGATTCAAGAGCATCTTGGGTCTTTGGCAATCCCTCTCAACCAAAAATATGTTTTCTTTTATTCTTTATCTTGTTTGGAGGCTTCTCGGTTAAGTAATATGTTACCTTTTTACTCAGGTATGATTGTACCAAGTTTGTTTCTGTTGCTCAGGTATGCTTGTTCCGCGTTGTTTTCTATTTATTGGGTATTCTTGTCCTGAGTTTGTTTTCTACTGCTCAGGTATGCTTGACCCATGTGATTTTATGTTGCTTGGTGATCTATGTTCCTGAGTTGTTATTGTTGCTTGGTTTACTACTTCTGATTTGTTTATCCTGATCTGGCCGAATTCTACATTTAATTTCTATGGTGTAATTTATGTGGGGTCTCTCATTGGGATCTGTGTGGACCTAAAGCTGGGTCTCTCTTATGGATTTGAGCACTAACCTCTTTTGTGGACTCTTGTATATATGTATTTATTTGTTCTTAGTTTAGGATCAGTTGGGAGAGGATAGTAGAATTGTATAGAAGATTACCTATTGAGATATTGTAAGGCAGGTCTGTAACCTCGCATGTATGAAGACCATTTTTGTAATTCATTGAATGTATATGGAAAAAACTGGGAAGGCCTTATAGCCTAGAATTTAATGAGTTTGATCAGTTAATGAAATATATGATATCTACCACTGCTTCTCTCACTCTATGTGTTTTATCTTTTTCATTATTGTATCTACAAGCTAGTTTGGTACTCGGGAGAGCCTTTGGCCCCTCTTACTAACCCTCCTTGCATCAGGTGGTATTAGAGAATTGGTGATATCTAAGTTCCTTCTTGTAAACCCTAACCCTAGTTGGTGATATTATTGTGTGGTAGTAGATTGTGATCTAACCTAAAATTGTAGAGTTATTCAAGATGGTTCGTGGGAGAGGAAATGCAGATCCAGGTCTAGTTGATATGCTTAGATAGATGGCTTGAAGATTGGAAGCTATTGAGACATCCCAATGTAGAGGAAGAGATCTTAAAGATGTTAGTGATAAATAATTGGAAGAGGTTCAAGGTGAAGTTGTACCTACACCAGTTATGGACCAGGAAGAAGAGATAATCCTGTGAGTAGTGACAAGTTTGAAGTCAACAGCTCAGTTCAATCATCTTGAGTATAGTGGAAAATTGGATTCAGATGAATTGATTGAATGGATGACTGAGATTGAAAAGTATTTTTAATATGAGAATGTATCATAGGAAAGGATGGTGAATATTACAAGCACAAAGTTGAAAGAACATGCATCCTGATGGTGGGAACATCTAAAATTGGATCGAAAGAAGAAAGGTAAAGACAAAATCAAGGTATGGGATAAGATGGTAAACAATTGAAAGACAAGTTTCAACCTTGTGATTATCAAATTAAGCTATTTTGGATAATGCAAAGTTTGAAGCAGAAAGATAGATTAGTAAAAGAATACACTGAGGAATTATATAGATTGGACTCAAATATGGACATGTTGAAGATGAAGTGGAAAGAGTAGCAAGATATCTGAATGGATTGAAAAGTTCTATACAAGATGAGATCAGCTTGGTCAAGATGGAAAGCATTGAGGAAACATATCAATTTTCCCTAAAGGATGAGGAGAAGTTGAACAAAAGATATGAACAAAGGAAAAGAGGTAGAGGTGGTAGATTCCCTAGAGGAAGAGGTAGATCTCATGGTGAAAATAGTATATCTAAAACAGACAAGTCAATTTCAAACACATCTCAAGACAAAGGAAAGACTGAATGGAAAGGTGTAAGTTCATACTGAGGAAGAGGTAATTACTCCCGAGGTGGTTATAGAAGAAGAGGGTTCCAAGTAACTTGTTACAATTGTAGTGAGGAAGGACAAATATTGTTAGTGTACACATGCAAGCAAGAATATTGGTAGTAGTAGAAATTCTTTGGTGCAAGAAGATTCACTAAATGAAGCTGAGAGGCAAGGAAATCTCATGATCTGAAGGATACTATGGAGTGAGAAAGATAAGAAAGATCCTATCAAAAAAAGTTTGTTCAAGACCATATGTAGAATTGAAGACAAGGTTTGAAAGGTAATTGTTGATAGTGTAAGTTCAAAGAATCTAGCATCAAAGGAAATGGTCACAAAGTTGTAGTTAGGGGGGATGAAGCATCTGAAGCCCTATCAAATATCATGGATCAAGGATGAGCACACATTAATGGTAAGTGAACAATGTTTTGTGAATCTGAAAATTGAAAAGTATTATGATAAGGTGTTGTGTGATATTATGCCTATGGATTGTTGTCATATTTTGTTGGGTAGACCTTGGCAATATGATAGACATGTTATACATGATGGAAGATTGAATAGATATTCTATTTGGGTTGATGGTAAGAAACAAGTTTTTTTACCTTTGGTTGAAGATTCTGTTGGTGAGATTTGTATATCCATGAAATTTTGTTCGATGGAAGGTAGATAGTTTGTTAAGGATTTGAAAAGGAATGATATATGTTATTCTTTGATTCCTAATAAACCAAGTAAGAATATAGAAGATGAAGTTCCTGCAAAAGTTGAGAAGTTACTTACTGAGTATAAAGAGATAATTTTAGATAATGTACCTAATGGTTTGCCACCAATGAGAGATATCATTCATTGTATGGATCTGATTCTTGGAGCTACTTTTTTGAAAAAAGCACCACATAGGTTAACACTGACTGAGAATGAAGAGATTAACCAACAAGTTCATGAATTTTTGAACAAAGGCTTGATTTGACAAAGTTTGAGTCCATGTGTAGTACTAGTTGTATTGGCACCTAAGAAAAATTTAGAATGGTGAATGTGCACTGATTCAAGAAAAATCAATAAGAACACATTGAATTATAGGTTTCCTATACCAAGAATGGATGATATAATAACTTGTTTGAGTGGAGAAAAATATTTTACCAAAATTGATTTGAAGAGTGGGTATCATCATATCAAAATCACAGAAGGTGACGAATGGGAGACTGCATTCAAGAAAAAGGAAGGTTTGTATGAGTGGTTGGTTATACCTTTTGGTTTAACTAATGCAAAGAGTACATTTATGAGGTTAATGAATGAATTTTTGAATAAATTCTTGAATAAATGTGTCAGTGTATACTTAGATGAAATTTTGATATTTAGTAAGACCAGAGAACAACATTTGATGCATATAAGGAAAGTGTTGCAAATATTAAAAGAGGAAAAGTTGTTGAAAAATCTAAAAAAGTGTTCCTTCATGAAAGAAGAGCTTGTGTATTTGGGTTTTGTGGTTTCATCTAATGGTTTGAAGATGGATCCTGAGAAGATTGAAGCTATGCTTAGTTGGCCTACACCTAAGAATGTCAGTGAGGTATGATCATTTCATGGATTGACAAATTTTATCAAAAATTTTAGTTCTATTTGTAATGCTATGACTGAGACAATGAGAGGAGACAAAGGGGAATTCAAAAGGACACATTTAGCAGATAAGACTTCTGAGGCTTTAAAGCTGAAGGTTGTTGAATTACCTGTGTTATCCCTACCTAGTTTCAATAAGGTATTTCAAGTTGAATGTGATGAAAGTGGAAGTGCAATTGGAGTTGTATTGACTCAAGAAGGTAAACATGTTTCTTTATTTAGTGAAAAGTTGAATGATGCTAAGAGGAAATTTTTTTTCTATGATCAAGAGTTCTATGATATGGTTCAAGCTATGAAGAAATGGAGACATTATTTAATGCCAAATTAATTTGTGTTGTATACTCATCATAAGGCTTGACAGTATTTGGGTAGTTAGAATAAGTTGAATCAGAGACATATGAAATGGGTACATTATTGGTAGAGTTTCACATTTGTAATAAAGCATAAGAGTGGAGTTTATAATAGAGTTGCTAATGCATTAAGTAGAAAACAATATTTGTTGACTAAAATGAGAATTGATGTTCTTGGTTTTGATGATATGAAGAATTTGTATGAAAATGATCCTGATTTTTCTGAGGAATGGAGAGTGTGCAGAGAACCTAATTCAAATAAATCAAGTAAGTATGAATATTATTTCATTCAGGAAGATATTTTGTTTAAAGGTATTTAGTTTTTCATACCGAGAGGTTCAATGAGAACTAATTTGATTAAGGAAAAACATAGTAGTGGATCGGTTGGACATTTTGGTATTCATAACACATTGAGTTTGCTTAAGGAAAGGTATTTTTGGCCCCAATTGTATAAGGAGGTTCAAAATATTATGAAAAGTTGTGGAGTTTGTCAAGTTGTAAAAGGAGTGAGTCAGAATACTAGATTGTATACACTGATTACTGTTCTTGAGAAACCTTGGAGTGATATCAGCATGGATTTTGTTCTTGGCTTACCGAGGATAGCAGGAGTTAATGATTTCATATTTGTTGTTGTGGATATATTTTCTAAGATGACACATTTTATGCCATATAAAAAAACACCTTTTCTTTAAGGAGATTTTCAGATTGCATGGATTATCGAGGAGTATCATCTCTGACCGAGATAGTAAATTTGTAAGATATTTTTGGAAAACACTTTGGAAGAAGTTGGATACTAAGTTTAAGTATAGTTCTACATTTCATCCACAAACTGATGGACAAACAGAGGTTGTAAACTGAAGTTTGGGTAACTTTTTGAGATGCCTAGTTGGAGACACACCAAGTAATTGGAATTTGATGTTGGTACAAGGAGAGTTTACATACAATAGTTTAGTAAATAGAAGTACTGGAAAGACACCTTTTGATATTGTTCATGGCACACAATAGAGAGGTATATTAGACCTTAGAGATATTGTTGGAGAAGAGAAAAGAAGTGTTGAAGTAGAGGAATTTGCTGAGTTTATGAAGACATTACATGAAGATCTGTAAAATAGAAGTTGAGAGAAGTAATCATAAGTACAAGGATAGTGCAGACAGATCAAGAAGACATAAAAACTTTGAAGTTGGTGATGTAGTAATGGTTTATTTGAAGAAAGGAAGATTTCCTGTTGGGACATATGGAAAATTAAAGATGAAGAAATTTGGTCCTTGAAAAATAATGAGAATATTTGACAGTGGAAATGCTTATGAAGTTGAATTACCTGATGCCAAAGATATATCACCTATATTCAATATTTTAGACTTGTATGAATATCATGAACCAGATGAAGAAGTGACAGTATTAAGAGATTATCCTAAGAAACTAATAGAGGAAGTTGAAAATATTTTGAAATAGAGAATTGGTAGAAGTACAAGAGGAAAGGAATGCATGGAGTACCTGGTAAAATGGAAAAAATAGACCGATTAAGGACTCATCTTGGATTTCTCAATCTAAGTTGGATTCATTTCAGGTTGGACCTGAGACATGATTTGAGGAATCATTTCTTGTAACCCTAGGTGTTTGATTCATGAGAATATTGGGTCTTTGGCAATCCTCCTCAACCAAAAATATGTTTTCTTTTATTATTTAGCTTGTTTGGAGGCTGCTCGGTTAAGTACTATGTTACACTGTTGCTCAGGTATGCTTGTTCTGACTTTCTTTCTATTGCTCAGGTAAGGTTATTCCAAGTTGTTTTCTATTTCTCAGGTATGTTTGTCCCGAGTTGGTTTTTTATTTCTCGGGTATGCTTGGCCCAAGTCATTTTCTATTTCTCGGTGATCTATGTTCCCAAGTTGTTGTTGTTGTTGCTTCTCGGTTTACTGCTTCCAAGTGGTTTATCCTAATCTATCTAACTTCTACATTTAATTTATGTGGTGTAATTTATGTGGGGTCTCTCATTGGGATCTGTGTGTACCTAAATCTAGGTCTCTCTTATGGATTTTAGCATCAACCTCTTTGGTGGACTCTTGTATATATTTGTTTCTTTGTTCTTAGTTTAGAATCAATTGGGAGAGGATAGTAGAATTAGATAGAAGATTACATGTTGAGATATTGTAAGGCATGTCACCTCGCATGTATGAAGATCCTTTCTATAATTCATTTAATGTATATGGACAAAATCAAAAAGGCTTTACAGCCTAACATGTAATCAGTTTGATCAATTAATGAAATATATGATATCTTATGCTCCTCCTCTCACTCTGTATGTTTTGGCTTCTACATTGTTGTATCTACAAGCTGGTTTTGTACTTGGGAGAGCCTTTGGCCCCTCTTACTGACCATCCTTGCATCAAATTTCATTGGAATCCTTAATGCCCCTTTATCTGCAGGTCATAAGTTTATCCCTATAGCCATCGATTACGGCATGCGCTAGATAAAAGCCCAGGCACTAGAGAATCGCACCACTAAAGTAGTAACCAAGTTCTTAGGAGAGCACATCATAACCAAGTTTGGAATATTGTTTTATCTGGTATGTGACAATGCCCCCTCCTTTTCCTTTGCTATGCTCATGCAATGGGCCTTTGAAAAATAAGTAATCCTCAAATTCTCTTCTAATTATTACCCGCAAGGAAATGGCATAGAGAAATCCACAAACAAGAACCTAACAACATTGATAAAACACCTCCTAGATGAAAATCCTAGAGATTGGCATAATCAATTGAAGTATGCTTTGTGGAACGCCCGGGTAAGGATCAAAAACACCCTAGGAACATCCCCAAACCAATAGGTCTATGGCCTACAACTGGTATTCCCTATGAACTTGAAAATACTAATCTAAAGATTTATGGACTAGTATGTTGGGGGTGAAGATCAATTCCAGGTTCAACTCATGAATCTCCTCAACTTGGATGAGAAAAGAACTATAGCTCTAGAGAACGTATCAAAGCATCAATTAGTGGTCAAGCAATGGTTTGACAAGAGAGCTATTATCAATTATTTTAGGATCTTTGACCTTGTCCTGATGTGGGATAAGGAAAAAGAAAAGTCTGGAAGCCATACCAAATTTCAAAAATTGTGCACAAGCCCCTAAAAGATATCAAAGACCTATGGAGAGAACATGACGTAGCGCTAGTCTTGCTTCTTCTGAAACCTCTTCTAGGGTCTCCTAGGTCACTCTATGACCTACTAGGGTTATTTCACTAACCCTAGGCTCTTTAGGTATCTTATCACAATATTCTAACTCCTTCAAATAGTGAACACCATGTTGTAGAACAAAACACTTCAAAACTTCATCCTAGACCCCAAATGGTCTTTCTTGCATCTTTGGCCTAAAAGGCTCCAATTGATCCAAATTGATCAATGCTCAATCCATAGAGAGGATTAGGGTATCCAAGGTGTCCTTAGGATCCTTTCCAACACCTAAAATCACACTTTGTAACAAAAATCCACTCGAGCTCCAAGAACCCACACAATTGCTTCCAAAATAGGGCTGCAAGCAATTAGCCCTATTTAGTCACTTTTTTTTGCATTATCATGTAAGACGTCTTAACAAGTGCCCAAATAGGATTAGGATCTAGACACCCTTTACTGAGACACTAGATATTTTCTAGGTCTAGGGCTCTCAATCTGTCTGTACAGCTCTGGCTACAATCAGGGCTAGAAATTAGGGTTTTGAGGGTTTCAAAACCAATTTGATAGAAAATTATTTCTTGCAATCCAATAAAACTCACTAAGTCTTCTAAATAACATTGCAGATCAGTAAAAAATCCACCCTAACCCTTTGCAAGCTCTGATTGAAGCTATGAATGTTTTCAATCCACCAAAATGGCTCTGCAACTAATGGTGATCCCTAGCCATGCCACACTGGCTCGCCTAGGGCATCACTTTAAAAATGGTTTCTATCACTTCCTAGGCCCCTCTTGCACTATAAATAATGTACATTGAGTCTACTCTTATAATAAAAATATTCGTGCCAATGTCATGGTGGAAAATGGAGTTAAGACCCCATTTGTTCACAATGCCCAGTTCAGAACAGCGATAGTGCTAAAAACAAAATAATTTAAACAAGAAACTAAAAATATTTAATCACACAAACTACCACCACAAAAATTATTCTATCAACCTAAATTACACAAAAAAATTCTCACATAATTGGATTCAATCCATTAAACTATCAGATCACCTCAAAATACCTTAACAGTCAATGTTATTGACATATACAGTCCATACACAAAAAATTTTGAACTTGCCAACCCTTCACACATCTTTAGGATGGTCATATATAGATGAACCAAACACTAATTCATTGGTTTAAAAAATTTATCTAACCAATTCCACTGAAGATGCAATCTTGTCATACAAGTTGTCAATGTTGTTAATGACAACATTGACAACTTTTTGCAACTTTTGAGTTTGGTCTCCAAACTTGGTCTAATCATGCCCAAACTTGTCCAATCCAAAAAATATGATGAAAAAAAATCAAATAGGACCTCTATTCCCTTTCTTGTCTCATTTTTTCACAAAATTCCAAAAACACCTAAATGGACCTAAAGGTCACTAAGGACCTAAAAAGACACATACTCCTACAAACACTTCACACTCTAGGACTCTTGTTCCCTTTATTCATCTAGTGGTATGGATAGAACCACTAAAAGCCAAAACAAAGAAGGAGAAAACCCTAGGTTACATTTGAAAAACTAGCCTACCTAGGTGCTCCTGCACCATACTCCCCCAAAAGGAAAAGTTATGTCACTCTTATGGACAGAAGATCCTCTGAAATGACCACATTCTTGAAGTATGCGTCTCCAATCCATGAAGCCTCTACCTCTGGTCTATCCTTCCACTGAATCAAATTCTCCATGTAGACTATGTGTCTAGTAGTCTTCTTAACCCAGGAGTCCAGAACTTTTTCAGCCACCATCTAAAACTTGGGAGGTAAGACAACAACTTCCACATCATCACTGACCCATTGACTATTTGGAGTGATCTCATCCATCTTCTCTCTAAATTGTATTAAGTCTTGGACATTAAATACTGTAGATATTCTCAAGTCTGATGGTAGGTCTAACTTATATGTATTAGCTCCATATTTTTCCAAGATCTTGTAAGGTCCCACCCTTTTCATCTGAAGCTTGGTAGGGACACCCTTTTGTAGCTTGGATTTGTTCAAGTGGACCATGACATAGTCACCCACTTTAAACTTAACATCCCTCCTCTTCTCATGAACTTTGGCTTTCAACTTATGTTGACTATCTTGGATCTACTTCTTTTCTTGGTCTTGTATCTCTTTCATGGTAGAGGTGAAGTCCTCTACATGGCTACTTTTGTATTTCATTCCACCAAGATCTCTAAGCTCACAAAAACCATTAGGTGCATGCCATAAACAACCTCAAATGGTCTCTTTCCTGTCATTCTACTCTTGCTATCATTGTAAGCATATTTTGCTTGGGGAATGACCAAATCCCAAGTCTGCCCATACTCCTTAGTTAGGAATCTCAATAGGTTACCCAACACCATATTTACCACCTCAATTTGGCCATCAGTTTGAGGGTGGTAAGATGAACCATAAGATAGGTTAGTGCCCAATATTTTCCACAATGTTCGCCAAAATGGATCATCAATTTCACATCTCTATTAGAGACTATGCTCAAAGGAAGACCATAATCCTTACAATTTCTTTGAAAAACAAATAGGCTATGTGGCTAGCATCATTAGTAGTCTTATATGGAATTAAATGTCCCATTTTTCTAAATCTATCAACAACTACATATATGCTATCATACCCCTATTTAGTTTTGGCTAAGCCCATAATAAAATCCATACTTACACACTCCCATGGCCTGTTAGGAACTGGTAGAGGCTGATACAACCCTGCATTACTCATTCCTCATTTTTCCTTCATGCAAACAACACACTACTCCACATACTTGGTGACATCTTTCACCAACTTTGGCTAGTGGTAGAACCTTTGGACTACTTCCAAGGTCTTGTCCTTACCAAAATGACCAGTTAGAGAACCATTATGTTTCTCTTGTATGAGGTTCATCCTCATTGACCCTTTGGGTACACACAACTGATTTCCCTGGAATAATAACCCATTTTGTAAAGTAAAATCAGAAAAATTTCTATGAAAGTGATTTTTCAAAATCAACACATACCTTATAAGCCTCACCAAAATCCTCATCTAATTTGTATAAATATCTGAAACTTTCAATCCCAATGCTATTCAAGTGGACTTCTTGTACTGTCAACAATTTCCTACTTAAAGCATCTACCACCTTATTAAGTTGACCCTTCTTGTGCTTGATAGTAAAAGTGAATGCCTCCAAGTACTCCATCCACTTCAAATGTATGTTGATCAACTTTTCTTGGGTTTTAATGTAACTAAGAGCCTGATTATAAGTGAATACCACAAAATCCTTGGGAAACAGATAATGTCTCCATTTTCTCAAGGATTGAACTAGTGCATATAGTTCCAAATCATAATAAGAGTATTTCTTCTTAGCCTCATTCAATTTCTCACTAAAGAAGGCAATAGGCCTACCTTCTTGACTCAATACCCCTCCTACTGCTAATCCACTAGCATCACACTCAATGGTAAACAACTTCTCAAAGCTTGGAAATTGTAGGATTGGTTGAGTAGCCACTTGTTTCTTCAACAAATCAAATACTTTCTCTGCTTCTATTGTCCATCTGAACTTATTTTTGAACCCACCCTTTATAGTATCCATCAAAGGTGCACATATCCCACTAAAATTCCTAATAAAATTCCTATAAAATTGGGCAAGGCCATGGAAAATCCTTACCTCAGTGGTCGTGGTAGGTGGAGGCCAATTCAAGATAGCAGAAAATTTATCTTTGTCCATCTTCAAAGACCCCTTGGACACTACAAATCCCAAGTAGACTAGTTCTTTTTTAAAGAACTCACACTTCTCAAGGTTAATGGACAACTTCTCTTCATGTAACCTTTTCAATACTGCCTCTACATGTCTGATATGGTCCTCCCTTGTCTTGCTATATATCAGTATATCATCAATATATACCACCACCAACTTCCCTATGAAGTCCTTGAACACTTCATTCATGAGCCTCATGAATGTGCTCAGAGCATTAGAGAGGCCAAATGGCATAACAAGCCATTCATATAACCCATCTATGGTCTTGAATGTCATTTTCCATTCATCACCTTCCTTCACCCTGATTTGGTCATAACCACTCTTCAAATCCATATTTGTAAAGTACATTGCCCCACATAGGCAATCCATAAGATCCTCTATTCTTGCAATTGGGAATCTGTACCTTATTGTGATCCTTTTTATAGCCCTTGAGTCTATGCATAATCTTCACTTTCCCCCCTTCTTGGATGCTAAAACAACTGAGACTGCACAAGGGATAATTCTCTTCTTGATCAAGCCTTGATCTAAGATCTCTTGTACTTGTCTTTCTACCTCCAAGTTCTACTCTGGAGTCAACTTGTATGCTGATTTTTTGGGCAAGGATGCCCCTAGAACAAAGTCTATCTGATGACTTATAACTCTCTTAGGTGGTAGGGTTGCAGGAGTGCCATCACTCACTATATCTTTGTATTTCTCAAGAACTTCTTGCACCCCCATTGGTAATGGTTCCTTTACTAGTTCTTCTACCTCCTTGGGTCTTAGCACAATTGCATACCCTTCACTTTCATCACCCTTGACATCCCTTAAAAACTCCTTCCCATTGCATAACATAACACTAGGATTTTTGGTCTGTGGTTCTTCATCCTCTAGTAATGACTGAATTTTTGAAGGTCTGCCCTCCTTTCTTGAAAGTGATGGAGTTTTCTTTCCCATCATACACTTCCCCATTATCAAATTGCCAAGGCTGTCCAAGAAGCAAATGGAAAGAATCCATTGGTAGGATGTCACAAAGAAATCTTTCCTTGTACCCTACTATTGAGAACTCTACCCATGTTTTCTCATTGACTAGCACACTTTGGCCTTTATTGAGCCATTTCACTTATAGGGATTCATATGGGGTATCTTGGATATCTTAAGCTTCATTACTGCCTCCTCTGAAATGATGTTATCTATGGATCCAGAGTCCACAATCAACTTACACACCTTACCAAGGATCTTGCATCTGATTCTAAATAGTTCCCTACTATTTTTGGGCTCATCCTTGATTGGTTTCCTTATTAGTACCCTTCTGAACATTATATTCTGACCCATCTCTGAGTCTAGATGGTCTACCTCAAGGGTTTTAACACTTCAAGTGTCCTCATGTGCATATGCTATCCTCTTATCACTATTTTCTGTAGAAGGTTTGTCTAGACATCTATAGGCTAGATGACCTAGCTGTCCACAATAATAACATTTCATGGTTGCAAAATAAGAAATAATCCTACCTCATCTTCATCTGTTGGGACCACCATGATTACCTCTACCTCTGTTATAGCCTCCTCTTGAGCTACTTTTAGTCTATTGCTTTGTCAACTTGTTCTCTCCTTGTTACCTTTTCTCATTACCCTTGCCTTGGTAGCCTCCTCTTTGACCCCTTTGGTCTCTTCCTCTCCCTCTATTGTTATTTTTGTTCTTGAAGGTAGAATCCCCTTTCTTCTTTTTCTTTTCTTCCACCTTCATAGCCAATTGATGACACTTTTGAATAGTGGTAGGTGTCCATAGGATAATCTCCTCTTGGATGTTTCACTTCAATCCACCCATATATCAAGCCACTTTTATTGACTCTTCTTCCTATAATTTAGACCTTAGACATAATCTTTGAAATTCCTCAGTATATGAGGCCACATCTAGGTCTTTCTGCTTCAATCCAGTCCATGACTATTTCATTATCCATCTTTCCTCCAAATAAAGTTATGCCTTCCAAATATTTTCCACTTAATGCCTTTATGGCCTTCAAGAAAGGTTCCTCATTCAATACTAGATCTGGTTTAGCGATGAAGTGTTCCTCTTTAATCTTCTTCTTACCCCTGCTGCTGGATTCAGTCTCGTAGTGTTTATTCCTAGTAGCATCTACTAGTTCTTCCATCTTTACTCTCATTTCTTCCAAGGTATCCTCAAGGAATCTATTTTTCTCCTGTCTCTCTTCTATTTCCTTGGCTAGTTCTACATTTGTCACCATCTTTGTAGAAACACAAGATTCCATTTCTGACATAAACCAATCTTCCCAAGTTTCTCAACTTGCTATGATACCACTCTGATGTAGCACTAGTCTTACTTCTTTTGAAACCTCTTCAAGGTTATCCTAGGTCACTCTATGACCTACTAGGGTTCTTTAACTAACCCTAGGATCTTTAGGTATCTTATCACAAGATCCTAACTCCTTCAACTAGTGAACACCATGTTGTAGAACAAAACACTTCAAAACTTCCTCCTAGACCCCAAATGGTCTTTCTTGCATCTTTGGCCTAAAAGGCTCCAATTGATCCAAATTGATCAATGCTAAATCCACAGAGAGGATTAGGTTATCCAAGCTATCCTTAGGATCCTTTCCAACACCTGAAAGCACACTTTGTAACAAAACTCCAATCAAGTTCCAAGAACCCACACAATTGCTTCCAAAATAGGGCTACAAGCAATTAGCCCTATTTAGTCATTTTTTTCTGCATTATCATGTTAAAATTCTTAACAAGTGCCCAAATATTTTTAGGATCCAAAAACCATTTACTAAGACACTAGATATTTTCAAGGTCTAGGGTTCTCAAGTTATCCATACAACTTTGCCTACAATCAGGGCTAGAAATCAGGGTTTTGAGGGTTTCAAAACCAGTCTGATAGAAACTTCTTTCTTTCTATCCAAGAAATCTCACCAAGTCTTCCCACTCACTTTGGGGGTCACAAAACACTCCACACTAACCCTCTAAAATCTCTAATTGAATCTATGAATGCTTTCAATCCACCAAAATAGCTCTGCAACTAATGGTGATCCCTAGCAATGCCACACTGGCTCACCTAGTGTATAAATTTAAAAATGGCTTCCATCACTTCCTAGGCCCCTGCTGCACTATAAAAAATGTACATGGATTCTAATCTCATAGTCCAAAGACCTGAGCCAATGCCCCGATGGAAAATGGAGTTAAGACCCCATTTATTCACAATGCACAGTTCAGAACAACGACAATGCTGAAAACAAAATAATTTAAACAAGAAACTAAAACTATTTAATCACACAAACTACCACCAAAAAAATTCTTCTATCAACCTACATTACAGAAAAAAAATGCTCACAGAATTGGATTCAATCCATTAAACTATCAGATCATCTCAAAATACCTTAACAGTCACTGTTATTGACATATAGAGTCTGTACACAAAAATTTTCAAACTTTCCAACCTTTCAAACATCTCAAGGATGGTCATATATAGTTGACCCAAATACTAATTCATCAGTTTCAGACAGTTATCTAACCAATTCCATCGAAGATGTAATCTTGTCATAAAAGTTGTCAATGTTGTCAATGACAACAGTGACAACTTTTTGCAACTTTTGAGTTTGGTCTCCAAACTTGGTCTAATCATGCCCAAACTTGTCCAATCCACAAAATATGATGAAAAAACATTAAATAGGACCTCTAGTCCCTTTCTTGGCTCATTTTGTCACAAAATTCAAAAAACACCTAAATGGACCTAAATGGACCTAAAGGTCACTAAGGACCTAAAAAGACACATCCTCCTACAAACACTTCACAGACTAGGACTCTTGGTCCATTTATTCATCTAGTGTTCTAGCTGGAACCACTACAAGACAAAACAAAGAAGAATAAAACCCTAGGTTACATTTGAACAACTAGCCTACTTAGGTGCTCCTACACCATAACACCTTTAGGATCAACACCTTAGACAGAGAATTGACCACATTTCCAGTCAATGCACAATTACTCAAGAATTATTTCAGATCCTAAGTGGGACTGCCTTTCATCCCTTCTTTTTATTTATCTATTTTTTCCTTTTTTCTTTCTTTCTTTCTTTCTTTCTTTCTTTCTTTCTTTCTTTCTTTCTTCTTTTGGTCCAACTTGCCCCCATTTTCCATCTGCGTCTCCTCCTTCCCCTTTGTTATGTCAGTGCTTGCTTTCCCCCCTTTTTTCCTTGGGTCGATGTGTTTTCACCCCATCCCAAGTAGTCCCTAAAATTTGAGCAAAGGTATTTCTTGGTCAAGTCTCCAAAGAAATTATTGGCATGAAGAACGTTCCCAAAGTGAGAAGTGACAACTTCTTCCATTGGTAATCAAAGAGATGTATGACCCTTGTTCAGCCTAATCACAAAGAACCCTAAAAAATGGCACCCAAGAGCGTTGGTGATTGGAGCACTTGTTAGTTGTGACCGGCCTTAGTACATTAACTTGAGCACCCACCAATCCCATAACCCAAATCTAATAGACGTGAAAGGGAATAGGGAAGAGGTACAAAAATAAGGATAAAAGAACAAATGAACCAGGTAATGGAAGATAACCCTTATGCAGTTACAATAAAAGAACCCAAGTAGCAAAACCTAATCCCTACTTTAGTTACCCAAAAGAAGAACATGTACCTAAATAAATATTTGAGAGCTACACAATCTGAGTCATAGTCTGAACCGAAAAGGAAGGATAAGAAGAAATCATTTCAAAAATGAGATTCCCTTGCATACCCCTAAAATCTAGCATATGGGATAGAGAAGGATGAATCTAGAAACCTCTACCTGGGCTATGGATGCTTGACTCGCAGTAGAGAAAAGGTTAGATTGGGATTCAGGGAAAACTTTTTTGGGGCTATGGAAGCCTGACTGCCAGCAAAGCTCTTTCCTCAAAGTCATGGTCTAAATAACAAAGGTGTGGAGAAGCTAAAATATGCTCTAGTCATTGTATTCAAAGGTAGAGAAATGAACCCCTTTGTACACATAGTGGAAGACAAGTGGGAGACTTTTATCTTGGGAGTTAATGAAAGAGTGTCGACACAAATGGCCCTTGGTTTCCATTTCACTGCAAAGATCAATTTATAGAAGGATTTTGTTGATAAATAAATTCCTTGGTCATTCCTCCTTTTTTTTGGGGATATTTTTTGTGGGTCTACAACACACACCCGATCTTCCTCCTCTGGCCATGGGGACCCCCCTTCTTTTTGGGGCTTCTTTTGCTTCTTCTTGTTGGAGATTTGGCTTTGTACAAATAGTTGACTGTATGTTTGTCATTGATGACAACATATAGTATATAGAAATGTTCTTTATTTAATTATTAGTATGGATATGTTGGAGCCTTGCGCGGTTATTTGTATGTTTTAGACATATTTATTATGCTATGTTCATGCATGCAGATTCAGTAATGTAGTTAAAGTTGAGTTATGTTGATTTGTTTACCAGCTACAGTTTCAAAAGATGTTTATTAAGAGCCGACAGTAATTTCATTGTTTCTTCAATTGTGCCTATCGTTGGGATATGCATGTTTGGATTCATGTTTAGCTATGAGTTAAGAATTCTTAACCAAGGGCGCTTAACGTGTTTCATCTAAAGTGTGATGTTTGAGTTATTTTGGTGGAGCCGACTATGTGAAGCGATGCGTCTATTCATTTAAAGTTGCATGGTTTTAATTATGTTGCGTGCTTAGTAGTTCATTTTTATTGCCAAGAAAAAAAGGCAGAGAAAAAGAAGAGATAAGTCATGATAGTTAAATAGAGTAGAATGTTTGATGTATTAGAATAGTAAAAATACATCATTCATCAGTTAAAGATCTATGTGAAGAAGCATATATATTATACAAGTTATTGGAACTGATCAAGATAGAAGGTCTACTTAAATAGTTCAAATATCAGATATAGGGTATATCTATTGTACAGAGGGTTGTAGCCTTCATCATTTAAGCAGTGTGCTATTGGATAGTGTGTCCTCACCCCTAACAGGTTTATTTGTTAAAGACCCCTAATAGGGTCTGACCCTTGACCAAGTCACTGAACTTATTTCATTGTAAAGATAACTCCTAACAGGGTTGTAAGATCTTCTAACAGGGATCATTATACTCTAGTGTAGTTCTTTGTGGGTGCTAATTCCCACCGAGGTTTTTACCTATTTTGGTTTCCCCGTAACCAAAATTATGGTGTTCTATTTTGTATTATCTTGTTGTGTTTATGCTTAATTTTATTCTATACTTAATTGGAAAATAATTAAATCTAGTAGATAATTGATTCAACTCCCCCCCTCAGTTAGCTTTTGGGACTATTCCTAATACTATCTTCTCCCCCTTGTTTTCCTCTTTCCTGTGGGCTCTCTGAGTTTTTCGCCAGGGCTCTAATTGAGAAGTGTAAAGTTTGTTTGGAAATTTTCAATTTCACACCTTTGGTATAAATAGATCACCCGATCTTTGAAAGTGAAAAATCCTGAAAAAGATCAAAAAGTGTCAAGTTCTTAAGGACTTTCACACTTTTACACTTTCAGACTAATGAGGTCATCCAACCTCCAAAAGTTGGAAAGTCTGAAACTTTGGAAGTCTGGACCAAACCTTTTGGGGTTTTGGTCTCTGAAATTCCAAAAGGTGTGCTATCACCCACAGGCTCTAAAAGCAGCCCCGTGCTTATTTTTCTCAATCTTCCCTCACTTGTTAGTTTTTTCTTTCACTTCCTTATTGTTTCGCCTCCTCGCATGTTTTCTTCATGTGTTGCGGAATGATATCTTTAGCTCCACCTTTTTTGGTTGATTTCCTTTCCCTCCTTCATCCTTTACTTTCATGGTCATTCCCTTTTATCTCCCTTCACATGCCCTGGTTGTGTTTCTTGTCATTTTGTCCGCAATCCCTAGCTTTTCCCTTTTGCAGCCTTGCTACCCTTAGGTCGCCATGCCCTTGGCCCTTGGTTTTTAGGCATATTTTTTGGTTCATTTTAGGATTAATTTAGTTTATTTTTTAAGTCTTCACCGCATAGGGGACTCCAATTGGAGATTCCAAGGGAGAACTCAAAGATCCAAAGAAAGACTGCAGTTATAGACGGTGGAGCTCCAATTCCTCTGTCTCTTCCTTCTAAGCAATTTTGACCCTAAATTCATGGGAAAACTAATTGTAAATGGATCAATAATTGACATAAACTATCTAGCATCAGGTTAGTATTATTTTTTTTTAGCAAGCTTTAGTTTTAGTTTGTTTTCATTGTTTTTAGAGTTGTTGATGCCCTAGTTTTGGGGTTCAGAGTTTGTAGATCAAAGAACTATATATTTTAATAAAAAAAAAACAATATGGTCAGATCTTTGATGCAATAAAGAGATACAATTGGTGCTTCATTCACTATGTGATTATTTTCTATTGTCTATGGGAATTTTATGAATGTGTGTTTGCTCATTCATTTCTTTTAAAGAGCCAATTGCATTTATTGTGTTTGGATCTACAACTAATTTTATTAGAGATTTTTTTTTCATCAATCTTAATGTGATAAATGATTTGGAAAGATAATTATGTTGGTTCAATGATAAATCTATCTTGTGTGTACGCACATGCTTGTGGCTTCACAATTTTGATAAATTTTGAAAATCTTGCATTTTGATATATTTCTTTCCAAATGATTGCATCTATTAGGTATAGAATTGTGACATGGTCTGATTCATATTTAGTGGGTTCTAATATTTCCATCATTTAATTTACAAGAATGGTTCGACAATGGTTTATGTCTGTTAGGATTTCATTTTTAGCAAAAAAATTTAAACTCTCATTTCCCAAACCTTTTGATTTTATTTAAAAATCTAGATAATTAGGTGATCTTCATAAGTTCAACACATATTTGGATCATTAGTAAGAAAAATGCTTTGATAAATTGAAAAATACAAAAAATAAGTACCAAAGTTGATTTACAGCTTGACATCTTGAAAGTACCAACAAAGGCCTCCTTGTGAACATTCACATTTATCTTCAACTAATTTTACCGAGTAGGTTGTACCATGACCACGCAGAACCTTGGGAATAAATTTGTAATTCTTTCAAGAGAGGAAATTGAATCTTGAGATCCTAGCAATTGACTTGTGTAAAAATAATGCTAAACACCTTAAATTTCTTCTCTTTGTACGCTACATAATCTCTACAACATCTGCTACTCACCAGACCGTTTAACATTCTTCTTCAATAGCTAACCTACAACACTTAATTTATAAACAAGCAAACAACTCTTCTAATTACTTCCTTTGATCATTCCATGTGCTATGTTGACATCAATGCCAATAAAACCATCATCCAACTTTTCAAATATCCCAATAATCTCCCCTTTTGGAATTGATGTAAACATGGGATGTGAAAAATAAGTAAATATAATTATAAACCAACAATATTAATCCTAGAAAGATAAGAAACAATACTACTAGCAATATTTATCATTATCTTTTAGAGTCTCTCTAATAGCACTTCTTTTCTTTGATTCTTCTCATCCTAGGAACATGCTCGTCTTTGTTCCAATTATATTACATACTTTTCTCTACATAAAATTCCCCCCCTTAGATACATACCATACATGTTATCTAACTTCTTTCTTATGTGAAAGTATTCATAAACTTGCATCTCTCATTCAATCAACTTCCTTCTTGATCTTCTCCTCTGATATTTCTTCTGATACTTTGTTGTCTTTATATGTTCTTCTATTGTGTAATTTCTCGCAACCCTTCATAGTTTTCCACATTTGTTTCTCTCCCCCTTTGACATTAATGAAAAAGGTGTATGAACCTTTCTTATAAAACTATCTTTGTCATTTTATTGTCTCCTCCTTTTTCCTTTTCTTCTTCTACTACCTCGTCAACATCAACTTTCTTTCTTGCACATGCATACCTCTAAGACATCCATACACTGATCAAACACTTAACTCACTAATTCATGTACTTCCTTGTAGCTCCCTGCAAATAATAAAATTCAGATTAGATAAATTTTCCTCACCATGCATACTAGTCCCCCTAAGTAGTAGCCTCCATACATAAATCTAGCTTTAATGATATCTTCATGCATCTTTTCTGGACCGATGCATCCTTTTGCATCTTTAGTTTAGAATAGGAGGATAAAGTTTGCTTGACTTGCCTTTGGAGCTTACTGAAGTAGATCTCATATCTCTTCTAGCCTTATTCTTCTTTCTTATTTTCCTCTTCTTATTCTTTTGTTCCTTGTCTCTCTTTTTCTTTTCTTTTTCTTTCCTTTTTCTTTTCTTTTTCTTTTATGTTTCCTTTCCATTCATATTCCTTTGAACATACTTGTCTACCTCATCTTCTTCTTTTTTTCTTCCTTCTTTGACTATCCTTTTGAATTTTCTTGTATTCTCCCTTAGTGTCACCTTTTTCCACCTTCTTTCCTTTCCAATTCTCACTAGTAAGCTCAGATGGGTTGTATCTAATTTGTAGAACAATCTTTTGTCCATCTTTTTCTTTCTTCTTTGTAGTGCATTAGCTAGTAATGTGACTAAATTTATTGCATATAAAGAATGTGATTTTACCTTTGATAATACTATCAATCTTCATCCTAATACTTCTTTACATACTTGGATCATGATCATCCCTTCTACATTTAAAGCATAGATACCTCTTTCTACAATAGACTTCTTTGTGTCCAAGATCATTACAAACAACAATTTTTACCTCGAAGTCTTTGATCTTCAGACTCCTTGGACAAGTTCTTTCTCTTGGTCTTCTTCATTTTCTTCCTCTTAGATTTGGACTTGTTTTGGTTGGATTTGGAGTATTCTCATTTTTCTAGTTCAATACCATTGTTGTCTAATGACCTTCTCTGAGTTAGTAGTGCTCTAATCTTGGCTGAAAAAGTATTGAGCTTCTTTTTATACTCATCTTTAAGTCTAATTTCACCTTCCATGGCTCTAACCCATAGATCATTGATGCAAGCCTTGCGTATATATCTTGCCTCAATTTAATAAATCAAGAAAATCTGATCCTTTTTAATTCTTTATTAATGTGAGTTAATAGTTCCTTCAATTGAATTTTTGCTATCATTCTTCTTTAGGTTTTTGACATCAGACTCCCTCTAATTTTGATCATTTAAATTATCACAAATTTTTTATCCCTTTTCACTCACTATTGTATTTGCATCTACTGACCCTTTTGCACCACTCTTGATTTAATTTCCATCATAATTTAAATAGTAAGTATTCCAACACTTTGTTCACCTACTTTGTTTTTGAAAGTATCAGTCTGACATCTACCAGACTGAATAAGTAGATGACTACCTTCTAAGTGATTCAATTTTTCATACCCTGATATTATTGGCTTTAATTGTGACTCTAGCATTATTCCTTATTTTCTTCCATTAGATTGATCAAAAAATTCCTTTGAGAAACTTTGCATATGATTCAGATATTGTTGGTGCGGTGCCTTGTTAAGGGTTATTTCTTATCTACATTTGCATGAAATGGTCTAACTATTTTCAATCTGGCTGATCTGATGATTTTTTCATTTAATAATTAGATGAAAAAAAAATTCTTTCTCTTTTATCCTGATCCAAATTCACACTCAAAGTTATTCAAAATCTTGCATCCTGGATTGGTGAAGTGTAGAGTGTATCCCTCTTAAACTAATTGACCAACACTATGAAGATTGTAAGTGAAATAAATAACATGTATCACATTACCTATTGTATTCCTTTCATCTAATAAAATAGTACCTCTTCCCTTGATTCTCCCTTCAGTGTTGTCACCGCATCTAACAATTGTTTCATCATATTCTTCATATTTCATAAAATTTCTTATGTCACTAGTCATATGATGTGAACATCCACTATCTATCACCTAGTTATTTTTCTTATTCCTTTGAATGGATGAGACCTTTTCTTCTTTAAAATAAAAAATCTTAGAGTTCTCAAGGTCAACCAGTTTGATATGGAGAGCATCAAGACATTCTCTCAAACTGCATATACTTCATGGGCTTTCTTAAATCTGTATATGAGATATCTTTGAATCTGCATATCTCACTTCTCTTTCTTGACAGAGATCATTTTTAGAGGCTCATGATCTTTCAACATTCCAATAATAATAACATTATCAACTTAATATAACCATATCGACTTTTCTATCAAACTCACCAACCGACATTTCACTAATCATGTCATGTTATGTGGGATGTATACAGGTGAGGTTGAAATCCATTTCCATGTGGGCTACTCTCAATATGAAAATGCACATATACATGATACATTCGCCACCTTTCTCCAATAAAAATGACTTGGAAACCAATCTTGCTTGGGTATCTCTTCCAAAGCAACTATAGAAACCTTATCTCATGGAATAAAAAAACATAGTAACCTCTCGATAGCTTGGTTCGCCCCCAACCTAAAATGCATGTAACGGTTTCTTTGAAAAATGTTTTGGCTTAAATCATTCATGAATCAACCATTGATTATATGCAAAATAAGACACCTTGCATCATCCCAATTGGGCAGTTATAGAAAAATGATACATTAGCCAAGATGGACTATTTAATGTCGACTATCAGTAATGCAGAACCTGATTCATTTCACTATTAAATTCTTTCTACAAATAAGAAACATATAAAGATCCATTCATAAGGAACCCTCAAAATTGATAGCATGAAACATCAACATTATGGATAAAGATGACTTAGTGGCTTTGTAAACATTGTTTTATCGAAATCAAATATATTGAAATCTGGATGCATACATAAAATAAATGGTTCTCTGGCTGAGGCCAGAGAGCATGATTTTTTCCCCACTCTTTTTCACTATCTCCCGTAACTTACTCTATCCTTTCTATTCAGTTACATCCTTCTATCTTTGTAGAGATGAATCTCTTTATATAGAGATTTTTAGGTAGGTATACAAACCGTTCATCTACCCAATATTCCCATTCGGATTTTTGGTAACAAAGACCAAAAGATCCCCATTTTGGGTGCATTACAATGTTATAAAAACAACTTCTTAACATGGTTTAATGAAATGCTACATGACTAAAATATGTCAATATTAAGATATTTAACATAATATTCAAAGGTTGAGGTGCCTCTGTACCTTACTCCTGCATTTGAAATATTTCCAAGTCCCTTTGGAAATGTCCTCGCTGAAACTGACAAAACTATGTGTGACTCTCAAAATTCCATCCTATGTGATGATGCCTCTGTTGCTTCCTCTATTGCCTTCAACTGTGACTCCTCTCAATTGAGTGCATACTAGCTGCTATCCACCACTCTTCATGTTGCTGCTTCACACCACCACCATATTGCTGTCTTACCCACATGAGATTTGGAAGATTCTTACAACCCTTCTCTTAGTGGTTTCTATATTTTCACCTTCTACCTATCTTAATCTTGATGGAGAAAATACCAAGACCCCTGCTAAGATCTTCACACACTTGAGAAAAACTTTGTCCTTACTGTAGCTTGGATGGATCAAATTGCAACCATGAGTCAAAATATTGCTTTACCCTGCCTAGATCTTTCACAGGCTCTGATACCACTTGATGCAGAGAGCATCAAGACAATCTCTCAAACTGCATATACTTAATGGGCTTTCTAAAATCTACATATGATTTATCTTTGAATCTACATATCTCACTTCTCATTCTTGACAAACATCATTTTGAGAGGCTCACAATATTTCAACATTCCAATAATAATAACATTTTCAACTTAATTAACAATATTGACTTTTCTATCAAACTCACCAACTGACGTTTCACTAATGATGTCATGTTATGTGGGACATATATGGCTGAGGTTGAACTCCATTTCCATGCAGGCTAGTCTCAATATGAACATGCACACATACGTGATATGTTTGCCAGCTTTCTCCAATACAAATGACTCAGCAACCAGTCCCACTCAAGTCTCTCTTCCAAAGAGACTGTAGAAACCTTATCTCACGACATAAACAGACCTAGTAACCTCTCGATAGCTTAGTTTTCCACCAACCTAAAATGCATCTAAAACTTTCTTTGAAAACTATTTTGGCTTAAATCATTCACGAATAAACCATTTATTCTTTTCCAAATAAGACACCTTGAATCACCCAAATTGGGCAATTATAGAAAATTGATACATTAGCCAAGATGGATTGTTTAATGTTGATTGTCAGTAATGCAGAATCTGATTCATTTCACTAATAAATTATTTATACAAACAAGAAACATATAAAGATCCATTCATAAGGAACCCTCAAAACCGATAGCATGAAACATCAACATTATGGATAAAGATGACTCAATGGCTTTGTAAACATTGTTTTACTGAAACCAAATATATTGAAATCCGGATGCATAAATAAAATAAATGCATCTCTGGCTGAGGCCAGAGAGCCTAATTCTTTCCCCACTCTTTTTCACTATCTCTTGTAACCCACTCTCTCTCATTTCTATTCAATCACATCCTTCTCTCTTTATAGAGATCAATCTCTTTATAGAGATTCGTAGGTATTTATACAAACTGTTCATCTACCCGATATTCCCATTTGGATTTTTGGTAACAAAGACCAAAAGATCCCCATTTTAGGTGCATTACAATGTTATAAAAACAACTTCTTAACATGGTTTAAACAAATTCTATGTAGCTTAAATATGTCAATATTAAGATATTTGACATAACGTTCAAAGTTTGAGGTGCCTCTGCACTACAGTTCAACAACACTACATGAAGAAACATGTCTAGAAAAAATATTAGTATATTTTATTTCCTCAATAGCATAGTTATCATGAATATTACTTGTAATATCTCTACCATAAATTTTTACAACAATATGACTTGCATAATTCTTACCTTTGGATTTATCTTCCCTCTTGATTGTACTACTTTTATTCATATCAAATTCCATAGATTTTTTTTATTACTAGACATCAAGTGTGAGCACCTACTATCAATATTCCATTTGTCTTCTTTGACACTTTGAGTAGTTAGGGCTAGCCCATATTCTTGAGTAAATGAGATTTCATCCTTGATCACACTATTGTCACCAAAATCACTCATGAAATATTCAAGAAGATTGTTAGCATTAGTATTTGATGTTATAACAGCATACTTAGGTTCATTGTCCTTCATTGCAACAAAACAAGTTCATATTCACTCTTAACATTACTAGATTCAACATCATTGACTCTGTCATCATCACCTATTAGAATAACTGAGAGAGGGGGGTGAATCAGTTAGAATCAGTTTCCTCACAAATTATCCTATAGTACCAAATTTCTCTAGATGTATATCAAAACAAATTCAAACATATAATTCAACTCAATGAAAATTTATTTCGTAATATTAAACTTTTATCAATAGTGTTTACCGAGTATTAGTAAATTAATACTATGATTACCGATCTAGGTCAATAAATTAAAGTGTAAAGTAAAATAAAAATCCACAACATTCATGCACATTGACACAAATTTTTAATGTGGAAAACCTGCTAAGGGAAAAAATACCTAGGATCGATAACCCAAAATATTTTCACTCTTCGAAAGTGGGCTCAGTGGAGAGACAACCCTATTAAAAGTTATAATGCACACTGTTAAATGTGACTTGGTTAGAGGATTTAAAACTAGCAGTTCTCTCTTGACCATGAATTCACTATGGGGTCAACAAGAAAACAATCAACATTCTCTGAATGTTATAATAAAGACTTAGCTATCCTAAGTCGGTTAAGAGATTTGTCTTTAACAATGGTTAAACTAGTATAGTAGTGATCTGATTCAAATACAACTTTGATTTGCAGATATTGAGATCTATGCTAAGTACATAATACCTCTAATTAACTTGTTCACTTTAGTTCATCTCATACTTCATACTTGATATGCTTGGTAATTCTCTTTCCTCTATTTTCTAATTGTTGTCTACATAATAACACTCAGTTCTGTCTTTAACCAGTTTGATCAATCATGCATAAAATTTGCATGTGTGCATCATAGCATCATGTTATTCATATTGAATCTCTTTTCTCTTACATAGACATCATGTATCATTTAATTTTTCATCCTTTAAATTTTTTTCCTTAATCTCCATCATTGATTTTCCCACTTGATCCATCCTCGGCAATTGTGTTAAAAACACATTTCAATCTCTGTCGTCCGATCTTCATTGAATTTTAATAACCATTTGATCAAATAAAAAACTTCATCTTTTACCTCTAAATTATCAATTTCCTTCTCAACATCTTAGTCGTACTCAATTTGATTAAATTTCTCTATCAATAGTTGTGTTGACAATCCCTTGCTCGGTTATCACTGTGCTCAGTTTATACTATGCTTTACTCAGTGTCTAGTGTCTCTTGGTGTATATAGAACTCTTCATTTTCTGACCACATAAACATTGTTTGTTCTATATCTTCAATTCACAACAAATGCTTTCCCCCATAATAATACTCAAATAAGTTGACATCAATGACAATACATTAGCTGATAATGTTTATCATCACTTCTATAACTCGGTTGAATATCAACAAATGACTTAAAACATATAATCAATTGTAGTTCATCAATCTCTCCCTTCTACATTGATAGAAACACAATATGAAATATGCAATATAAAATGGCATACAACAAATAACAAACTTTTTTTCTACAACTGCAACAATTCTGTAGCTCTCCCTAACTCGAATATAAATTGTGTCAGTATAAAAACTCACCATGCAGACTCTCCCTGCAAATGATGGGCATAAGTTATCATTACCCCCAAATATAATATCATCAACATATTTCATCAATAACTGTCTTATAATCATTTCCTCCTTTTAAATACAAATTGGTTTTGTCACTTGTTCTAATAAATCCAATTCTTATAAGATAAGAATGCAATATTTCATACCATGCTCTCGGTGCTTGTTTTGGTCCATATAAATATTTTTGTAACTTACATACCATGTGTGTTTGATCTGGATGAATGAATCCTTTAGGTTGTTCAATTTATACCTCTTCTTCCAGTATTCCATTAAAAAATGAAGACTTCACATCCATTTGATATACCTTGAATCCTTTATATGCAACATATGCAGGTAGTACTCTTACTACTTAAAGTCTAGCAATGGGTGCAAAAGTTTCTCCATAGTCAATTCCTTCTTCTTGTCCATACCCTTTGCAAACTAATGTTTCTTTATTTCTGGTTACATTCCCATCTTCATTTTGTTTATTTTTGAAAATCCATTTGGTGCCAATGATATTTTTATCACTCGGTCTCAGTACTAATGTCCATGTCTTATTTTATTATATCTGCTCAATTTCCTCATTCATAGCATTAATTATTCTTCATTTTCTAATTCATATCTAATATTCTTAGGCTCAAATTCACAAATTAAACAAGTGACATATCTGAGCTTACTTCTTGTCTTCATGTATGCTCTTTTATCTCCAATAATCTGATCTTGTGGATGATGTCTTCTCACATATTTAGTAAGTACATGTTCAACTCTTTGTTCTCCATTATCTTCTTATGTATGTTCAATGTCTTTAGGTTCATGATCTTTAATTTCAGCATTTTCCTGATTCTCGGTCTATGTTACCTATTACCCAGTGACATTACCCTATTGCTCGGTAACACTAGGCATCTATGTTGGTATAGTATCAGGTTCTTCCTAGTAAAAAAATCTATTGTAATCTTCCAGTTATTTCATGTCGTCCTCATCATTTAGCTCAGCAAATTCATCAACTTTCACATTTTCACTCTCAATCATTTTGTTAGTTGTCATGTTCAAACATTTGTAAGCTTTACTCTTAGTATAATATCCAATAAATATTCCTTCTGTTGGAAATATAGATGGAGTAACTGAGAGGGGAGGGGTGAATCAGTTACCACAAAAATAAATCCACAAGTCCCTTAAATGTCTTCAACATATATTGCTGTTACTCGGTAAATTAACTTATCATCATTTATTAAACATTCACAGTTATTGACATGCATAAAACAAATAGCATAGACACAAGTAACACCAGATATAACGTGGAAACCCAATTTGGGAAAACCACCAATGCAACTAGTTACTGATTTTCACTCTTCTGAAGTGAGCCCTGTTAGGAGCCAACCCTTTTAAAGGTTACAAAAACACACTGTTAGGTGTGACCCTGTTAGAGGATTTAATCACCCTG
>MU225120.1:1073125-1141815 GCA_018584345.1 Thuja plicata
AAACATTTACAAATAATATCCTTCGCAGGCCGACAACACTGTCCAGAAATGATATTCCAGTGTTGACCAACTGATGCTCGGTGAACACTGCAGATTCTGCGAAAATCCTTCAGTAACCGACTGAACTCGGTAAGCACTGACTTTCCTTCATATATTCTTTGATGACCGATTGAACTCGGTAAGGACTGAATTTCCTTTGTTGACCGAGAGAGCTCGGTAGTAACTAATTTCTCGATATAGTATTTTGGAGCGCTCGGTAGACTCTGTAAATAGCTTCTCTTACCGTCTGAACTCGGTAGACTCGGTTAACTGCCTTGCTGAACATTCTGAGCTCGGTAGACTCTGTCTAATGACTGATATGACATTTGTGTAACATCAAGGACAATACACAATTAAACAATTGTTTCCAACACCTTCATCACTTTTTGAATCAAATTTTCCATTTTGATCATCTTTCAAAATATAACGACTTCCAAATATTCTAAAATATCTTTAATTCTGTCTATACCCATACCATTGCTCATAAGGTGTTTTGTTTGAATCTTTCTTCAGTTGTACTCAGTTCAGTGTGTAAACAGCTGTGCTAAAAGCTTCTCTCCAGTATGTTTGTGCAACTCCTTTCTCAATCAAAGTTAAGACACAATCAACAATTGATTTGTTCCTTCTTTCAAAAAAATTGTTATGTTGTGGTCTCCTTGGTGCAGAAACATGTCTCTTAATTCCATACTCATTACAAAATTTAGCAAACTCATTAGAAAAAAATTTACCTCCTCTATCAGATCTCAAACACTTCAAATCTCTACCATTTTCTTTTTCCACTTTATCTTTGTACCACTTAAATATCTTAAATGCTTTAGATTTTTCTTTTAGGAACATGACAGTCATCATCCTAGAGTAGTCATCAACAAATAAAATTAAATATTTTCCCCCATAATAGCTCTATGTTCCCATTGGTCTAGATAGGTCTGTATGAACTAACTCCAAAATATCATTAGATGAAAAATTCTTTCTCTTGAAACTAGATTTTGACATCTTACCCATTTGACAATTTTTGCACATAACATGGTCTGGTTTAGTTAAGCTCGGTAAGACTCTAACTTTTCTTTTTCTACAAATCTTAACCATGTTGTCAAAATTTACATGACAAAGTATTTTATTCCATTACCATATACCTTCATTCTTTTCCAATAAGAAAGTAGTTTATGATATGTCAAGATAGAATATGTTACCTTTAGATTTTTCACCAGTGCTGATCAATTTTTGTGTTCCAGCATAGATTATTTCTTTTCTATTCTCAAATGTGATTTGGTGACTTATGTTATTCAACTGTGAAACACACAACAAATTTTAGTTAAGTTCTTTTACACAATAAGCATTTTCACATTTTATTTTATTGTTCAGCATAATAGTACCTTTTCCTTTTACTTGACAGGGTGTATCATTTCCCATTCTTACTGATCCTCCATCATAATGTTCAAGAAATTCACATTTTCCTTTATCACTAGTCATGTGATGTGTATAACCACTATCAATAACCCAAATGTCATGTTTACTAACTTTAGAAATAAGTGTTGTTTCTACATACATTTCATCTTCATCTGAATCATCTTTCAAGGCTACAAACATTGCCTCAATATCCTCATCATTATCAGATCTACTGTCATTAACATTATCTTCAGCAATGTAACAAGATTTCTTACCTTTATATTTAGAGTCTCAATTATCTCTTCTATCATAATGTTAGTTTCTTGTATAGTCTTGGTTATCCTTTCTGTCATTAGATCTATAATTTCTATCATCATTATTTTTGTTAGGGCATCTTATAGTAAAATGATGATAGAAGTAATGACAGCTCAATTGATGAACTATAACGGATTGAATGTTTGAAGATGTTAAGTTTATGATCACCAAGACACAAAAAGTTAATGCAAGACATTAAATCAGTTAATGTATTGTATTTTCATTGATGTAAACTTGATATAATCTATATGGTCATGGACATACTGCTAAAGACTTCAAAGAACCAATGAATCAAATACTATGCTATCAGTAATGCATAAATGTTAAGTATTCACAAAGTGACTGTATACACCAACGGACAAAGTAAACCAATGAGAGAAAATTCACAATGTAACCTAACAAGAAAAAGCACAACATTAATGATGAGCAAAGTCACAGTGTTACCCGATGAGAAAAGTCACAGTGTAACCCGACGGACATAATTATAGTGTTGCCCAATGGGTGGAGATCCCAAAGACAACTGAACTCTCACCGATGGAACAGTTAGTTTTCACCAATGACTAACTGAAGTATTGACCAACAGAACAAAGAGTTCAGAAATGATAAAAGGCTTATCTGTCAAGAGTTAAATATATACTTAACTGGTAGTTATCATTGTTTTAATCGACAAGATAAACCCAGAGGTAAGTAAAGGATTTGAAACTATTTTGTCCAATTAGCAAGAAGATCTCTATGAGATAAAATAGAAGTTTTTCTTTAAATCTAGTTGGCAAGAATTGTGGATCACACCAAGATCAAGAAATCCAAGAAATGGTGAAATCATGTCTGTATAAGAGACAAGCTAATTCAATGTGAATTAGGGGAGTGACAAGAGAATAGATACTGAAGATATTTTGAAGGAGAAGAAAGTCTTCAGAGCTGATCAATCAACTTGAGGAAAGAGCTAAATTCTGTAGATACTAATGAATAGTGATACAACACCACAAAGAAGAACAATGTGGAGCAAAGGTATTGAATTGATAACATTGATCAGATAGGTAATGCACTTACAATAGATCTAAAAATCTGCAATTCTAGTTGTATAAATGAACATATCAATTTACTGTTTCATTTAACCATTGAAACATCAAGTCTCTTAACCAAGCGGGACTTAAAAGTATTTTCTAAGTGAGATACATCCCAAGGATTATCAAAATGTTTGATCATACAAAGTACCATTGGATATGCCTGATACCTATTAAAAGGCCAAGTGAGTGTTTGATCAAGGATGGTAGCATTAGATGCCAGATACTAAGTGACAAACTATTCATTTAAATCCTCTAACAAGGTCACACCTAACAGTGTGTTTGTAACCTTTAATGGGGTTGGCTCTTCATCGAGCTCACTTCAGAAGAGTGAAAATTTAGGTTACCACTCCTAGTGGTTTTTCCCTTAATAGGGTTTCCATGTTAAAAATCCATGTGTCAATGTGTTTATGAGTCATTACTTTATTGTTTTTAATTTCACATAAGTAAATCTGGATTAATCGGTATACACTAGTTTTTGATTACGATGAAAATAGGTTTTGAAGGGACCCTGAAACCCTTTAACAAAATAGAGAAAAGAAAGACATTAAAGCCCAGAGAACAAAAAGCTGCCCCAAGGAAGGAAGCAGGATACAAAGGGACAAATCCTAGATTTAACAATAGGCAGAAACTCTTAGATTCCTCTAGCTGAGTCTTCATATTCTTCACATTGTCTTTCAGCTTTTGGACATCCAGATCCTCAACCTTCTGCTACTTTGACCTAGTGCGAGTGCCAGGTCCCATCTACTGGGAAGGATCAGAATGTTCAATGGTGTCTTTGTTTCCTTCTAGCTAGTTGCTCAGAGACATCAAATTTTCCATAGTAGACCTCATACCTGTGTTCACCAGCGTAAGCAGATGTTTTAGCATTTCCTCATTCCTGCTTATTTTCTTCTAGATAGGTATCATGGCTATCTCGAAAGCTTTTTTAATTTTTTCATCAATTTCAGAGTCGTGATCATGTACAGGGACATTGACATTTTGAGGAAAGTCCTTTCTAAGAATAGTCATAGTTTCCTCAATCATAGAGCTCTTATTTTCTAGCTTGATACATTTATTCTTAAGTTCAACCAGATCACTCTGCACCCATTTATCCAAATTGTAGCTATAGATAGATTTATTTTTTGCAATCTCAAGGGGATACATGATAATAATCCTTCTAACCTATGAATCCATCCTTCTGATATCTCTTTGAAGAGACTGAGGTTTTCTACCCTGAAGGATTCTCTCACTATCTTCTTCCATATTCTCCTTCTCAGAGCTAGGAGAATCATGAGACTCCAAGTTTTCCTCTTCCATAACCTTAAAACTATTGTCCCCTGAGTTATCAGCATTACTATCCATAAGATTAATATCAATTTCTTTATTTTTGTTGGCAACCTTCTCAAACTCAATCTCTTTATTCTCATTTCCTTCAGTATTAACATTCTCTAGAATAGAGTTAAATTTTTCCCCAGATATTAGATTATCATGACTTTCCTAAGGGTTTTCCTTGGCATTTTTGATTTCAGGATCCTCTGAATCCTTCACCACAGGGGTCTAGGTAGAGTGGTTATTCTCAGCATTAGGATCCATCTGATGATTCTGGACACCTTCAATTTTAGTTTCCTGAGGGATAAGCTTCTCACCATCAGACTCCTAGAGGATAGGACTAACAGGGGTGTCCAGAACATTCTTTTCTGACCCAGAGGCAACACTAAGGTGCTCATCATTCTTCAGCTCAACCAGAGGCTTAGAAGGAGATGGATTAGAGGGCAGAGAGGCTTTCTTAGATTTAGGAGTCTTAGATAGAGACCCCACAAACTTCCTCTTTTTAATCTGGGTAGGGATAGGGTCAGGAATATGGTCTCTGGCATAATCAGCTATAAGGAGGATAAGCCCGACATGGAGGATAGGGGAATTCTTCACTCTATAGTTAGTAATGCTCTAGTTAAGTGACCAGAGGAGAAAGTAGGGGAAAGAAATGCGTATCTCATGTCTAAAGTGATTAACTAGGGAAAAATGATAATTATAGACCCTAGAGAATCTACCCTCAAGAGTAAAGTATTCCATTATAACTTTAATAATAGAACCCCAAATTTTATCAATATTCTCCATGTCAACATAGTCTTTCTTACCTTTCACCAAAAGAGCCCTCTCCTCATCGGTGACAGGAAATTTCTTGTAAGCTCTGGTTCCCACTTTCACCTCTTTAGAGTACTTCAGTCCATCTAGTGGGAGACCAGTGATATCAAACGGGACCTCGAGGCTGAGGCTAAAAGACTTGCCCGCAATATTAACTGTGCCCTTATCCCAGCCATCAACGAAGGCTTTAGAAACCTCTGTATCAAAACCATGAAGTCTCTTAAGAAAATGGTGAACATGACCTTTCTTTAAAATTCTCCACACTTCCTTTTCCTTCTTCCACTTGCATTTCGCAGGCTCTTCCCTTCTGAGATCACCACCCATGGCAACAATCTTCACCTGCTCTTTTTTCACAGGCTGGGAAACGTTATTATTTTGATTAATCTTAGTCAGGTGAGAGATTTTAATCTGAGTCACAATACTCATCACATGCTCAAACTGGCCATAGATAAAAATAATAATATCTGCATGCATTAAATTTTGTGCTTTCATAATTAGAGTAAAAATCCCAATCTTGGATATGTACTTCACATTGTTTTGGCCGTCATTCCAACTCCCCCCAATCTGAGATGAATTAATTGATATCATTAAAAACTCTTTTAATGACTCCTTCTTTTTTCTTGATTTTATCATAATTGATAATTGATTTGACTGCATCATTACTCATAGGTATGCCTTTCCATTTTTGAATCCCGTCACTTTTGGCTCCAATATTGGCAAGACAATCAACAACCTGATTAGTCTCCTGATAATTATGAGATATATGGAACACTTCAAAGGATTTAACTATAGATTTAATTTTGAGGATAATATGCTCTATAGTCCAGGAAGGGGGGTTGATATCTTTAATATTATTAATAATATTTAAAGAATCACCTTCAAGCCAGACTCTTTTGAATCCCATTTCTTCCACCAGTAGGATAGTTTTGAGGGCCGCCAATGCCTCAACTCTATGATTAGACTGAAAACCCAAGGGGATAGATATAGCACCTGGATAGTTACCAAAACTATCTCTGATGATACCCCCACCCCCAGAGACACCCGGGTTGCCTTTAGAGGCACCATCAAAATTGGCTTTGACCCAGCCAATACGAGGAGCAGTCCAGACAGATAATTGTCTTTGGGAACAATCTTGAGTTTTGAGAAGAAGAAAGTTCCAAGTAGACCAATTGACATCCGGGATGAGAGATCTGTATTTGCTATTGCTATTATTTATAGAAAAACTAAAATTTTCCTTTATAGATCTAGACATTATGTTGAAGATAATTTTAGGTTTAGAACTTTTCTCTCTGAAGATTCTGTTATTTCTTTCCTTCCAGATACTCCAGCAAAGATGAGGCAGAATAAGATACCAGAAGTTTCTAGCCATATCATTATCAAAAGGGAATCTCCATTGAGTAACAAAGTCCTACCAAGAGTTAGGAAAGAACCAAACCAAATTCCAATTTTGAAAAACCAGAGACCAAACTTTCTGGGTAAAACTACAATGGATCATGAGATGATCATAGGATTCAGCTTGTTCAAAGAAAAGACTACATCTATTAACATGAGAGAAGCCTCTTTTTATAAAATTATCAATAGTTAGGGGCTTATTTTGGATAAGAACCCAAAAGAAAAATTTAATCTTTGGAGTAAGGAGTTTATACCAGATAGTAGCACATTGAGGCTTATCTTCCTTGGAGAAAAAGAAGGAGTAGGTAGAGGCCACCATGAATTCACCATTAGGAGAGAGGTTCCACACAATCTTGTCAGGAAAATTATCTTCACTAAACCAGGACTGCAATTCTATCATAAGGGGTGATAAACTTCTATCGATGCTAGAGAGATCCTTCCAAGAATTGTTATTCCTATAGTCAGAAACTTTATGTCCAATAGAATTTTTAGCTTGGGTAATAAAGTCCTTCCAATCTTGTCTTTCTGACAGGGGATATTCATAGATCCAAGGAACATCCCAGAATTCAATGGTGGACCCATCTCCCAATTTCCATCTTATTCCTTTTCTCAAAAGATCAATGGAAGAACATAAACTGTTCCAGATGTAAGATCCATTAACCCTAGCTTCATTGTTTAGGAGATCCTTCAAGCTGTTAGAGTTGATAAGATATTTTTTTTTAATTATACTATTCCATTGTTTAGAATCACCAAATATTCTCCACACCTGCTTAGCCAGAAGAGCATTATTGATAAGCTTAATAGGTCTTATCCCCAGACCCCCTTTATTTTTAGGCTTACAAACTTTTTCCAGGGAAATCAGACTGGGCCTTTTTTTATCTTCAACACCAGTCCATAAGAAGCATTTTTGGATAGTTTCAAGCACCATTTCATACTTATGGGGAATCTTAAAGAGGCTTAAAGCATACACAGGCAAATTTTGTAATGTCAATTTCAAAAGATGAAGTTTACCTGAACTGCTAAGGAGAGCACCTTTCCAGCCTTCCAACTTCCTATTGAATCTATCAACAATTTGGTTCCAGAAGCTATCTGGAGGTTTAGAACAGAGAGGGAGCCCCAAATATGAAGAGGGAAGAGAACCAATGCTATAGCAAAGAATTTTAGACATCTTATATTGTCTCTCAAGAGGGGTATTGATAAAAAAGATGGAGCTCTTATCCCAATTGATGAGTTGACCCATTGCCGAAGTGTAGATAGATAAAGATTTTTAAAGATTCCTAGCTTCTTTCACAGTAGCTTCACCCATAATAAGAGTGTCATCAACAAACTGTTCATGTGAACACGAAGTTCTGGCCGAGGAGGGATGGAGACCAGAGATTAGGCCAATATTAACAAGTTTAGAAATATATCTTCCCAACCCTTCAGCCAATATAGAAAACAGAATAGGAGAGATAAGGTCCCCCTGCCTTAGGCCCCTAGAAGGTTTGAAAAAATTGGAAGAGCCACCATTCACAATCACAGAGGAAGTCATAGTAGAGACCAGCTGATTAACAATTTTAATTACCCCTGCATCAAAACCAAAGCTTCTTACGACTTTTTGGAGAAACAGCCAATCAACCCTATCATAGGGTTTAGATAAATCCAATTTCATGAGAAAGCCCTATTTCTTGGCAGTTTCAAGGGAGTGTATGTTCTCATGAACAACCACAATGGAATCTAGGATTTGTCGCCCTGGAACAAATCCATTCTGCTGAGGAGATATAATTGAAGGCAGAAGAGAAAGCAGTCTAGAATTCATAACTTTAGCTATAATCTTGTATATTCCATTACAAAGACTGATTGGTCTGAAGGATTCCACCGTATTAGCACCATGGAATTTAGGAACAAGAACTAAGAAGGTAGCATTAAGTTCTCTAAGAAGAGATTTAGTACCAAAGAATTATTTGACAGCATTGAGAACATCCTGACCAGTAATCTCCCAAAATTGCTGGAAGAAGAAGAGGGGAAATCCATCAGGACCTGGAGATTTGTCACCTTCAAAGGAAAAGATAGCATCTCTGATTTCCTTATCATCCGGGATAGCCTTAAGTCTGGATTTGGTATTGCTATCTATCAGAGAAGGAATAGCAGAGAGAATTTCATTTTGATTCTGGGAATCAAGCATGTCTTCTCTAGATAGAAGTAGTGAGAAGGAATGAAGCATTTCCTTTCTGATATCTTCTTCCTTAACCAGATTCTTATTGTTGACTTTTAAGGAAGAAATTCTATTTATAGCTTTGTGTTTCATAGCAGTCATATGAAAAAATCTAGTGTTTTTATCCCCATCTTTAAGCCAGAGAGCTCTTGATCTTTGCCTCCAGAAGGATTCCTCTTTAGAAATGATGTTATGATATTCAGCCACCAAGACATTCTCTGTACATCTATGCTCCTCTGAGAGACCCTCTTTTTGAATAATCTCTTGAATATTCTTGATCTCTTCCTTTTTGATACTTTTAGCCTTGAATATGTCTCCAAAGACTTCCTTATTCCAAGTTTTAACATTTTTTTTAACATTACTCAACTTTTTGGCTATCCTATACATGGTAGTGCCTTCCTGATTATAATTCCACCATTTAGAAATGTAGTCTTTTAGGTTAGGGTGGGCTAACCACATCTTCTCAAAGTGAAACGGGATATTCTTTTTGCCATTCAAGATATTAGCATTGAATATTATAGGGAAATGGTCAGAACCAATCCTAATAGAGGAAGATAAAGAACAAGAAAATTTAGAAAGCCAATCAAGAGAGAGGAGGGTTCTATCAAGTTTCACCTATATGAGATCAGCACTAGTTCTTCTATTTGACAACATATAGGAAATACCTTCCAACTCCATATCAAAGAAAGATTGATCATTAATATACTCCATGAGATCCATTCTGCTATCAAATTGAGAAATAGCACCACCCATTTTATCGTCTACCAGCAGGGGAGTATTAAAGTCCCCCATCACCATGCAGTTAATTGCCTAGAAATTATTCCTAATTTCTTTAAGTCTTTTCCAGAAACTGAGCCTTCCACTTTTTGTATTAGGGGCATAGATGTTCATGAGGTTCCAACAACAATCCAATTTAAGATGTTTGACACAAATAAGGATAATGTTCTTCTCAACATGAATCTTCTTGCAATTTACAATAGCATTGTTCCAGAAAATCACAACACCACCAAAGGCACCATCAGAGTCGCTGCCAATACTACTACCATTCTTAAAAGGGTTAATTTTCTCAACTTTCTCTCTAGACATTTTAGTTTCCTGGATAAGAATAATATCAGGGTTTGTTTATGAGGACTATTTAGACCTCTTATATTCCAAGATATAATGTTCATTTAATGGATTGGGGAGCAAATCTCAGGGATAGTAGATTGTTTACCATCCGCAATACTCTATTTTGCTTCTAGCTCTCTCATAGCTTTATGAGAAGGTCTACCTCTTCCTCCCTGGGGCGATCCTACATCTGATTTCTTCCTTCTGGTCTAGACTCCCCCTAGAGGGGTTAATTCTACCTTCTTCCCTGATTCTTGAGCTTTTAGATTCAGACCTCCTTTCTTAGAGGGTTTTTTGTCTTTCTTATTATTTTTCACCTCATACCATAGGGATTCCTTCTTTTTCGAGATAGGAGACGAATCATCAAAACTTTCTTTCTGATTATCCTCCTTACTGACTTCAAACCAGCTCTTGCTACTATTTCCATTAATAATAGATATCACCTGCTCATTCACTAAAGGTGAAGGTCCCAATTTGTCAACAACTATTACTCCCTGTCCACTTGTTTCAGGGAAGCAGCCATTCTCATTTTGTTGTTCTATTCTTGGGAATTGTGGCTCCTTTTCAACACAAACTTCCAGAGGAACATTTTGGGGCTAGAGATCCTTCTCCCTATTCCTGGCCAGAGGGCATTGATAAGAAGGTAAGGAGTCATCCACTTTTCTCCCTTGTTCTATTGTAAATGGGTCCTCCTGCTCCAGGATTTGAGGTAAGTCCTTATCAACTGATGACTGAAAAATATCTTCCTCTGGCTGATTTGTTAGATCAACATTTAGGTCTTCTATTGATTTTTAATCTTCTAATACATTTGGGGGGTTTGGAAGAGAGGGAGAAGATCCACTTTTCTCTCTCCAAAAAACTCTTGAATCTTTCTTTTTAGATTTAACAGAAGGTTTAAGAGGACATTGTTTTGCCCAATGACCAGATTTTTTGCAGGTAAAGCAGGCAAAGGGGATTGATTCAAACTCCACAACTTGATTATAAGTACCCAGCTTTGAGTTAATTGAAATAACTTCTAGGAGGTCTATCTTTTAATTAATGTTGACATAGATTATTGCATAAACTAATCTAGTCTTTGCAGCTGTCATTGGGTCAATAGATAAGAGCCCCAAATGAACGAGCCAATCCTGAAAAAACATCTTCATGCCAGTATTCCAGAGGAAGAACCTGGAATCAAACCCACACTAGGGCTGATTCAAACATATCCATATTAAGATCAAGATTTGTCCCCCATTTTTGAAGAGCCAAAGATGATTTACCAAACATCCAAGGACCCCCACACAGAACTATAGAAAGGTCTTCAGAACTAGAAAACTCAAAAGTGAAAAAACCTTTTGGTAGGGCGACTATGTTGACTTGGCCTTTTAACCTCCATTTCCTTGCTGCATAAACCCTTACTGTATCAATATTAGGTCTTGGGCCCATGAACTTTCCTATTAGCATATTTTTCATTGAAGCTACTATGTGATCAACCAGTGAATCAGGAAGGGAAATGCTAAATATTCCCTTCACAGGGTCCAATGTATTGTCAACAAGGGGAAAAGAAGATTTCCCTGTAGGTTTCACACCAAAAAGAGAGGACCAGCTTCCATTAGCAGTATTTTTAACTAAAGGTTGACCATATTTTTCTTCAGAAGACTTACCATCACCTTTCATTATCTTTGGAGCATCTTCACTGATTTGGAATCTTGATAGAGGAGTGTCCTCCCTTGTCTCTTTTGTGGATCCCTCCACTGCTACATCTTTTACCTTTTCCTGAATCACTAGCATCGAAAAATTCTGAATGTTTCCAGAGGTCTCTTTCCCACTCATTTCATAGTTCAAAAAGTCCCTTTTGCCTCCTTCTTGGGGGCGATTCCGATCTGGGTCTTTGTCCCCTTCTGCATCATTCTCTCCTCCCTTAGTAATCTTGATGCCTTCACCTAGATTCATCTGCAATCCTCCTCTAGCAGGTTTCGTGCCCAAAGGGGAGTTCAAATTCCCTCCAGCCGCTCGCTCTCCTCCTCTCCTCTCCATTGTGGATATTCAGGGGGGTTGAATCGGTATACACTAGTTATTTACTATATTTTTGTAAATTAACTGACTGGTTATCAGTAAACATACAGTAGAAGGTTAAATACAAAGCATTCTGACATGTAGTTATTTGATATAAGTAGTTGGAGGCATTTATCTTATAGGACTAGAGATAACTAGAGGTATAATTTTGTGGTACTAAGTTTTAAGGGTTGATTATTGGAATAATTTTGAGGCCACTGATTCACACCCCCCTTCTCAGTTATTACTAACAATTGGTATCAGAGATTTTTTTCTTAGAAGGAAGGTTTTAAGACCTAAGCTAAAGATCACAAGATGAATAGACGAGATGTGCCCAAGTTGAACAAAGACAACTTTGCTTCATGGAAAATAAGGATAAGACTCTACTAATCAGGTATTGGAAATGATGCTACTCAATACTTAAATACTGAATATGTGTTTCCCATAGGAGATTGAACAAATGAGAGAGAAGCATGAGCACAATTGCATGATAATAGATCTTTCTTCCTCACTCTCCAATGCTGAATTTGAATATATCAAAACATGCACAACTACAAAGTAGATGTGGGATAAATTGAAGCTTGTACATGGTGGTGATATAAATGTTTTGAGAGCCAAGGAAAAAAGTCTTAGAGGAAAGTTTGATGATCTCAGAATGAAAGAAGGTGAAAACATCACATAGTACAACATAAGAATCAAAGACGTAGTCAATGCTATCTGAGAAGTTGGAGGTGTACTAGATGAAGAGACAATGGTAAGTAAAATTCTAAGAACCTTACTGCCTACTTATGCTATTAGAGTATCTGCCATACAAGAAATCACAGCAGTGGAAAATAACAATGTTACTCTAGATAGTTTGATTGGAAGACTAATTTCATTTGAGATGAATAATTTTGATAATAGTGTCTTACCAAACCTAGAGTCTACATTCAAATCTTCTTTGACAACAAGTAAATCAAGTCATAAACACACTATGAGAAAAGATAGTCAAAGTGAAAGTGAAGAAGAAGATCTTGATGAAATTGAAGCATTTATGGCTAGAAGAATGCAAAGAGGCAAAGGTAAATACAAAGGTAAATTACCACTTGTATGTTTTAATTGTAAAGAAATTGGACACTTTGCTACAAGATGTCCTAACAAAAGAAAAGATAAAAAAAATTAATGACAGATCATTTGAAAATAAGTTTGATAGAGGTGATAACTGAGATTACAAAAGCAACCGACAATTAGAAAGAAGAGATACCCAAGACTACAAGGACAAAGGAAAGAAGGCTAGTTACCTAGGTACATGCAAAGATGAAGATACTTACACCTAATCTGATGAAGACATCGAGATGGTGTTTGTAAAATTAAAAGATGATTCATATGAAGATGAAAGATATGTAGAAACATCACTCATATCTAAAGTTAGCAAGAATGATATCTGGATCATGTATAGTGGCTGCACTCACCACATGACCAGTGACATAGAAAATTTTAATACTTTTGAGTATTATAATGGTGGTACAGTAAGAATGGGTAATGACACACCTTGTCCAGTTGAAGGTAAAGGAACTATAATATTCAGTAACCTGATAAAATGTGAAAATGCTTATTGGGTGAAAGGATTGAATTATAATCTATTGAGTGTTTCTCAGTTGAATAATTTAGGTCACCAAGTAGCATTTGAGAATAAGAAGGCAAAGATCTTCAATGAATCAGGAAGGTTGATTGGTACCAGTGAGAAGACAAAAGGTAACTTATTCTATCTGAATGATACTGACACCACTTCTTTGATGGCTAGAAACGAAGACACATGGTTGTGGCACAAAATATTTTGTCATGTAAATTTTGAAAACATGATAAAGATAAGAAAAAGGAGAAATTTAAGAGGCTTATCGAGCATGTCAAAGCCAAACAATATCATGTGCAAAATTGTCAAAAAGGTAAGATGACAAAGTCTAGTTTCAAAAGAAAAACCCATACATCTGATGCTATTCTAGAATTAGTCCATATTGATCTATGTGGACCCATGAGGACAAAGAGTTACTATGGTGATAGATATTTCATTCTCTTTATTGATGATTACTCTAGAATGATGACAGTTATGTTTCTAAAAGATAAATCAGAAGCATTCAAGATGTTTAAATGGTAAAAAGCAATGGTAGAAAAAGAAAGTGGTAAGTAATTGAAATACTTAAGATCAAACAGAGGAGGATAATTTATTTCAGATGAATTCACTAACTTTTGCAATGAGCATGGAATCAAAAGATGGGTCTCTACACCAAGAACACCATAGAAAATTGAATTGCTGAAAGAAGGAATAGATCCATTCTTGATTACACAAGGAAACTAATGATAGAGAAAGGCATCACCCAAAAATTTTGGAGGGAAGCTGTCAGTACTACTGTTTACACTTTGAACAAGGTACAATTGAAGAAAGACACCAATAAGACACCCTATGATCTATGGTAGGGTCACACACCCAATGTAAGTTACTTCAAGATCTTTGGTAGTCAATTTTATATCTTAAAATATGATATAAATGGAAAGCTTGACTCCACAAGTGATGAAGGTATCTTTCTAGGGTATTCCACCAAGAGCAAGGCTTATAAATGTCTAAATAAAGCCTCTAACAAAATTTTTGAAAGTGCAAATGTAAAGATAGATGAATTTGTAGAGAAGAATGAAAAGGAAAGCACAAAAGAACCAGAGGAATATGATAGATTTGTTTACAATGAAGAACTTAACAGTCTACCCAAACAACAATGTATAGCTACTGAGCAACAGAATATTGCAACCGAGCATCAGGCTGCAAATACTAAAAATCAAGATATTGCTCAAGATGATGTACCAAGCGATGGAGATCAGAATGAAGGACAAAATGATGATCAAGATAATAGTAAATTATTGAAATCATACTTTCCAAGTATGTCAGAAATAACCATCCACAGAACTAGATCATAGGAGACAAGAAGGCTGGTATGAGAACCAAAAGTAAGTCTTTAAACAAAAGATGTCTAATTTGTGATTTTGAGCCAAAATTTGTCAATGCTGCACTTGATAATGAAGAATGGATCAGTGCTATGAATGAAGAAATTGAGAAGATTGAGAAAAACAAGACATGGACACTTGTACCAAGACCAGATGAAAATAATGTCATTGGTACCAAATGGATATTTAGAAATAAGGTGAATGAGAAAGGAGAACTCACTAGAAACAAAGAAAGACTAGTATGCAAGGGGTGTGCACAAGAAGAAGGAATTGACTATGGAGAAACCTTTGCACCCATTGCTAGGCTAGAAGGAGTGAGAATATTACTTGTTTATGCTGCATTTAAAGGATTCAAGGTATACCAAATGGATGTCAAGTCTACAGTCCTAAATGGAATACTTGAGGAAGAAGTATACATTGAGAAACCAGAAGGGTTTGTTGATCCAGACAAGAGAAACATGGTATGTAGACTACACAAAGCCTTGTATGGATTGAAACAAGCACCGAGAGCCTAGTATGAAAAACTCCATTCCTATCTCATAAGTATTGGATTTGTAAGAACTAGTGAAAAAAGTAATCTTTATTTGAAGGAAGATACTGATGCTAACATTTTGATTGCTGAAATATTTGTTGATGACATCATATTCAGAGGCAATGATATGCTATGCAAATCATTTGAAAATGAAATGAGAAAAGAGTTTGAAATGTCTATGTTTGGATAGATCAAGTTATTTCTTGGTCTATAGATCATGCAACAAGATGAAGGCATTTTCACTACACAATCTAAATACATCAAGGAAGTACTGAAAATATTCAAAATGGAAGATTCCAAGATAGTTGGAACACCGATGGCAACTGGCTGTAAGTTGACAAAGGAGGACAAGTCAACTAAGGTAAATTAGACTTTGTATAGATCAATGATTGGTAAACTCATGTATGTTGTACATACTATACTAGATATTGTACATGTAGTAGGAATAGGTGCAAGATTTTATGCTAATCCTAGGTAATCACATATGACTGCTATGAAAAGAATCCTAAGATATCTGAAGAATACCGAGGACTATGGCTTATGGTATAGAAGAGAAATAAAATTTGAACTTAAGGTATTTACCAACGTTGATTGGCCTGGAAGCATTAATGACCGAAAGAGAACAACTAGAGGAGCATTCTTTATGGGTTACAAATTTGTCACATGGATCAACATGAAGCAAGGATGCATCTCTCAGACTACTGTAGAAGCAGAGTATGTTGTTGCTGTTGCAAACTACTCAAATATTGCATGTATCAAATAGTTACTGGAAGGTATAAATATGAAAATTCTTGAACCAGTAATTATCTATTGTGACAATACTAGTGCAATTACCATTTCCTAGAATCTAGTCATGCATGCTAAGACAAAGCATATTTCTATCAAGTATCATTATTTGAGAGAAATATTTCAAGAAAAGGAGGTGATACTTGAGTATGTGCAATAAAAGGAACAATTAGCTGATATCTTCACCAAGTCATTGCCCAAGGATACATTTGAGTACTTGAGAAAGAGACTAGGGGTCAAACCCTTGTCTATTGGCTAGTAAGATGACTAGAAGGCTGCATCAGCCTACATATTATTAGAATATCATTCATGTTGATGCAAGAAAAGAGATGGACTTCAAAGATACATTTGTACATAGTAAGGTATTTATCTACACCAAGCACTATAGTTGTTATATTGTTGATGGATTGGGAAATTCAAGGAATATATTGAATAGATAGAAAGGATTGTTTGGCATTACTATCAAATATTAGTTTGGCATTGTTGTCAAAGGGAGAGATTATATCCATTATCACATTATCCAAAGAGAGAGATGTAACCAGAAAGGGAGAGTACATACAAGGGGAGAGATTGCTAGACATAAAAAGAAAAGAACAGTCAAAGGGAGAGAGTTTGACACAACAAGAGAACACATCACATCAAAAGAAGAAATATTCTACATCTATCGAGTCAAGGGATTGTAGATAGAAAGAGAGCTACAAGAATCAAATCTAAGCTATGTGAGATTACTGAGGACCAGATATTTGTATTGGTTATAGTACATAAGATTGGTAGTTTGATGAACTTCAAATTTTATATTTCATATTGTATTAGTGATAATATAGTGTGATATTGTAGTGTGTTTCCATCAATGCCAAAGGGAGAGATTGATGAACTATAACTGATTGAATGTTTGAAGATGTTAAGTTAATGATCACCAAGACACAGAAAGTTAATGCAGGACATTAAATTAGTTAATCTATTTTATTTTCATTGATGCTTAAAAAACACACACAATCAACACTAGAAATCTAGCTATAATCTGTATGGTCATGGACATACTACTAAATACTTCAAAGAACCAATGAATCAAAGGTTATGCTATCAGTAATGCATAAAAGTTAAGTATTCACAAAGTGACTATATACACTAAAAAAGTGCACACCGACAGACAGAGTAAACCAACAAGAGTAAATTCACAGTGTTACCTGACGAGAAAAAGCACATCATCACTGATGAGCAAAGTCATAGTTTTACCCGATGAGCAAAGTCATAGTGTAACCCGACGGACAATATTACAATGTTTCTCGACAGACAGAGATCCCGAAGACAAGTTAAGTCTCACCGATGGAACAATCAGTTGTCACCAATGACTAACTGAAGTATTGACCAATAGAATGAAGAGTTTTGAAATGACAAAAGGCTTAGCTGTCAAGAGATAAATATAGACTTAACTGGTAGTTATCATTGTTTTAATCAACAAGATAAAGCCAGAGATAAGTAAAGGATTTAAAGTTGTTTTGTCCAGTTGGCAAGAAGATCTCTACGAGATAAAGTAAGAGTTTTTCTTTAAATCTAATTGGTAGTAATTGTAGATCATGCCAAGATCAAGAAAGCCAAGAAATGGTGAAATCATGTCTATATAAGAGACAAGATAATTCAATGTGAATTAAGGGATTGACAAGAGAATAGATGTTGAAGAGATTCTGAAGGAGAAGAAAGTCTTCAGACCTGATCAATCAAGCTGAGGAAAGAGATAAATTCTACAGACACCAACGAACAATGATACAACATCATAGAGAAAAATGGTGTGGAGAAAAGGTATTGAATTGATAAAATTGATCAGAGAGGTAATGCACTGACAATAGATCTGAAAAATAAGCAATTCTAGTTGTATATATGAATAGATCAATTTATTGTTTCAATTTAGCCATTGAAGCATCAAGTCTCTAAACTGAGAAGGACTTAAAAGACCTTTCTAATTGAGATACATCCCAAGGAGTATCAAAAAGTTTGATCATGCAAAGTAGCATTGGATATGCCTGATACCTATTGATAGGCCAAGTGAGCGTTTGATCAAGGATGGAAGCACTAGATGCCAGATACTAAGTGACAAACTATGCATTTAAATCCTCTAACAAGGTCAAGCCTAACAGTGTGTTTGTAACCTTTTACAGGGTTGGCTCTTCACTGAGCTCACTTCAGAAGAGTGAAAATTTGGGTTACCATTCCCAGTGGTTTTTCCCTTAATAGGGTTTCCATGTTAAAAATACAAGTGTCAATGGGTTTACGAGTCATTACTTTATTGTTTTTCATTTCACATAAGTAAATCTGGATTGATCAGTATACACTAGTTATTTACTATATTTTGGTAAATTAACATACTGCTTATCGGTAAACATGTAGTAGAAGGTTTTACAAAGCATTCCGACAAGTATTAATTTGATATAAGTACTTGGAGGTATTCATCTTATAGGACTAGAGATAAGTAGAGTTATAATTTTGTGGTACTAAGTTTTAAGGGTTGATTATTGGAATATTTTTGAGGCCACTGATTCACCCCCCCCTCTCAGTTATTACTAACAAAATGACCAATCTCTTTATAGTTAAAACATATCAAAGGTTGTTTACCTTTATATCTTCCTTTACCTCTATGCAATCTTATAACCGTTAAAGATTCAAGTTCATCAAGTTCCTTTTCATCACTATTACTGTCACTATTATTTCCGATCATGCATTTGCTACTAGATTTACCAATTTTCAAAGTAGACATAAATGCAAACTCCATAGATAGTACAATATTGTTGTCAAAGTTATTCAGCTCAAAAGAAATCAATCTTCCAACAAGACTATCAATATCAATGTTATTTCCACGTGCAGCTCTCATTTCATGTATTGTAGAGACTCATATAGAATAAATAGGCAATATATTAGAATAACTGAGAGGGGGGGTGAATCAGTGGCCTAAAAAATATTCCAAAAAATTAACCCAAAAACTTATTAAAACAATATAAGCCTCTAGTTATCTTCAGTCCTACAAGATGAATGCCTTGAAATAATCTTAACAAATAACTACTACTCAGAGTTCTCTGTTAAACCTTATTCTTTATCTGTAGCAATTAGCAATCTTTCATTTACCAAAATACAGTAAATTACTTAGTGTATACTGATCAATCTAGATTAGTTATGTGTAATGAAAAACACTAAAGTAATGACTCATAAACACATTGATACATGGATTTTTAACATGGAAACCTTGTTAAGGGAAAAACCACTTAGGACCAATAACCCAAAATTTTCACTCTTCTGAAGTCAGCTCAGTGAAGAGCCAACCCTGTTAAAAGTTAAAAACACACTGTTAGGTATGACCTTGTTAGAGGATTTAAATAGAATAGTTTGTCACTTGATATATGGCATCTCTATGCCATCTTTATGACCAAACCGTGTGTAGTTTTTCACTTGATATCTAGCATCTCTATGCTATCTTCATGACCAAACCTTTTGGTAATCCTTATGATGTATCTCAAAATATAAAGGATTGCTAAGTCCTGCTTGGTTAAGAGAATTTCTGATCCAACGGTTAAATTGAAATAATAAATGATTTTTTCACATATACAACTATACTTTGCATATTTTCAAATCTATTTTTTGATCAATGTCTCCTTTCAATACCTTTTCTCCACTTCTTTCTTCTCAGTGATGTTTTGCTTCTCTGTTGCTTGGTGTCCATAGAAATATAGCTCTATTCTTTAGCTTGATTGATTAGGATTGTGTGAAGTCTTCCACTAGTTTCTCTTTAGTATCCTCTTCTCAATTCACTCCCCTAATTCATAATGAATTATCTTATCTCTTTATAGACATAAATTAACCATTTCTAGGTCTCATTCTTTCTTGTTCTTGACGTGATCCAAAAATCTCTCCTTTATTTCTTTAAAGCTTTACATTAGTTTTATTTCATAGATTTCTCTTAGACAACTAGAATAACACAACTTTAAATCTCTTTCTTATCTCTGGCTTTTAACTTTTTGATGAAAAAAATATTAACAACCACTTAACTCCTTCTTTAGCTCTTTCCAGCTAAGTATCTTTCATTTCTAAACTTCAGTTCTTTTTGGGGTTTTAACTCTTTGTTAGCTTCGGTCAACACTTTAGTTCTCCATAGGCATCTCTGTCAAGGTAGTTTGTCTGTCGGGGTTGTCTATCCGTCGGGTAACACTATGATGTTTTCCTTGGGTTACTTTGGTTTTTCTCATTATTAATTCTTTCTCGGGCTTCATGATTAGGTATCACTGTGACTTTCCTCTTGGGTTTCTCTATCCGTCGGTGTGCACTAACCATCAATGTTTGTTGTCACTTAGTGAATATTGATCTTTTATGCATTACTGAAAGCATAAACTTTATCTCTCTGGTTCTCTAATGTATTTGAGACTTTATATATAACCAATTAGATTATATCAATTTTACATCAATGACAATACAATACATTAACTGATTTAATGTCTTGCATTAACTTTCTGCAGCTCGGTGATCATCAACTTAACATCTTCAAACATTTAATCAGTTATAGTTCATCAATCTCTCCCTTTGGCATTGATGGAAATACACTACATTATCACACTGCATTATTACTAATACAATATGAAATATATCAGTTTTAGTTCATAAATCTACCAATTTCATTATTCTATAACCAATACAAATGTTTGGCTCTCAGTAAGCTCAAATAGCATAGATTTGTTTCCTACAGAGTATTTTATTCAATCTTCAATCCCTTCAATGGATAGATGTAGAATCTTCTAATTCTCTCTTTGATGTTGTCTCTCCCTTTGACTATTCCTCTCCTTTATCATCTCTTTTTCTTTTGACAACAATATAGAGTACTCTCTCCCTTAAGTCATTTCTCCTTAAGTCCTCTTTGTCTCAAGATACTTCTCCCTTTTGATATTCTCTCCCTTACACATTACATCTCTCCCTTATGATGGTCAAGATGGATATTTATTATATATATAATTTATCTCCTTTGGATCTTCTCAAGATATTCTCTCCCTTTGACAACAATGCCAAAGTAAACATTGATCATGCCAAAGTTATATCCTCTCACCTTTTTTTAATATACTCCTTGAATTTCCTTATCCATCAACAATAAAATGATTTTGGTGTTTGATGAAGATATGTACCTTTCTATGTACTGATTTATCCTTATGTCCATCTCTTTTCTTGCATCAACATGAATTATCTCCTAATTATGTGTAGGCTCATGAAGCCTCCTAGTCAGCTTACTGACCAATAGACAAGGGTCGGACCCCTAGTCTTTTTCTCAGGTACTCAAATGTATCTTTAGGAAATATCTTTGTGAATATGTTAGCTAATTGTTCCTTTGATTGAAGATATTCCAGTATCACCTCTTTCTCTTGCACTTGTTCTCTTAAGTAATGATACTTAATTGCAATATGCTTAGTCTTAGCATGCATAACAAGATTCTTAGAAATGTTTATTGCACTAGTATTATCACAATAGACAATCATTGGTTTAATAATTTTCATATTCATACCTTCCAATAACTATTTTATCCATACAATGTTAGAACAGTTTACCGCAACAACCACATATTCTCCTTCTATAGTAGATTGTGAGATGCATCCTTCCTTCTTACTGATCCATGTGACAAGTTTGTCACACGTGAAGAATGATCCTCCTATTGTTCTCTTTCTGTCATCTAATTTTCTAGCCCAATCAACATATGTATAGACTTGAAGCTCAAATTTTCCTTCTCTTTTATACCATAAGCCATAGTCCTTGGTGTTCTTTATATATCTCAGAATTCTCTTGAGAGCAGTAATGGGTGATTCTTTGGGATTAGCAAATAATCTTGCAACTATTCCAATTGCATGTGCTATATCTGGTCTAGTATGAAAAACATATGTTAGTTTTCCAATCATTGATCTATACAAGGTCTGATTTACCTCATTTGATTTATCTTCTTTTGTCAGCTTCCATCCGGTTTCCATAGGTGTTCCAACTAGCTTGGAATCTTCCATCTTGAATATCTTCAGCACTTCCTTGATGTATTTGGATTGTGTGATATATATGTTTGCATCTTGTTGAAGAATCTGTAGACCAAGAAAGAATTTGATCACCCCAAACATTGACATATCAAACTCTTTTCTCATTTCATTTGTGAAATATTTACATAACATATTACAACCCCCAAATATGATATCATCAACAAATATTTCAGCAATCAAAATATTTTCATCAGTATCTTCCTTTAAGTACAGATTGCTATTTTTACTTGTTCTTACAAATCCAATGCTTATGAGATAGGAGTGAATTCTTTCATACCAGGCTCTATGTGCTTGTTTCAATCCATACAAGGTTTTGTGTAGTCTACATACCATGTTTCTCCTATCAGGATCAACAAACCCTTTTGGTTGTTCAATGTATACCTCTTCTTCTAGTATTCCATTTAGGAATGCATATTTGACATTCATATGGTATACCTTGAATCCTTTTAATGCAACATAAGCAAGTAAAATTATTACTCCTTCTAGTCTAGCAATGGGTGCAAAGGTTTCTCCATAATCAGTTACTTCTTCTTGTGCATACCCCTTGCATACTAACCTTTCTTTGTTCCTTGTGACTTCACCGTTCTCATTAAGCTTGTTTCTGAATATCCATTTAGTACCAATGAAATTCTTTTCATCTCGTCTTGGTACTAATGTCCATGTTATATTCTTCTCAATCTATTCTATTTCTTCATTCATAGCACTGACTCATTCTTCATTTTCAAGTGTAGTATTAACAAATTTAGGCTCAAAATCACAAATTAAACATCTAGTGTTTAGTGACTTACTTCTTGTTCTCATTCTAGCCTTCTTGTCTCCTATGATCTTGTTTTGTGGATGGTGTCTTCTAACATACTTGTCAAGTATCGGTTCAACTCTTTGTTTATTATTCTTATCATCATCTTGACCTTTATTCTTATCTCCATCGCTCAAAACATCATTTTCCTAATTTTTGTTATTTGTAGCCTGATGCTCAGGTGCAATGTTCTATTGTTTGGGAATGATACCTTGATGCTTGGGTAGAGTGTCAGGTTCTTCAGTGTAAAAAAACTTGTTGTAGTCTTCTGGTTCTTTTCTTCTTTCCTCATTATTTTTCTCTTCATATTCATCTATTTTGACATTTTCACTTTCATTAATTTTATTAGAGGACTTGTTAAGACATTTATAATCCTTTCTTTTGGTAGAATACCCTAGAAAGATACCTTCATCACTTTTGGAGTCAAGCTTTCCATTTCTATCATCTTTCAAAATATAACATTGACTACCAAAAATTTAGAAGTAACTTATATTGGGGGTGTAACCATACCATAGCTCATAGGGTGTCTTCTTGGTCTCTTTTTTCAATTGTACTCTTTTCAATGTGTAGATAGCAGTACTGACGACTTCCCTCCAGAATGTTTGAGTGATGCTTTTCTCAATCATCAATTTTCTTGCACAATCAACATTGGATCTATTTCTCCTTTCAAGAATCCCATTTTCCTGTAGTGTTCTTGGTGCAGAAACCTATCTTTTAATTCCATGCTCATTGAAATAGTTAGTGAATTCATTAGAAACAAATTCTCCTTCTCTATCTGATCTCAATAATTTCAATTCCTTACCACTTTGTTTTTATACCATAGCTTTATACCATTTAAACATCTTGAATGCTTATGATTTTTCTTTTAAGAACATATCTGTCATCATTCTATAATAATCATCAACAAAGAGAATGAAATATCTATCACCATAGTAACTCTTTTCTCTCACGAGTCCACATAAATCAATATGGTCTAATTCTAGAATAGCATTATATGTATGTGTTTTTCTCTTGAAACTAGACTTTGTCATCTTACCTTTTTGACAATTCTTACACATGATATGCTCGAGATTTGACATGCTCAGCATGCCTCTTACTTTCCTTTTATTTCTTACCTTAATCATGTTGTCAAAATTCACATGATATAATATTTTATGCCACAACCATATGTCTTCATTTCTAGCCATCAAACAAGTGGTTTTAATATCATCAACGTAGAATAGGTTACCTTTTGTCTGTGTACTAGTTTCGATCAATGTTCTTGATTCATTAAAGATCTTTGCCTTTTTATTCTCAAATGCTATTTGGTGACCTATGTTATTTAGCTCTGAAACACTCAATAGATTATAGTTAAGTACTTTTACCCACTATGCATTTTCAAATTTTATTAGGTTATTCAACATTACGGCTCCTTTACCTTCAACTGGACAAGGTGTGTCATTACCCATTCTTACTGATCCACCATTATAGTACTCAAAAGTTTCAAAATTTGGTTTATCACCTGTCATGTGGTGAGTGTAGCCATTATCTATAATCCAGACATCATTCTTACTAACCTTAGATCTAAGTGTAGTCTCTACATACCTTTTCGTTTGAACATCCTTCAACAATACAAATACCATCTCAATGTCTTCATCAGATTCAGTTTCAGTATATCCATCTCTATTCTCAGCCAAGTAAAAAGATTTCTTCACTTTGTCCTTGTAGTCTTGGGTATCTCTTCTATCATATTTTTGGTTGATTCAGTAATCTTTGTTATCCTTTCTATAAAAATTCGTTTCATATGACCTTTCAATACTTCTATCTTATTTTGTTTTGTTAGGACATCTAGCAGCAAAGTGTCCAATCTCTTTACAATTAAACCATACAAGTGGTAATTTACCTTTGTATCTACCTTTTCCTCTGTATAATCTTCTAGCCATTAGTGCTTCAATCTCATCAAGATCTTGGTCATCACTATCACTTTCAATATTGTTTCTCATAGTGTGTTTATGACTTGACTTACTTATTTTCAAAGAAGATTTGAATGCAGACTCAATAGATGGTAAGACATTGTTATCAAATTTATTCATCTCAAATGAAATCAGCCTACCAACCAAATTATCTAGAGTGACATTATTGTTTGTTACTGTTCTCATTTCTTGTATAGAAGATACTCTAATAGCATATACATGGAATAAGGTTCTTAGGATTTTACTTACAACTGTTTCTTCTTCAAGTATGCCTCCAACTCCCCAGATAGCATTGACTAACTCTTTTCTTCTGCAGCTGTATTGAGTAATATTTTCTCCTTCTTTCATTCTTAGGTCATCTAATTTACTTCTTAGGATTTCTTCCTTAGCTCTTAGTACATTAGCATCTCCTCCATGTATCAGCTTCAATTTGTCCTACATTTTCTTTGTAGAGGTGCATGTTTTGACATGTTCAAATTCAGCATCAGAGAGTGAGGAAGAAAGTTCTATCATCATAGAATTATGCTCAAGATTTTCTCTTAATTTTTCGAGTGTGTGAGGTCCTATAGGAAACACATATTCAATATCCAAGTATAGATTAACATCATTTCCAATACCTGATAGGTGGAGTCTTATCCTGCTTTTCCATGATGCAAAGTTTTCCTTGTTCAACTTGGGCATGTCTCATTTTCTCATCTTGTGATAATTTATTTAGGTCTTGAAACCTTCCTTCTAAGTACACAAGATCTGATACTAATTTTTATAATAACTGATAGGGGGGGTGAATCAGTTGCCTCAAAAATATTCCCATAAATTAACCCAAAAAATTATTACCACAATATAAGCCTCTAGTTATCTTCAGTCCCACAAGATGAATGCCTTGAAATAATCTTAACAAATACCTACTACTCAGAGTTCACTGTTAAAGCTTATTCTTTATCTTTACCAATTAGCCATCTTTCATTTACCAAAATACAATAAATTACTTAGTGTATATCGGTCAATCCATATTAGTTATGTGTAATGCAAAATACTACAATAATGACTCATAAACACATTGACACATGGATTTTCAATGTGGAAGCCCTGTTAAGGGAAAAACCACTTGGGACCGGTAACCCAAAATTTTCACTCTTCTGAAGTGAGCTCGGTGAAGAGCCAACCCTGTTAAAGGTCACAAACACATTGTTAGGTGTGACATTATTAGAGGATTTAAATAGAATAGTTTGTCACTTGATATCTGGTATCTCTATGCTATCTTTATGACCAAACCTTGTGTAGTTTGTCCCTTGATATATGGCATCTCTATGCTATCTTCATGACCAAACCTTTTGATACTCCTTAGGATGTATCTCAATATATAAAGGATTTTTAAGTCTTTCTCGGTTAAGAGACTTTCTGATCCAATGGTTAAATTAAAACAGTAAATGATTTGTTCACAAATACAACTATACTTTGCAGATTTTTAGATCTATTGTAAGATCATAATACCTTTCTAATAAATTTCTCCTTTCAATACCTTTGTTCCACTTCTCTCTTCTTAGTGATTTTGTGCTTCTCTATTGCTCGATGTCCGTAGAAATTTAGTTTTGTTCTTTAGCTTGATTGATCAGGACTGTGTGAAGTCTTTCACCAGTTTCTCTTCATCATCCTCTTGTCTATTCACTCCCCTAATTAATAATAAATTATATTGTCTCTTTATAGACATAAATTCACCTTTTATATCTCTCAGTCTTTCTTGTTCTTGACGTGATCCATAAATCTCACCTTTCTTTCTTTAAAGCTTTACATCAATTTTATTCCGTCGATTTGTCTTAGAAAACTGGAATAAAACAAATTTAAATTTGTTGCTTATCTTAGGATTTTAATTTTTTTATGAAAACAATATTAACAACTAGTTAGCTCCTTCTTTAGCTCTTTCCATCTAAGTCTTTTTTCATTTCTGTACTTCAGTTCTTTTCAGTGTTTTAACTCTTTGTTAGCTTCAGTCAACACTTTAGTTCCCCTCAGACATCTCCGTCAAGGTTGTATGTTCATCAGGGTTGTTTTTCCATCGAGTACTATACTGTGTTATCTTCTCTTCTTCATTCATTCACATGTCATCAAAATTTCCACGAAGACTTTCAGATTTGGATCTCATTACATTTACATCTCCTCCATAAATTAGTGTAAGATGATCCCACATCTGCTTGGTATTTTTACATGTCTTGATGTTCTCAATTTCTAAATCTGTAAGTGAAGCAGCAATATCCACCATTATACGGTTATGATCATTTTTTTCTTTCATCTGATTAACATTCAAAGGTCTGGAAGGTAGGATGAATTCATTGTCAAGATAATCTACAATGTTGTTTCCAATTCTTGATAGGTATAGTCTCATTCTACTTTTCCATGTCGAGAGGTTATCCTTGTTTAGCTTTGTTGCATCTCTCTTATACATCTCATTATCTTTATCTTAAGTCCTTCAAAACTTCCTTCTAAGCACTGTATGCTCTTTGATAAGCATTGTATGCTCTAATACCAATTTTTAGAATAACTGAGAGGGGGGTGAATCAATTAGAATCAGTTTCCTCACAAATTATCCTATAGTCCCAAGTTTCTCTAGATGTATATCAAAACAAATTCAAACATATAATTCAACTCGGTGAAAATGTATTCCGTAATCTTTAACTTTCATCAATATTATTTACAGAGTATCTGTAAATTAATATTGTGATTACCTATCTAGGTCAGAAAAGTAAAGTGTAAAGTAAAATAAAAATCCAAAAAATTCATTCACATTAACACATAGATCTTTAATGTGGAAACCCTGCTAAGGGAAAAACCACCTAGGACCAGTAACCCAAAATATTTTCACTCTTTTGAAGTGAGCTTGGTGAAGATCCAACCCTATTAAAAGTTACAATGCACATTATTAAATGTGACCTAGTTAGATGATTTAAAACTAACATTTATCTCTTGACCATGCATTCACTATGGGGTCAACAAGAAAAAAATCAATATTCTCTGAATGTTTTAATAAAGACTTCACTATCCTACTCGGTTAAGAGATTTGTTTGTAACAGTGGTTAAACTAATATAGTAGTGATATGATTCAAATACAACTCTGATTTGTAGATATTGAGATCTATTCTAAGTACATAATACCTCTGATGAATTTTTTCACTTTAGTTCATCTCATACTTCATACTTGTTCTTCTCAGTATTTCTCTTTCCTCTGTTTCCTCGGCGATGTCAGAAAAATAATGCTTGGTTCTGTCTTCAACCAGTTTGATCATTCATGTATAAAATTTGCATGTGTCCATCATAGCATCATTTTATTCATAATGAATCTCTTGTCTCTTATATAGACATCATGTATCATTTAATTTTCATCCTTTAAATTTTTCTTCTTAATCTCCATCATTGATTTTCCCGCTTGATCCATCCTTGGAAGATGGTTAAAAAATCATTTGAATCTCTGTCATCCAATCTTCATTGAATTTTAATAACTGTTTCATCAAATATCAAAATTTATCTTTTACCTCAAAATCATCAATTGCCATATCAGCATCTTAGTCATCCTCAGTTTGATTAAATTGCTCTATGAATAGTTGTATCAACAATCCCTTGCTCGTTTATCACTGTGCTCAGTATATACTATGTTTACTCAGTGTCCACTATCTCTTGGTGTATACGGAACTCTTCATTTTATGAGAACATAAACATAGTTTGTTCCATATCTTCAATTCAAAACAAATATTTTCCACCATAATAATACTCAAATAAGTTTACAACAATGACAATACATTACCTGATAATGTTTATCATCACTTCTGCAACTCGGTTGAATATCAACAAATGACTTCAAACATATAATCAATGGTAGTTTGTCATTACCAACATAATAACACTTATTCCCATATTTAGGATTATCATACTTATGCCTGGGAAATCTCTTTGGACATCTAGAGGCATAATGTCCTATCTTCTTACACCAAAATCATTTAAAAATACGTTTTTCCTTTATACTTACCAGATCCTTTTGTTAGTCTCCTTGCAACTAGTGCTTCTAATTCTTGAAGCTCTCTTTCTTCTTCTTCAAGATCTCTTGTTTCCTTTCCATATTTGGATATTATTCTTTTAGATCCTTAACCTTGATTGCATTTGTGCATGTTTCTTCCTGATATATTATCCTTAAAACATGATTTAAGTTTAGGTAGAGAATTACCAAACTTGCTCATCTCAAAAGCAAATAGCTTACTGACTAATGTATCTCTTGTCACAATAGAAAAAGTTATGATTTCCTCAATAGATGAAACTTTTATTTTGTAATATAGGGTCAAATATCTTAGTACGTTTGAAAAAATCTCTTTTTCATCTAATACACCACCAACAAATCTTATTCTACAAACTAATTCATTTATCTTCAACATGTAAGAGTTAAAGTTCTCATCCTCAAACATTCTCTAAGATTCATACCTTCCTGTAAAGATGTGTAACTTATGTTATTTGACACATGCATCACCTTCATGAAGATTCTCTAGATTTGTCCATATCCCATGAGAAGTCTCTAAGTCAATCACATTTTTGTACTATGTATCTGATAGGCTTCCTTTTCTCTAATGTTGTCCTAAAACTGTTTCTTCTCATCTGGCGCAGCTACAGATAGATTTGCATGAGGAGTGTAGGAGTTCTTAGTGATGGTCCATTATTCTTCTCCAATGCATCTTAGGTTAGTGATCATCCATATTTTCCATATAGGCTATTTTTCTCCTTCAAAACTCAGAGTGTCCTTCTTATAGGTTTTCATATGTGATCTCCCTTAGGTTGTTAGGCTTCCTTCAAGGGATAAAAGCTCTAATACCACTTGTTATTAATATGGAATTTAAACAACTAAGAAGGGGGGTAATTTAGTTGTTCCAAAAACTTTAATCTCTAATCCCTTAGTCCTTAAAACCCTTCAAATGTGAATACCTTAATTTATGATCTGATTACTTGAAAATAGAATATGCATGCATACACAAATCAGAATCTCATTCTCACATTTGATAAAATATTTTTATCGTGGAAAGCTTGTTAGGGGAAAAACCATGGTGGGGTTGTTTACCTGTAATAAGAAAATCCATTTTCACAATTATAACCTTCTTACAATGTATGGAGAATGCACATGCATTTAGGCCCACTACCTAAGGTTCATTTCTCAAATGAAAATCCTCGGGCTACAACCCTGAGGAAAGTTTACTTCCTTACAATCTGATCACTATAATGATCTATAAACTTTTTGTGAACTGTAAAAGTGACATCTGCCTTATGTTTGATATAGCTCCAATATAACATAATGTAGATCTTTGTTCAAACCCTTCTTGAAACATTTATGACTACCATTGAATCAATCTCTCCCTTTTCTAGCTACCTCTAGCATTCACATCGACGATATGCACCTTGAATGTGTTCAAATTTATCATTTTATACCAAGAACTAGGTTGACAAAACCTAATTCACCATCTCTTCAATCAATGTGTTTAATCTCATGATTCAAATCCATCTTTAATTTCTAAATCATATCTATGAACTATAACTACCGCCTAAAGATCATAAATCTTCCATATTTCATGATTTATTACTTGTGCAACATGATTTACCAACTAAGTCAGCCAAGAACATGACTAATAAATAAAAAATATTATTACTGACCAAAAAATCCACCAATATGATCCTTTTGATCTATGTGTATCACCAAATCATGGAGAACATACTCCAAGAACATCCTATAACATCATGAAAAAAACCCAAACATTCAAATCCACCGAAGTTATTAGATTTTCCAGCTCTTTACCACCAAACTTGTAGAACACTATCAACAAGTCACTGAGATAATAAGATTATGCCTTGGAGACCTTTAAAGTATAAACTCTTTGAGATAAAGACACCTAAGTATGTCTCCAATACTCCTAGGCTCACTACATGAAATTCTAACTCTATTGTCCACACCGAACCTCTTTATGTCTTCTTGTTGTCACAATCTGTCACCTTGTCTGCTAGTCACCTTCTACAACCTGGTTACCTATACTGCAATACTCACCCATATTCTAACATTTCTAGTTTTCATGTCGAATACTTCAATCTCTTTTATCACTTGTGTTAGATGCTTAGATCGATTTGATGATGTTTTGATGTTATGTCAACACCTATTGACCACGCAGTACTTTGTGACTTTTATTATTTGATGTATATCATGATTTTAGTTAGATGATGATGATTATTTCCATGAGATGATATTATGGATATCTATTTTTTTATTGACCTCATACCTGCATGTGTATGGATGGTGTGTATGTTTTGTGTTTATGTTTGATGTAACTAATATGGTGGGAGATAGATTCGTAGTTACTTGCTTGCGAGATCCACACATTGTACTGATCCCTGTCATTGTCTATTATATATTATATACATGTTCATATTCATCTTTTTGATGATAGGTGTGCAGGTACTAGGCATCGTCTTCCCTGAATTGGAAGGAGTGAGAATGCCCTTACATATGTCTTAATAGTAAAAGAGGGAGATAGAATTCATGCCCAAACCTTATCCTAAACCTCCATTTTTTCCTGTGATTGGAAAATTATCTAATTGAATACCCTATCTGAATTCATTAAGGAGACGTGAATTCGAGAACCCTATCGATTATTCTTGTTGAATTTTTATTTAGCTGATTTTTTAGTATGCATGTGTTCATATAGGTCTATTTTGTATTTTTTCATGGTGTTAGTAAAATGGTTAATTATTAAAGGTTAAATAATTAAACCTTTATTAAGGTTAAAATATTAATACATACTTATTTAATTATTAGCATTAATTAAATGTCTATATTTTATTGAGTGATTCAATTATTAAGTCTAAAAATAATAATAGGGATTTAGTTAATATTAAATTAATTGCATAATTGAGTTAGTAATATTACTTTATGTTGCATAATTTATTTATTTAATTAAAATGTTATCATGCATTTTAAAAAGTACTTTATTAATAAATTATAACTTTAACTTTATTTTATAAAGTTAAGTTGTGCAAACATAAGTTAAGTTAAAATTAAAATTAAAGTAATTTTCTTTAAATTTTAATTGCTAATTAGGGTTACACTTTTCAAACCTTAGTTTCCTAGGTTTTGTATATATATGAAATCTAGAAGGTCATCTTTGGGATTATCGAATCAAGGTTTCAAGAATCCTACCTCTGCCAAATTTTGGGTGATTAAAGAATTATTTTAAAGATTTTGAGAATTTAAGGCTAAATCCTAATTCTGCACTTTTTGAATCCTCTCATTAGTTTAAGGTAGAGTTTGAAAGCCCTTTGAAAGTTCTAGTATTCAGATCCCTATATTCTTCATGTCTATTATACTGAAATTACTTGTGTGAAAATTCTTGATTGATATTGTGTTTGTTTTGATTAAGTAAATTTAAAGAAAATGAAAATTGTTCTAAATTTAGGGCTTTCTTCTTATTTAGTTTTCATATCTATATTTGTGGGTATTAGGATTTCATTAAAAATATAGCTTTTAAACAATACATTTTTCTTCCCAATTAGGGTTTTGGCATGTTTAAGGTTTGAAAAAGAGATCAATTTCTTGTTTTCATTATTAAAATAATCATTATTATAGATCTAGATTTGCATATGAAAATGATGAAATAGGGATGAATTGCATGTCCTTGAGGAAAAATATACAGGGAAAATTTGCATGCCCTTAGGAGATATATTTATTTGTATATTATTTAGGAAAGATATATTTATTTGCATATTTTTTAAGAAAGATATATTTATTTGCATGTTACTTAGGAGAGATATATTTATTTGCATGTTATTTTATTAAATAAAATTAAAAGATGTATTATTATTGAAATTTACATGTCATAGTATTCTATTTTTAATTAGAAATTTCATTTTTAGAAATTTCATTTTTTAGAATTTCAATTTTTTAGAAATTATGTTATTTAAAAATTCTATTTAAAAAAAAAAACTTCTTAGAATTTGCATTTAGCGGTATGCTAAGCCCTAGGAAGGGATTGTGTCTTTGAGATTTGAAGTTCTTTTTGTTAGGAATAATAGTCCACAAGACAACTCAGAGGGGGGCTAAATCAGGAGTAGTATAGATTATTAAACTTTAAACTTTATTAACCATATTAGCAAATGCAAATAATAACATAGTAATAGACAACACCATAACAAAAGATTTGTTAACGAGGAAACTCTATTAAAGGTAAAACCCTGGTGGGATTTAACACCCACAAATGATGTATTAAGAGTATAGTATCCCTATTAAAAGATATTAGTCCTGTTAGGAGCTTGTTACAACATTACAGTACACAGTCCCTGTTAGGAGACATGTTGTGTTAGGAGTCAAAGGAAATAGTAGGCTCACTTCCAAGGCATACTGCACAAAGAAGGTTAAATCCATCCTCAAGGATTTACAATCCGCATCAAGTGTATACAAAAAATACACAATCTAGTGAACTGTCTGATAGCAACTATCTTTGCGTGATCAGTTCCAATGAAGTATCAACACTGCTCTCTATCCAGCAATCAAGATTTGCAGCTTCACAAATCTCCGCTCTTCTCTTTCTCTACCACACTTTTCACAAATGAAAATATCACTCATATATACCCTTTTACAATAACCCATTAGGTCGGCCGGTTAAGCTTTCCTAATACATAATTAACTAGGTCGACCAATTAAGGCTTCCCATCATACAAATAATTACATAAACCCTTGCTAAGATACACATGGTACCTATAAAAAGTATACAACATTTACAATTCATCACAAATACTCATAGATCCACAATCCACTCTCATAATTAATTTCCACATGTTACAAGTCTGAAGTCGACCAGGAAATAGGTCTTCTTTAGAACACACGCCATAAGTGATGTCATCAGTACCCAAATAGAAATCAATCTCAACCCATTTCACTATCATATGTTGTCTCTCTATCCATAAGCTCGCAAGTTTTGAAACATCTTCCTCAGTAAGATATACCCAAAACATAGAGACCTTCTCTATCAAGAATTACAGTTGCAGTAAAAATAAAAAGTCTTCACCAAATGAACTGTAACATCCACATAATGTAACATAAATTCAAGTGACCTTAGGAGTAAGGTCAAGACACATCCTTATACATAAATCCAACTTCAATCCTTCTGAATCATCCGTACAGTGTTTGTACACTCATTCCAGTTAAGTAGTTAGTCTGTCTTCTCCATAGAAATATATGTTGACATCAGTGACAAAACATGAATATCAACAGCATGATCAGTAACCAAAACTGATATCATCCAACAATCTCCCCCTTTGGCATTGATGGCAACATATGGGAAAATCCATATGCATCAACCCAAAAGTACTCTCTCTCAATACAATCTTCTCAATATCCTCAACATAAGTCTCCCAAAATAGTAGGGATTTTCTCATAGATTCCTTCCCCCTTTGGCAACAATGGCAAAGGGTGCCATAACTCATCTATAGTCTTCAGAAGCTTTTTCAAATCTTCATGTTTGATCAGGTGCAAGATCACCCAAATGTGCTCCATAGTGTTCTCCTACGATCACTCCCCCTAAGGAGTAGATCCATACATCAAGTCCAGAGAATAATATAGCTCTAAGATCGACTAGACTGCTGCATATCTGCATCATTTTAATTACCACTGGGAGGGGCCATCACCCCAAGCATGCCTCTAAGGTATTCTCAAGCATCTTTTGGCAAAGGTTTAGTAAATATATCTACTATATGTTCCTTTGTGCTTATGTACTCTAGTTTAATCTCCTTAGCAGCTACCTTCTCCCTCAAAAAATGATACTTGATAGAAATATGTCTGGTCTTTGAGTGCATTACATGATTCTTTGACATGTTTACTATACTTGTGTTATCACAATGAATAACCACCGGCTCCTTGAAAATTATTCTAATATCTTCTAGCATTTGTTTCATCCAAACAACTTGTGTGCAATTAAATGCAGTAGCTACATATTCTAATTCACCAGTAGATTGAGCAATACAATTATGCTTCTTGCTTAGCCAGGAAACCAATCTCTTCCCAGGGAAAAATGCACCACCACTTGTGCTCTTTATGTCATCCACATTACCTTCCCAATCAACATTAGTAAAATCCTGCAAAGTAAAATCATCAAATTTTTCATACCATAATCCATACTCTTTTGTTCCTTTCATATATCCAAAAATTCTTTTCATAGAAGCAAAGTGTGTTTCTTTAGGATCTACCTGATATCTAGCCATATTTCCAACTGCATTGGTAATATCTAGTCTAGTGTGTCTCAAATATTGTAGACCTCCAATCATTGACTTGTACTTAGTCTGGCCAACACTTTGAGTCTCATCACTTTTAGTTAGTTTGTTCCCTGTTATCACTGGTGTACCAACAGGTTTACAATCATCCATTCCAAATTTATTCAACATTTCATTAAGGTACTTGGTCTGAGATATAAATATGCCATTTTTACTCTGATTAATTTGCAAACCAAGGAAAAATTTCATCTCACCAATCATTGAAATCTCAAACTCATTCTCCATTTCTTTAGCAAACTTCTTACTTATTTTATCATTTCCTCCAAAAATGATATCATCAAAAAAAACTTCTATAATTAAGATTCCATATTCATCATATCTTAAATACAAATTACTGTTTGCATTACCTTTTCTAAAACCAAGATGAAGTAGATGTTTATCCAGTCTTGCATACCATGCCCTCAGTGCTTGTTTTAGTCCACATAGTGCCTTCTTAAGTCTGCAAACCATGTTTTCATCATCTATCATAGGAAAACCATCAGGTTTCTTAATGTACACTTCTTCTTCTAGGTCATCAATCAAGAATGTAGATTTCACATCCACCTAGTACACTTTGAAGTCTTTATGTGCAGCATAAGGAAGGAATAGTCTGACAACTTCCAGTCTAGCAACATTTGTGAATGTTTCCTCATAGTCTATGCCTTGTTGTTGTGAGTAGCCTTTACATACCAGTCTAGCCTTGTTTCTTACCATTGTGCCTTCCTCATCAATTTTGTTTCTGAGAACCCACTTAGTTCCAATCACATTCTTGTTTTTAGGTCTTGGAACCAACTCCCATGTATTTTTCATCTTTATTTGCTCTAGTTCATATTCCATGGCTTTAGTCCAAGATTCATCTTTGCATGCTTCATTAGTAGTCTTGGGTTTAGCTTGAGAAATCAAATAGATCTCATCTCTAACTTTAGATCTAGTCATCATGCCTTTGCTTGCATCACCAATAATTTGATCTTCAGGATGGTTTTTCTTGATATACCTTGGAGTCTTAAATGTCTCAGTAGCTTCTTCATGTTCATCTTCTTCATTCTCAATCATCAAGGATTCTTCAAGTTCAACAACAACTTCTCTTGTTTTTGTTATCTGACCACAATCATATATTCTTTCTTGAATTTGAAATTTCTCAGCTATCCTCACATTGGTGCTTTCAATTAGTTTTCTCAATCTCAGATTGAAACATTTATATGCTTTACTCTTAGTACAATAACCAAGAAAGATTCCTTCATCACTTCTAGCATCAAACTTGCCTATCTCATCATCTCTATTGATATAGAATTTACTACCAAATATTCTAAAATATTTAATAGTAGGTGTATGATCAAACCATAATTTATAAGGGGTTTTATTTCTACCTTCTCTGATCTAAATTTTGTTTAGTGTGTACACAGCAGTGCCAATTGCTTCTTTCCAATGAACATGTGATACATTTCCTTGCAACAACATAGTCCTAGCAACATCTAATATAGTTATGTTTCTATGCTCTGCTATCCCATTCTGTTGTGGAGTTCTAGGAGCTGAAGTCTGTCTATGTATTCCATTTTATTCACAATATGTGTTAAACAGTTCTGATGTAAATTCTCCTCCTATTTTTGATCTCAAACATTTCATCTTTAAACCAGATTCATTCTCAACTTTTTCTTTGAACAACTTGAATTTGTCAAATGCCTCAGATTTCTCTCTCAAATATGTAACCCACATCATTCTAGAAAAATCATCAATAAAGAGTATAAAATACCTTTCACCATAGTATGATCTTGTTCTTATAGGGCCACACAGATCTCTATACACTAGATCCAACTTTCCTTTTGTTGAATGAGCTTTGCTCTTGAAAGTGCTTCTAGTCTATTTCCCCATAACACATTCTCTACACATAGTGTTAGATGGATTAACAATTTTAGGTAGATCTCTTACTACTTTTTTCATACTTGACTTCACAATGTTGTCAAAATTAACATGACAAAAGCTTTTGTGCCATAACCAGCTATCATCAATATTTGCAATAAAACAAGTAGCTTCAGATGTGTTTATCTCAAATACATTACCTCTGGATTTAGTAGAAAATGCTATCAAGTCTCCTATTTTACTCTTGATAGAACATTTACCATTGATGAAGTTCAGTTGATAACCCTTGTCCACTAGTTGTCCAATACTCAACAAATTATGCTTGAGTCCATCAACAAGTAGTACATTGTCAGTGTTAGTCTTACCATCCAATGAGATAGATCCAACCCCAATAATAAGCTTAGGAGTATTGTCACCAAATCTAACAACACCACCATAATGCTTCTTCAGACTCACAAATTTATTTTTATCTCCAGTCATATGATGTGAATAACTACTATCTATGACCCATTTAGATTTATTTTCAACTCGAGATACTAATGCTTTTTCCTCATGCATAGGTTCATCATCTTTAATAGCAATGAATCCAATTTCATCAAAGTTATCATCCTCATCATCAGATATTCCTTCACTAGGATAATAACATTCCTTATCCTTTGAGAACTTAGACTTGAAAAACTTAGGTTTGTGCTTTGGAATTCTTGTAGGACATCTAGATGCAAAATGGCTGATCTTATTACATGAAAAACATTTCAAAGGTAATCTTCCTTCAAACTTACCCTTACCTCTCTTTTCTCTTTTGGCAATCAGTGCAACAATTTACTCTAGCTTCCTTTCTTCTTCCTATATCTATTCCCATTCATCAACATAGTCTACAAGTTCTTCTCTCATATCATTACTACTTGTGCTTGCATTTCCAGCTAAGGTCTTCTTATTCTTGTGCATGGTTGCTTTGAATGCTGACTCAACTTTAGGTAAAGTGTCTCCCAATTTTGTAGCCTCAAATGTAGTTAGTTTTCCAAGCAAAATCTCTCTAGTGAAGTTTGTTGTCAACAGTATGATCTCCTCTATAGCCTGAACCTTGGTTCTGTATGCAGATGTCAAAGATCTTAGTATCTTTGAAATTACTTCTTCTTCACTATAAGTTCCTCTAGAGTTCCTAATACTAGTCACCACCTTTGTAATTATTTGTGCATATGCTCTGATTTTCTTATCTTCTCTCATCTTTAATGATTCCATCTTTGTCTTCCAGTTCTATAACTTTTCTTTCTTTATAAATTTGTCTCCAACATATAGTTCTTCCAGTCTTGTCCAGATTTCATGTGGAGAGTCCAAATCCTTTACTTCAGTGAATTATCCTTCTGATAGAGCACTAATTAGGGATTCTGTTGCAACCATATTACATGAAAATAGCTTCTTCTGATCATTAGTGGCCTTATCTAATTCATCCTCAGTTTCTAGCTTTTCTTTCTTCTTTATGATCATCCAGTAGTCAATTCCTAGACACATCAAATGTGTTCTCAGCTTATTCTTCCAACTATCAAAATTTTTAGGATCAAACTTCAAACTATCCTTCTGGTAGTAAGTCATCTTCAGGATCACCTCAAGCTGTTAAAATTTCTCTCTGAGGACTAGTAGCTCTAATACCAATTGTTAGGAATAATAGTCCACAAGACAACTGAGAGGGGGGGTCAATTAGTTGTAGTATATATTATTAAACCTTAAACTTTATTAACCATATCAACAAATGCAAATAATAAAATAGTAATAGACAACAACATAACACAATATTTTTTCATGAGGAAAACCTATTAAAGGTAAAACCTCGGTGGGAATTAACACCCACAAATAATGTACTGAGAGTGTAATATCCCTGTTAAAAGATATTATCCCTGTTAGGAGCTTGTTACAACATTACAGTACACAGTCCCTATTAGGAGACAGACCCTGTTAGGAGTCAAAATAAATAGTAGGCTAACTACCAAGGAACACTTCCCAAAGAAGGTTAAACCACCCTCAAGGATTTACAATCCGCATCAAGTGTATACAAAAAATACACAATCTAGTGAACCATCTGATAGCAACTATCTTTGCTTGATCAGTTCCAATGAAGTATCAACACTACTCTCTATCTAGTAGTCAAGCTTCACAACTTCACAAATCTCTACTCTTCTCTTTCTCTACCACACTTTTTGCAAATGAAAAGATCACTCATATATACCCTTTTACAATATCCCATTAGGTCAGCCAGTTAAGCTTTCTTAATACATAATTAACTAGGTCAACCAATTAGGGCTTCCCATCATATAAATAATTACATAAACCCTTTATAAGATACATATGGTACCTATAACAAGTATAAAACATTTACAATTAATCACAAATACTTCTAAATCCGTGATCCACTCTCATAATTAATTTCCACATGTTACAAGTTTGAAGTTGGCCAAGAAATAGATCTTCTCCTTAGCACACGCCACACCTAACGTCATAAGTACCCAAACATAAATTGAACTCAACCCATTCACTATCATATGTCGGCTCTCTATCCATAAGCTCACATGTTTTGAAACATCTTCCTTGGTAAGATTTACTTGAAACATAGAGACCTTCTCTGTCAAGAATCATAGTTGCAGTCCAAGAAAATAGTCTTTGCCAAATGAACTGTAACATCCACATAATGTAACATAAAGTAAAGCAACCTTAGGAGTAAGGTTAGGAAAAATCCTTCTACATAAATCCAACTTCAATCCTTCTTAATCATCTATATATTTTTCGTACACTCGTTCCATTTAAGTAGTCAGTCTGTCTTCTCCATAGAAATATATGTTGACATCAGTGACAAAACATGAATATCAACAGTATGATCAGTAACCAAAACTGATATCATCCAACACTTGTATGGTTTTATACTTTGTACCTTTTTAGTTTGTATTATGAGGATTTCATAACCATTTTCATGTCACGATTGTTCATGTGTTGTTTTGGTGCATTTGTGAGTTATGATATGTATTCCATTGAGTCCTCGATCATCATTTTATTTGACCTCAATGGGTGAAAAATATTTTTCTTATCAAGAGTTTTATTTGTTAACTTGGCCTTTTTTTCTACTATTTTAATTGTTCTTTGATTTGAGTGATGGTTATATTTGATAATATATACTCCATGATTGGAGAGTGATGTCATTGATAACTTTATCTTTGAAGATTGTACTTTTCTTATGATATCATAAACTATGAGAATTTGTAATTGTTTATTGAGATGTCCATTATGGGATGGATAGTTTGGATCCTTGTATAGGATGTGATGTTCTTTATTCTACTCCAGCATGTGCCTTTGATGACTTTCATGATCTAATGGTTTACGAGAAGTGTTTTATGGTTTTGGTTTTGTCTTCTCTTTGTTTCTTTTGTGGGGAGAATTATGGTAGGTTATCTAGGAGTATAGATGGGAAGTGGCTTGCAATGAGCTCTAGTTCCCTAAAGTGGCTTCCAAGATAAATCTTGGTAAGTAGTTTAATAAGTGATAAATTAATAAATCTATTAGGAGAGAAATATTAATAAGATAATTGTGTGGCTCTACCATGCATTGAATCTTAGTACATGCTAAGAATGAGAGTGGGAGAAGATTTTTTCTTGTCTAGAGAAAAGAGTGATGTCTAGCATAGTTGGTTTCCTTGTCTGTATGAGAGGATTACTAATATTGTATATGGTATCAGAGACCCAGTTTCTACATTGGGAACTCTGGTAATTGCATGCCATTAGGTGTCTAGTAGTTAAACTTGGAAACAAAAAAAACCATAAACACGTAACTCCTTATAATTGAGAACCAATTTATTTCAACTAAACATTTATGTATTTATTTGTCTTAGCTTGTTTTGAAATTTGGCTTTGTCTATTGGTTGTTATAGGTGAAATACCTACTATGGATTGATTTTTTTCTAAAACCCCAATTACAGAATGACTCATTTCTCATTTCCATCACTACATAGAATGTAGCGTTAGCATTAAGGACCTATGCGACATCACAGAAAAAGAATGAGGATTTTTCTCTAAATTCTTTCAAAGATGGAGAATTACAACTAACAAAATCCCATATGATATTCCCAAACAAGATCTCTTAAGCATGTTTTTTGATAGCCTTATCCCAGATATGGAATATACTATAGAATTACAAGTACTATCTCAAGATTTCAAAAAAATTGATTGAATGAGGCATCTGATGTGAATAAAATTTATTCTAGAGAGGTATCCTTGCTAATCCAAATCATCCAAACACCAAAAAAAATTCCAATGATAAACTTAAATGGTGGAATAAAAACAAGAATGTTACCAATGACGGTGTCACTGATGTTAAGAATGTCAATTATGCACAACCTAAGGTCTTATTATAGGGGGCATCAACACCAAGTTAATTTCCTATAACACATACATCCTTGCCAAATTATTAAATGCAAATGCAAGGGTCAAACATCAAATGGTGAATGCCACACAATCCAAACCCATTGTTCAACATAAAAAAAGGACTCCTATTCTAAAACACAACTTTACACCCTTAGGGGAACCACTCGAAGGAGCACTTAAGAAGTTAATCCAAAGAAATATTATCACCTTACCTAAGATAAGATAATTTGAGTATGGTGCTTTTAAACTTAAGTGCTAGAGGGATAACTGTAATCACCTAAAATGGTCATCTAAACCCTAGACTCCCATTCTAAAAAATTAGTGAAGGAACCCTAATCTTTATAAACCCTAAGTCCTAAATCAAATAGGAAATTCCTTAAATTATCAAATCCAAGTTAATCTAACCTGAACCCTAGGTTCTAATCAATCATTGTACTTGATTAATTAATTAATTCCTAAAATCATAATACATTGGCAAATAAACCTTATCTTAATTATTTAATTGATATTATGATATATTAATTAAATAAAATTACAAAATTGTCAATTAAATAAAAAAGGAATTAAATTAATTATAAAAACCAAAATGTGCATTCAAAATCAATTAAATTATTAAAAATGCATATGACATCATCAAATCCAATTAACTGATTATCAAATTGGAAAAAATCCAGTTCCACTGAGTTAACTGATTCTCCACTATTTATCATTTTGGAAACATTTCAGTTAACTGAAAAATTATTTTGGAAGTTCTAAAATATCTTATCAGTCAGTTCAGTCAACTCACTCTTTCGACCAATCACTTTTCTTTCACATGGATTGTGCTTCTTCAATCGAATTTCAGCCTCTCTTTTCTTTCAATCTCGACCGACGATTCGAGAGAGATTTCTACAAAAGAGAAACTCATTTCCTTCATAGGGATCCTAACTTTTGCATTATTGTTATTTTACTACATTTTACATTCTAGATTTCTTGCATTTTAGCTTTCAACTTGTTTATCTTTAATTATTTCTTTAATCTGTTTAAGCATGCAAATCTTAACTTTAGAGCATATTTAAATTTGGTGCTTTAAAATGAATCTTTCACATTTTAATTTGGTGCTCTAAAAATTGAATCTTACTTAGATTAGATTAACCATAGACTGCATTTGCATATCATTTTAGATCAATCATATAGCTTTAAATCCTTTGTTTAGGATATTGGTGTAGTCACTGAGTTTGCGATGACCTAAGAGAAAACTCATACTCTTTCCTACTAGAAGGCAATAGATCGATTTAGGTTAGTGTAGTTTACTGCATTTTGATTTAATGTTTTCTAACCCACTAAGCATGCAATGATCTATTGAAGTGTGTGTGTTTGTGTCTATAAGAGTAGGTACCCTTTTTCACATATACATTCATGGTGCCCACCGTGGGGCTCGAATCTCACTTTGAGCCAAAACCCTACCCACATTCATTTTGAGCTAAACCTGAGTCCACCACCATGTCAGGGTAGTCATTTCATTTTGAAATGACTATAAATATGCCCATACCTACCTAAATTTCAATCTGTGGCAAAAAAAAATTGCCCACAAAGGTCGTATGACCTTCTACATGCAAATTGAGGCTTCTTTTGCAGGTTTTTACTACACACATATCAAGGAAATTTTTTTAGAAAAAATTGTTTCATCTCCCCGCCCGAATACTCTTTTCTCTACAATTTAACCTGAGCCTTTACCCAATGCTCTAACCCCCGGCCTCTCATCCCAAACAAGCAACTCATAGCCCTACTTTTGTTACTTATGTATCAGGCTTTATATAAAAAGAGCTAAATATCCTCCAGTGGCATGAATGTGGGATTAAACCAACACCTCCACACCCCGCTACACCACTGACAACCCACTCCACTCACTGCGTAGCTCCTCTTCTACTCCTACAACCTCCACTTCATGTTGCACTCCACTCCCACCCCATGCCACTGCACTCCCAAACAACCCTCCCTCTCCCCATGCCATGCCACTAGCCAAGCTCCTCCCACTTGCCTCTACTTGGCCTACCCTCTACCTACCACCACGCACAACCCTATCTACTACATCTCCTAGTTTGATACACTTCCTCCCCTGTGCTAACATCCTGACACCACCAGTCAACCCCTCACCCCTCCACGCAGCCACTCTACTAAAACCCCCGAGCTTCCTCCAACTCCCTGCCCGTCGTTGCTACCTCTAAAAAAAAACTTCAGCCCCTCGAGCCACTCAACCTCCACAACACCACCATGTCTCCACTAAACTCTCCACTCCTACAGTCCCATCTCCCACCCCACAATTGCATCTCCCACCCATAGCCACAGCTCCTAACTAGGTATTGGCTAAGTACTTAATTATAAGTAGATCTTTGGACGCGTAAATTAAATGCTTGATTAAACGGTAATGATGGCACAAGTTAATAAATAAACATCCTCTAATTAAATTTTTTTGTTTTGTAATTTTATGGGTACGCCGATTTGGAGATATTTTAATTTACAATTACGCATCTCACCTATACTTGCCTCCATTTATCTTTGCTCAAATTGCTCAATTTTTTTTTTCCTTGTCAGTTTAGAGGAAACATTGACATTTTAAAATGATAAGAAAAATAATTTTAGGAATGGTTTATTAGGAATATTTTACAATTGAATTACAGGCAGGCCACATGTAAGTGCTACACTGTTAAGCGGGTTAATAATCCATGAATATTTCTGGGGTGTGTGTTGTTTTGACTTCGTGAATGTTAATTTATCTTTGCCCAAACCACCACCTCCAAACCCCATAATAAATAGGTTTAATTTGATGGTCATCGAGCCATCTTAAAATAGTAATAATGGATTTTTGTGATGTGCATTAAACCGTCAACTTTAACCTCGCATTCTGATGACATCAGTAGGGTTCTAAAAATCTTTGCATTCACCATTGGCAGTTTTGAATTTGGAGCCTAACTTTAAAGTGCTATATCTTGCTCATTTTGAGTCCTTTTTTGGAGCAATTATTTTTTTTATTTTGGGTAAAATTTGTTGAGGATTTCTGTGGTGAAGTTATTTTCTAGTCTTCCTTGCCCAGTTTATCAGAAATTGCATTTTTTGATGACTATACCTACTTAATCCTTTGTTTTGCATCTTTTGGAGCCTCGTACGGGCTCATACGATAACCTTTTTGGATGTTTTTTTTAAAGTACGTGATTCTTTGTCTAGTTTTTGAATATGCAATCAGTTTCTTGATTTTTTGGATTTTTTGATGCTAATGAGTTTTGGGCTTTTTTTTCTCTAGATTGCCTTGTTGATTACAATCTAATAGTGGTTTGTAGGACATTTAAAAAGAAGACTAAAACATAGACTACTAATGAATCATCTTGCAGGTTGCCTTGATCGATAGAACACTAAACATTATGCTTGCATTTTTTTTGTTTTATCAAAATAGAAACGTACATGCAAGACTTTTTAAAATGAACTTCTATCTGGTGTTTTATAGATGGAAATAATGTTAGGAAACTATGCTCTCGCCCTTTTGGGGTGATCAAAAATCCATAAAAAATTTTGTCATTCACCATTTGAGATCTGCAACTTTAGAGGGCCTATCCAAGTGGGAAAAAGTACTCACCCTTGGAGAACAATTGAAGTGATAACAAGCTAACACCAAGCTTCTTTGACTAACTATAATAAAAATTCTTCCTAAAGACCAAAGCCTTGGAAGATAAGTGGCATTTGAGCTTATAATTGTCTCTTTCCTAACACAAAGCAGGGCCTCTAGGTCTCAATCACGTATTGTGAACTGCTTGTGTTAAGGTGCTATGTGGATTAGCAGCCTGAATCGCACTTGCACAGACATAGAGGATACACTTAAATGAAGACCCTTACTAAAACCCTTTTCAGATAGTGGCCAAAATCCTTTTCTACTTGTTGATATGGGTGTTGTGAGATGCACATGCCTAAGAAACCTCTCATGTACCCCTCTTGTTGAGACAACAAATTTATCAAGGTCTTTGGACCTTGATAAATTTGAAGTTTGGTAGGCCCGAGAAGTGTGTTTCATGGAGGGAATCCAGTGCTTCCTAGCTTCTAACTATCCAACTTGAATGGGTATTTTATTGTAAGAGGATTCAAACAATTATTGTCCATTTATCACCACCTAGGAATATAGTTTTCTTGATGTGATTGAATAGTTAAGCGCTTCTTGATGTGTCTAGTGTGAGTGTTCACTAAAACAAAAACAACAACAACAACAACAACAACAACAACAAAAACAACAACAACAAAAACAAAAACAAAAACAAAAACAACAACAACAATAACAATCAAACAATCTAGAAAACTGTACACTTTAGGTACTTTTCTATCATATATCTTCTGAAACATCAATAGTCTATCAAAAACATGTCAAAATTTTGTATTTTCATCAGTTTATCCTACTACCTTCTCTTTGTTCTCAGGTCTACGCTATCATAACACTTCTTCTAGTTCATATTTGACTATGATCTGTTGTTAGTCCAACCTATCATTGTCTTGAAATATGATGTCATTACGCTTGTCTAATTGACCAGTCCTTTGTTGAAATCTTATCAGTCTATGTCTGTGTTATCCTTATTCTAGGTTGTGAGAGTAGGTTAGTTAACCTTGACTCAATATTGGAGTCTTTTCTATCCCCTCCTCAGTTGGACATTTATCACTTGGTCTCTTTGGTCTTAGACTTAGTCAACACTTTAGATATCACCATAGTGTCAGTCAAGTGAATCAACTTATTTATGCTTGTGTGAACTAGAATTCATTTTAAGTAACTTCACCAGGGAGACAAACAAGGATTCCCATTTGAAGAAAAATCCTTGTTTGGAGACAATCCTCTTTTTTGGAGCGATCCTCAAACTCCTCCTAAATCACTATCCTCATAGAACAAGTTACCTAGTCCTAGGATGTCCATAGAAAGACAAATTTGAGGTAGGTCTCAATAGAGATATCTCTATAATAGTACCAACAATCGCAATGTTCAGGACTCCTAAAGTGCATCAGAACCTAATGAGGACAAGATTGACAAATGTCTCTAGGATAACAGGTTCATAAAACTCATGAAAACAATCATAAATCGGGATAAGGAACAATATTTCCTCAACCTAGAAGAGCAAGGTGCTCAACTTCCACCTCACTTCAAAGTTGAGGATATCATTTCTAGAGAAGAAGAGACTCCTATGAAACCCATGGCTAAACAAATGAAAACTTTTCAAATGGAATGACAAGAACTCAAAAAGGAAAAGGAAAAACCCAACACAAAGTTTTCCTTAAACACAATTTGTCCTTTTCCTTTTGATAAATATTTGAACTTACCTTTGTTCTCGTGCAAATTTGAAATCCCATGGTTTGATAAGTACAATGGTCACTCTGATCCACAAGACCATATCTGATAATTTTGTGCTCTTTGTACAAAATTTATGCATTATGAGACATATCTTATGCATCTCTTTCCTTGGAGTTTGAGTGGCTAGGCTATGGAGTGGTTCTCAAAGTTACCCACTGGTATCAAAAATTTCAATGAGGTGATGAATTTGTTCCTACAAAAGTATTCTTACAATATCCAACATCCTGTGATGATGATTGATTTATGCAACATGAAGCAAAACATAGGAAAACCCTTTCTGACCTTTCTTCAGTGATAGAGAAAGATGTTTTCTATATATCCACAAATCATGCCTCAATCTGAAAAGATGGATATTTTCACTAGTGTTCTAATTCTAGAAGTAAACTACCCACTTTAGATGCAATGTCCACCCTGTTTCAAGAAAATGGTGGAAAAAACAATAAAAAATAGAAGATGTGGTTGTTAAAAAGGGTGAATTACCCTCTATAAGGAAAACAAGTTTATTTCCAACTCCAAAGACAAGACTAAATATTGGAACAAAAACAAGCATGTGGTAAATGATGGAGTAGTTGATTACTCTGTTCCCCAATCAAAACTAGCTGTCTTCAATCTGACAAGTAGCTCAAAGGCCCTAAAAGTTGTTGAAAGTACCACTAAATCTTCTTTTTCTAAAGGAGTCAACAATTGTTGAAGGAAAAACCATGGATTAAACGTAAACAAGAATTTGACAGTTTAGGTGACTCCTATGAATCTCCACTTAAGACTCTAATAGAAAACAAGATGACCACATTGCGAGATAACTCCAAACCATGTGATCGAGAGGTCAAACATAAATGATGGAGAGATAATGATTTATTTCAATACCATAGAAACAAAAGACATATGATAGAAAATTGCATGGGGCTCAAACATGAGATCCAAGATCTCATTGAAAATGAAATAATTGTGGTTGATACTCACAACAAGAATGTTGATCATAAGGCATTCAAATATCCTTTCCCAGAACATCACAAGGAATAAAATTATAAGAAAGGTGCTCAAATCAATCACACTTATTCTAATGATGACAACAACACCATTAACATGTTTGAGCTATCTCATTCTAAATATTGCAATTTCATAATTGTCAAAAAGAAAGAGAAAGAGTCTCGATCTGCCAACACAGTGACCCAAGTGCAAGAAAAGGTCACCCTAGGGTGTTCCAGATCTTCCAACCCTTCATCATCTTCCAATAAACTGTCAGTATCCAAATCCTAGATACCTCTTAGAAAAAAATCTATTGTGGGTACCTCTATAGTCTCACGATCCAAACAAATGAATTTGTCCAATATTGTGGACTATAGCATTGTCGAGAAATTGAAGAGAATATCTACCCAAATTTCAATCTTTTAATTTCTCAAACTCTCTCCATCTCACCGAGAGGTCATGGATAAAGTAGTATCAACTACCAATGTCCCTAAGGACTTGTATCTAGATCAATTTCAATCCATGGTGGGTCACTTAGCCTTGCCACATTACCTATCATTATCAGAAGAAGATAACAACTCTTTAAGTCATATAGACAATCTCCCCTTGCATATCAAAGTCATGATCCAAAAATATTATGTCAGATGGGTCTTGATAGATTGAAGCACAGGGTTGAACATCTGCTTATACAGGTTAATTGAGAAACTATGATTTTCAGAGAATACCATTGATCCTAAAACTAAAAGCACTATTAAGGAATATGATGAACAAGAAAGATCTTCTAAAGGTCTTATCACTTTACCAATCTGAGTGGGTCCTATTGAGAGAGATGTTACCTTCTATGTTCTGGATATCTCTTTGGCCTACAACATCCTATTGGGAAGACCCTAGATCTATGAGATGTAGGAAGTGCCATCAACATTCTGTCAATGCGTCAAGTCCTCATTCAATGGTGTAGAGGTAACTATTCCTGTAGACACTAGCTATGTAATGCCCCGCCAGGGAACCCAAGAGAACTAACCTAAACATGACACTAGGTTAACAGGATAATTTTTTCCTTAAATGTTTACAAACAATAATAATAACATTGCGGAAGCAACATAATAAAGTACATGACATACACATAAGTACATCTCAAATATAGATAATGATTCTCGAGGGTTCCTTGAAATAGAATTACTTGAGAAAAATAATCTACAAATAACAACTATAAAGAAACTAACATAAAGGATACATCAACTAAATCCAATAATATACATCTCATATAATAAGATCACATATACACATGATACCCAAGGTATACAACCTAATCAACATCCACTGCACAAGTCACAGGGTATATAATAATATAAAACAATGCAATACAATACATCATCCAAAGGATGATAACCAATATCCACATATGGTACAAGTATACAACTACTGTAACTGAACAAGTCTCCCAAAAACTAGGAAGAAAGAACTGCAACAAGTATCATCCTAGCATGAAGAAGAACCACTGGATCTCAATGGTAATAAGAATCACTACCACCCAACCACATGGAACCAAAGGTCCACTCCTATCATGCTGAGGAGATAATAACATGCCCACTCACATAGCTATACAACAAGAAGGTAACATCAAAGTTATACAAGACCTCATACATGAAAGGATAGGAATATCCTAGAAGCTTTCTAAACCACAATAAGAAACTCTAAACAATACCAAAGGTAATTGACACACGTAGGATAGCCAAAGTTGTATATAGGGAAGTGTCATCACATAAGTCTACCCTTGAGTTACCCTCATAGTCCCTCTTGGACACTAGCCCCCAACTGACTTTATGTGGCTTAGTAATCCTTTCTTGAAGACAAGGATCCTAACTCTCCCATCCTAGCATGTAATAAACTCAAAGAATGGGTAGAGATTCAATTATCTTATTAGTTCATTTTAAAACCCCCTAAATGTTTTATATTTTCACTTATAAAGTAACTTGCCAGTGAGATACCCTAGTAGCCACTTAGAGCCCTGGACCCATTGCAAGCCACTTCCCCTCCATGCACTTAGTTAACCTACTTAGGCTCATAACCCAAACATGAAGGTAATACATCAATCTGAAATCGCATCCTACCCATACAGGAGCACATTGGTTCTCCAATAACCATAAAAATTAACAACACCCTCATAAGATCATAAAGTACAACTTAAACCAATAAGGTTGGGTATAAGGTATCAAGACCATGACAACATCACAAAAACATGTACTGACATCCACATAGGATACCATGAAGAAACCAAAACCCCAAAACCTCTGGTTTTACATCCCAAAGGTCATCTATCCCCAACAAATACCCAAAATGAAAACATCCCTTACAAGGAAAGAATACATAGTTCATTTTTATAATCACTCAAAATACAACATGGCATAATAAATGCACTTTCAGAAAGAACAATTCAAAATGTAGTGATAAACACATCTTTTGAAAGATCAAATTCAAATTTCAGTGATAGCATTGGAATAAACAAATTTATAATATCCCAATTATGCAAATTCATTTATCATTTAAAATTACTAAAAAATTATAATTAAATTTCCCAAGGAATATACACATTAAATCCACTATATATTAATTTATAAAATCTACCACATATAAATTAATCTATTTAATAATTACTAGAAAAACCAAATATAATTACAAGTAAAAGATTGTTTATTTTTTTAAAATTTGAAAAACAAAAGTATAAGGAGTATGGCTGGGGTAGGTGTAGGTGTAGGTGTAGGTGCAAGAGTACATGTTGGTGCTGGTGTTGGTGTAGGAACTGGTGTACAAACATGTGTTGGCACTGGTACTGATACTATATCAGGAGTAGGTGTACGCGCAGCTAGAGTAGGTGTAGACCCATGCCCCCATCAAAATGTAGGTTTTACACCTAATTCTCAGTGGGGATCCAGAAATAAAAAGGCTCTTGTTTAGCTGCAATAGTATCCACCATGGCAACAAGATTTTGCTCGCATTTTCTCATCTACGCCCACTATGCAGCCTGCAATGAAGGTGCGTTGTGATCTTGGATTTCCGTGATGCCCTTTTTAGGAAAATAATACGCATAATGGAAATTTTGACAATAAGGGTGTGAGGTCAATCTTTCATGGAAAATTAGTCATACAACCTGCTAAGCCCTTCTTTGTGAATCCTCGGTTTCATGATCATCGCAAACCTGCTATAACATTAGGGAACCTACCAGATTCTAGGCTGGTTGATCTTAACATCAATTCAGGCTCTTTCAAGGGGGATGTGGAAAAATTTAGGCCCTGGCAAGGTTCATCTTCATTCAAAATAGAGGAATCATCAAAATAGGCATTAGATCATCCTCTGCATGCTATACATTTTGAAAATGGCTTTGGGCGGGAAGTTAAAAATTTGAAAAATCTCAAATGTTTTCATTATTTTCTTGATTGGAGGAGCAAGGGTGCACTCCACTATCACATGAATAGGAAGCTTGGACTAAATGGAAATCTTATCTGTCGGCATTCCCAAAAGAATCCTATCTTTGATATTTGTGAGGGCACTCTTCCTAGGTCCCCAGTCCAAATCTATTCTAACCCTCCAAAGATTCTGACAGAGACCACTAGAGTAGAGAAGGATATAGAGTCTCCACCTTCTAATGACCTGTATGGATTTTATGGATCAAAATTTAGGCAAGCAATTATTACTCCCATTCCTGAAGCAAGGATACATGTCCCACCTAGGCCTAGGGACCCCGTCAATCCAAAAAATACTCATCAAGTTTTGAAAAAGAAAAAGATTCAGGGTGCAGTCTCGAAGGAGTCAAATGAGAAAGCTCCAAATCAGTTGAAAATCACACTCCTAGGTCATTTGTTGCAGTAATCAATTGGAATCTTTTGTTAATCTACACTCAAAGGTAAGGTTTCCTACTCTTCACTATCATTTTATGATATTAGGCACTAGGCATTCTCTTCATGGTCAAGGTTAAAAGATATTTTTTACATAGATCTAGATTCCCAATATTTTGTTGCCATCTTTAAATCAAAAGAGCTCAGGGATTCCATTCACAAGAAAAAAGGTTTGTTTTGTCATGGGTCAGGACTCTTCACCATGATTTGGATCCGTAATTTTAGGCCGAAGCCTGCAGATATTCACTTCTTTCCCTTTTGGATCTCATTTCCTCTTCTACCTCTTGAATACAGAGATCCACAAATTATTGAAATCTTTTCTAATAAACTTAGGATTTTTCTCAAACATGATCTTATACCCTTTGATTTCCCACATTTGGATGTCAAATTTTGCCTTCTTTTAGATATGAAAAAAGCCCTTCATAATCAGCTTGCAATCAACTCTCAATGGGGTTTGTGGAATCAGTCCATCAAGATCCAGGATGAGGCCACATTGCACAAATTTCAATATAGACTTGGGCATTTCAATACTCAATGTCAGGATTCAGTGCAAGGTTTGATAGAAGTATGTTCCAATCACAACTCTGATCCTAAATTATGTACTCATAAAGTTGTTTCCGATAATCAAAAAGTTCATAATGTTCTACTGCACCTTCACACCTCATTGGGAGATCCTCAGGTTTTGAATCTAAATAAGATGTCAAGCCTAACATTCTCACTACTGTTGAAATCAACCTTGCTTGTCATTCAGAATCTCCCAACTGGCTTAAAAGTCTTTGAATCCCAACCTCCATTTCCAATCATCTCTATCTTGCCAATTTTTGATGCCCTGAGGCTGAAGTCTATCAATTTGGGATCTTTTTCTTCCTTTTCTATTCCACGAGTTTTGTTCAATAAAAATCAATTTGCAGATTGAAAGGATTGCCAAACTGGTGATCAAATTGTCTCAGAGATTGCATCTTCTAATATTTTTGTAATAGAAAAGGAAGGAGGACTTATATTGGGTGAACAGAACACCAAGACACTCGATGGTTTGATCAAATAGTTTCAATATTGGAACAATCAGGCTTCTTCAGAAACCCTGAATACTTGTCAGATTTTAGAGATTGGGGATGCTTCCCATTACACATATCAAGGAGAATAGTTAATGGTGGCTCCTTTCACTAATGAGGATTCATTGGGATTAGAAGAATGTATATATCAGTAGTTTCAAAATTTGACAAATAATACAGATTTTCAATGCTCAAATGATACTATTAGTGTGACTAAAATTAACACTACTCAACCTTCTAAGGAATCTAAGAGCTTTTCATCTTTTAGCCTCTTTGATCACCATCAAATCCTTTCAATTTCTCAGTCTCCATCCCAAATTCAGAAAGTCCCTAAGACGCCCAAATCTAGAGGTAGACCTAAAGGCTCCAAGACTAAAACTGAAATAACATCAGGTATTCAAACTACTTTGGATGACAGGTTTGTAGTTACCAAGTGTGTGACAAGGAGAACAAAAGGTTCTCCTTGTCAGTAATGAAGATTAACTTTTGGAATGTCAGAGGCATTAATGCCTCTGACAAAAGATGTATGATCAAGCAATTAATTGATTCTATGAAGGAAGATATTATCATGTTACAACAAACTAAATTATAACAAGACACTTTTGATAAGACAAATGCAAAATGGCTAAAGTGGTCTTCCTTGCATTCTCCTGGGATAGGAGCTTCAGGAGGTCTTTCTGTTCTCCGGAACCCTTAAACACTTTAGGGCCAACTTATTTAGCAACATTTAAATTTGAAAATAATGAAGATGTCAGATTTTGACATCTCTTTTATTCTGATAAATGTTTATGGGCCTTCCTCAATGCAAGACAAATTATTAGTTTGGAGCAGAGTTACTCATTTGATTCAGATTCAAGATTCCTAGAATGTCATTCTAGGGGGTGATTTCAATGCAATATTGAACCAGTCAGAGAAATCAGGAGGGATTTGTCCACCAGTCAAAACTATCCAAGAATTTTCTCATTTTGTGGACAATAATAATCTAATGGATATACATCCTATGCAAGGTTCATTTACCTAGACAAATAGGAGAGCTGGATTTGAACAAATAGGTGTTTTCTTGGCTAGATTTCTCCTTTCTCAAGAATGAAAACTTCACAACTTTCATATTCAGTTAGAGATTCTTTCACTGTCAGGTTCAGATCATTTTCCAATCTCTCTTTCTATCATTCAGGCACATAATGGGGACAAAAATTAGTCTAATTCCTCTTTCAAGTTTGAAAGAATGTGCCTTTTCCATCCCCATTTTCTTCACTTGCTAAAATAGTGGTGGGTCAGCACACCCTTTGTGCAAGGCTCCAAGATGCATAAATTTGCCAATAAATTGAGCCATGTCAAGAACTTATAAAGAACTAAAATCAACATATTTTTAAGAATGTCTTTAAACAGAAAGAGGCTATCAAATCATAGTTGGATGAAATATACAACAATATCATTCAAAATGGTATGGACAATGATACTTATGTTAAGAAGAAGAGTCTTCAACAAGAATGGGAAGTGTTGTGTAGCAGAGAAGAAGAATATTGGCGACAAAAATCCAGAGAATTGTGGCTGCAACAAGGTGATAAAAATACAAAATACTTTCATGCTTCAGCCAAACAAAAGAGAGTTGTTAAAACAATATTTCAAATTAAAGATGCTGACTTGGGAAACATATTAACCAATGCACAACATATTTGGGAAGAAGGTGTAAAAATTTTTAAAAATGTTCTTGCACCCACTGAATATCCAACATCTCTAGATTCACAAGTGAATGATCTCCTTGAGGAAATTCCAACAATGGTGTCTCCCTCAGATAACATTATGCTTATGGCTCTATTCTCCATTCAAGAAATCCAAAATGTAGTTTTTTCATTCCCCCTAGACAAAGCTTCGGGTCTAGATGGATTCACTGTGATTTTCTTTCAAAGCTATTGGGATACTATTGGTTGGGATTTGTTAGCAGTAGTTAAGGAATCCAGGAAGAATAGAACCATGCTCAAGTATTTCAATGCTACCAATATTGCAATAATTCAAAAAATTAAGGATCCTAAAATGTTCACAGATTTTCAGCCAATATCTCTGTGTAATTTGACATATAAGATTTTCACGAAAGCTATTTATTTGTGCTTGCAACATCTTATCCCAAGAATTATCTCTCCTAAGCAAGGAGGTTTTGTTTGAGATCAGGAAACTATGGAGGGAGATTTGGTTGCTCATGAAGTTCAACACTCCATCAACACTTCTCACTCTTCCAATTTTGTGATCAAACTTGATATGATGAAGGAATATGACATAGTATGTTGGACTTTCCTATTTCAAGTCCTTCATAAAATGGGTTTTTCAAAAATCTAGTGCAAATGGATAAAAGCATGCATTTCAAGAGCTTGGTTCTCAGTTATTATCAATGGGAAATCATCAGGCTTGTTCTCTTCTACACAAGGTGTAAGACAAGGAGACCCACTATCCCTAGTTTTATTCATCATCATGGCTGAAGCTTTCAATAGGACTATTAAGAATCACAATTTTCTAGGCAAGTGGAAGGGAGAAAACATTCATGGTACACCTATCTCCATTACTCACTCTTTATTTTTTGATGACAAGCTACTTTTTGGTATATCACAAGTCTCAAAGGCAAGAGAAATCAAGATTATTCTGCAGTTATATTCAGATGTTTCAGGGAAGAAAATTAATGCTCAAAAATCAAAAATCTTTCTCTTCAATACTAACAAAGTTATGTGGATTCTGGGATTTTTAGAGGAATTTTGGCCCTCAAAATATCTTGGAATACCATTTTTCATGGGGACAAATAAAATGAGTTATTGGACTTTTGTCCTTGAAAGAATGAAAAGTTGAGTAGTGGCATGGAAAGCCAGATGGTTTTCATTATCAGGAAGAATACTACTCATTAAATCAGTACTTTTAGCTATCCCTAATTACTATCTAGTTGTCCTTAAACCTCCACCTTCAGTCCTATCACAAATTCAAAAATTGATTAGAGGTTTCCCTTGGGTGGGTAATATGATGGAAGAGAAGAAAATACCTCTTATATATCTCCAAGGCATGGCACATATTCTTGTTGTAGGTGGAGTGGGAGTTCATTATTTATCAAAACAGAATGTAGCATTTAGTGGCAAGCTAGTTTGGAAAATGTACAACAAGTCTCAAACTACCTGGTGTTAAATTATGTAGCAGAAGTACCTGGATAACAATGATCCATCAATAATATTCTCAATTCTCAATCTCCCAAAGGGGTCTATGATTTGGCATTTTATGGTATCTTCAAGAGACATTGTTCTCAAATATGTAACTTGGGAAGTAAATAGTGGGGACAAGGTTATATTTTGGAGAGACTCTTGGACTATTCAACCTCCCTTGATCACACTACCCAACACATAGGATCTTATATCAAATTCAGAGTCTTTATGGGTGACCCAGGTTACTCATTTCATATCTGTAGTTTGCCTTTTCTCAAGGAAAGTCATATGGAAGGATCTGGATCAGCTCCCTCTTTCTTAACAGGACAAATATTATTTTCAAACCATTTTAGATATGAAACAAGTCTTCCTACTGAATTATGAAGAAAAAATGGTGTGGAATATGGAAGTGTTCTCCAACATTAGTCATATAGTCTATTTGGTGTGAAAGAAATAAACGGATCTTCAAAAAAGAATCTTCCTCTATCGATAAGGTGTTAGAAGGAATTGAAAATTCAATTGCGGAAGTAACTAATGCAAGTCTTAGTAGATGTAAGATCAATCCTGTTATTACATCTTGGGATGGAAATATCCTTCAAGAATGGAAAACACTATTTATTCCCTCTAGATGGGGATTAGTCAACAAAACGCAACCTAAAGTAGACCACTCTGGTGTACATTGGCATCTTCCCAAGAAAGGATATGTGAAGCTCAATTTCGACGGAGCTTACAGAGGAAACCTAGGTAAATCGGGGTTAGGGGAATTTATTAGAGATTGTAATGGAAAAATGTTAGCATTTACAACTGCCCCACTACCGGATGGACCAAATAATATAGCAGAAGCTCAAGCCTTATTCGTAGGATTAATCCTTGCCAAGAAAGGGGATTTTCACCAAGTGCAGATTGAAGGTGACTCTTAGGTAATCATTAATGCCTGCATTAAGAGATAGATATATTCCTAGCAGCTTAAGTATATCCTCCATGAGATATGGAATCTGTTAGACCAATGTCATGATGTATGTATTTCTCATACTCTAAGGGAGGGAAACAAAGTAGCAGATTTTCCTTCAATTAGGGTGTAAAGGAATCATGATTTCAACCTTTCAACCAAGTTCACTCATTGATCAGCATGAGCAGTTACAAATATTGATTAACTCAGACTTAGAGAAGTGTCAATGTTAATATCCTTCATTTGGGATTATATATCATGATTGCATTGGTAATATGTGCAATGAACATTGTTCATGCTCTTTTAGTTATAGCCGCCAAGTTTTCCATCAAATAGGCATCATATATGTACTTCATGTGCTTTCAAAGGATGTGTGATCTAGGCCACACATTTTCAATTGAAAATTTTCTCGCCTGAGGATGTCAAATTCTATGGAGATCTGTGCTAAATGCAACTTCTGTTCTCAGTTTCATAGGGAAATTCTGCCTAAAAATTATCAGATTTGGCTCCATCCGAGGGTGGACAAGAATTTTCTTCCACTACATGTAGATGACTCTTCCATGGTGATAAGGCTAAATTATTGCCTTTATTTTGTATAATTTTAATACTCTGTTCTAGTTTTTGTTAAAACATTTGAGAGTCTAACCATCCAAAAACTTGTGATAAAGTCCAAAGAGAACTGATGAACCATGGGTAGATGTTTGTGACATATTTTGCTAATATTATACATATAGTGTAGTTTTTCATAAAACCATTAGAATCTATGTTCTAATATCTAGATATTTAATTTGATTGAGCTTGTTGCATGAATATTTCAGTATCATAACTAACTTGACAGGAGACAAAGTGGCTGGAGAGTGGTCGACAGCATTCATGGAGGACTATTGAGGACCAAGTATGGCGGAGTGATCATTACAGCACCGGGAAAAATGGCTGCTACAATGGAGCCATTATTCTAGCATGTAGGGATGTAGTGTGCCTATATTCCCTATGCACTTCATTATGTTAAATTGGTCACCCGAGCTTTACTACCCATGTCGCGGGCTGTTGTTCTTCCATCTTCTCCAGCATGTTTTCAGCAAGATAGTTTCTTTTCTATTTTTTTAATAAGTGTTTGATCCTATATTTATATAGGTATTGGACCAATATTTTGAGCTAGCTAGGAGGAAAATGAAAGACATAAGTCTTTGAAAGGAAACTGTTGTATCTTGCAGCAATCTATTTTCAAGTTCCATGTCTTGTTTTTATGTAATGAGTTTTTGAAACACAATGAAATAGTTCTTGGTTTACATTCTATGTTCATAGTTTAGTAGAAACCAACCAAGGGGGCCCACTTGGGAGGTGGAATAGGTTAGAATAGAATAGATTTCATTTCTAGCATTTTCAGCATTTCTAGTATTTCAAATAGAAGTTACAATTTCTTCCTGCAGCATCACAACTTGTGAGTGTTCCTGCAGCATCTACAAGAATAGTTATAATGGATGTTTTAGGTTGAAATCATAGGTTTCAGTAGAGTTGTAGTTTATAGCATTAATTCTAGTAAGAAGATAAATTTTTTCTTTTCTTGCAGCGCTAGTGTAGGTTTCTTTTATGCATTTTTACCTTCCTGCAGCATAAGCAGAATGACTCCTTAAGGAACCTAGTGCACATATCGTGTTGACCATTTTAAGTATACGTCCCTGGGTTGAAAAGTTAAATGCACCTCATAATGGGAAAATTAGTCCTTAGATTGAATGAACCATTCCTAAGAAAGGCCTTGAGCATGATTATTATACACCTATTGTGAGGTAATTCATTTTTGGCACCACTGCCGGGGATGGTGTCGAGCTAGGAACATTTTTGAGTCATTTTTCATTCCTAGATTAGTTTTTAGATTTGTATTTATAAAAAAAATTGCTTCACAAGTGTGAATAATTCAATTGCATGCATCAAAGAGAAAGGCGACAAGATGAATATGGCAGATTTCTCCCAGCAAAGCTTGCTAATTTGAACAAGGAAGTTGAAGAAGTTGAGTTACCCTTTGAGGACGCAAGCCCCAAATTTCCTACAACATCTTCCTCTAGGGAAGAACCATTTGATGTAAGTGGCTTCTGACCTTTTGCAGAAATCTTGGCTAGCTTCCTAGATAATTCCGACCCAAATCCACCGAACGTTAACAATCTAGTAGCCAATGCTCCTTTCCAGTAGCAACCTCACAATCAAATACCTCCAGTAATGGCACATCCTACTTTCCCATTTCCTCTCCCAAGCCTTATAAACAATGCTAATCTCAAGAATATACCGATAGCTACTCTTTCAAAGTTTTATGGACTTATAACTGAGGATTGTAACACTTTCTTGTTTGAGTTTGACATACTGTGTCGAAGTTTTGACTATAATACTGATGCCCATAAGCTCAAGTTGTTTCCGGCAACACTAAAAGAGTCAACATTATGATGGTTCATGGGCTTAGGAGCCAATGCAGTAGGTACTTGGGATTAGATGCAGATGTTGTTTCTACAGAAATATAAAGATTATTGCAAAGGCAGTGACCCAAAAGGAGATGATATCTTTAGGATGTCTCAAAAGGAAGATGAAACATTGGAGGACTATGTTTCACGTTTTTTGTACACAATGCAGAAGAATCCTCAGCATGTACTGGTAGAGGATTCACAAAAACTAGTCTTCTTTAGAGGGGTAAATGACAATTGTATGGAGGCATTAGACTTGATGGCTGGTGGAGACATATCCCAATCTTCTTGGGATGACCTCAAGAAAATCTATCAAACCTACTCAAGGTCAACTGTGAAGAAAGGTAGAGGATACCGGTCCACGGTCACAAAAGGGATTGGTTCAGGCATTTCAAAGCTGGAGATATCTAATTTGCTTGCAGATTTCAAGTAGGATATTATAAATGATGTAGCTACACATCTTGACACAATGACTGCCAAGAAGAAGCATGCAGAAGCTGAATCACAATTGGCTGAGTACTGTCCACACTGCCGCAAATAGAAGAAAGACTACGGATGTAAGCTGGTAGCCAACCTGGAAAACCAATATTTTCCAACTGACTACATGAAGATAGAAGGAGACAATGATCAAGTGTTCTTTGTTTCTCAACACCGACCATGGGCTTCACGACAAGGTATGCCATAAGATCCTCTATAGTTTTCAAATTTTAACAATAATCAGTGGCAAAACCAAAATTATCAGAACACTTCTCAGTACTCTCAACCTCAATGGCAAAACCAACAAAATGCCCAATGGCCAAATCAACAAAACAACCAATGGAAAAACTAGAAAAATAACCAATGGCCTAATCACCAAAATACCCAATGGCCAAATCAGCAAAACAACCAATGGAAAAACCAGCAAAATAATCAGTGGCCAAATCAGCAGAATCAATGGCAACCATTGCAAGGAAATTGGTAGAAAAATAACCAATGGAGAGGGCCTCCACAGTGGCCTAACCAAAATTTTGGTAGTCCACAATTACCACCTTTAGTGCAACCACCTACAATAATGCCACCTTCTGCAGCAACTAATGCTAATCCAAAGCCAACCTAATTGCCTGCTCAACCACAGCCAAATCGAAACAACAAACAACAATAGTAGCAAGCATACACTACTGACACTCAGTAGTGCCATACTTATTTAGTAGAAATAGCTGATATTGATTTGAGTTCTGGTACTACCCTACCTACACCTGAATATTCTATAATTATGAAAGTTGCAGACACTCCTTCAACACTGCTTCCAGAAGCCACATTGCCAAATACCAGCCAGATGACTGATATACCCAACAGAACTACTATCCACACTTCAAATCCACCCTTTCCACAAAGGCTAATTAAAGAAAAACCTATACCCCAAGAGGAAGAAACATTTGATATTATTGAGCAGCTGAAAAATATGAATATTCAAATCCCACTATTTCAAGCTATCAAAGATATACCTATTTATGGAAAGGCTATTAAGGAAGCATGCCTTAAGAAGCCAGGGTGGAAGAAGAAAGACCCTCAGATAGTACATGTTGTAGGTCAATTAGCAGATATCATGTTAGGAAAGGTGGTAATACCCAAGTATTCAGATCCTGGCAATCTTGTAGTCGACTTGATAATAAATGGACAGACTATTAAAAATGCTCTAGTTGATTTGGGAGAAGCAATAAATGTTATGTCTAAAGATACAATGCATAGGCTAAGCATAGAAGGCTTAAGAACAATAGCCATAGTGTTACAACTTGCTGATAGTTCAACTGTTACTCTAGAGGGCCTCAAAGAAAATGTGATGGTAACCTTAGATTCATGGGAGTATCCTACTGATTTTCTCATCCTATCATCTAAAGTAAACTTTGTTGGCTATCCTATAATCTTGGGAAGACCTTGGTTAGCCACTACTAATGCCAAAATTAATTGTAGATTAGGTAGTATGACAATTTCAAATGGACAAGCCATAAGGAAGATAGCCATATATCCTCCTGCCCAACCCCAGCCAAACTTGGGAGAACCTATTTGGCCAGACCTAGGAGACGAACAGGAGGAGCTTAATTCAGTAGCCCAGCTCATGATGTTGCATAGGAAATATTTTCTAAAGATGCAAGAGGAAGATGATGTGATATAGAGCATTCTAACCAATGAATGTGGTGTGGCTAAAGATGTTTCAGAAAGTTCTATTTTACAGCTATGTACCTATGAGGATTGTATGCCTCCAGCAAACCCTGAAATGATTGATCAATTACTGGCAAGTGAAATAGTTAGAAGTTCAGTACTTGAAGTGTTAATGGCAGAGCTAACAACAATAGTAGAACTTTCCTCTAGACGAAGCCTCCATGTAAACAATAAGCTGTCTCAATCATAGTTGGCATTGTTAACAAAGCTCCTCAGTCAGCATGAAAAAGCCTTTGCATGAGATTATGGAGATATGGAGGGACTCAATCCAAAACTCTGCACCCATAGAATCTACATCACTGATGGAAGTTTGCCACTTCATCAACCACAGAGGAGGATAAATCCAGCACTGAAAGAAATAGTTAAAATAGAGTTGCAGAAGCTGTTAGATGTTGGATTCATCTACCCAATCTCTAACAGCAAGTGGGTATCACCATTGGTAATTGTACCTAAGAAAAGAGGCAAGTGGCGTATATGTGTGGATTATAGAGAATTAAATAATGCTACAAAGAAGGACCACTTTCCTTTGCCTTTTATTGACCAAGTCTTGGATAATTTGGCTAGAAAGAAATATTTTTCCTTTCTGGATGGATACAGTGGTTACAATCAGATAAGCGTTGCCCCCAAAGATCAAGGAAAGACTACGTTCACATGTCCTTGGGGCACATATGCCTATTCAGTACTACCATTTGGATTATGCAATGCCCCTGCTACCTTTCAGAGAGCTGTGATCAACATTTTTGGTAATATATCCCATGATTACATGGAAATCTACATGGACGACTTCACTACACTCGGTGTCACATTTGAGGAAGCTCTGAAGAACTTGGATAAAGTGCTAATTAGATGCGAGGAACATAACCTATCTCTCAATAGTGAAAATTTCTTTCTGATGATGTAGGAAGGAGTTGTGTTGGGACATTTCATCTCCGAGGCTGGAATCCAGGTAGACCCTATGAAGATAGAGGTAATTCTCACACTCCCTATTCCTACTAAGCAAAAAGAAGTTAGATCTTTCCTAGGTCATGCTGGCTATTATAGAAGGTTTATCTAGAACTTTAGTCAAATATCTAGTCCTCTGTACAACTTACTTACCAAAGAAGTTGAATTTTCTTGGACAAAAGAATGTGATGAGTCCTTCCTGCAGATCAAGTCACTTTTGACAACTGCACCAGTACTTAGGGGTCCTAACTGGACATTTCCATTTCACATACATATAGATTCTTTAGACTATGTTGTAGGTGTTGTCTTAGGATAGAAGAATAAGAACCTTGAAAATGTAATCTATTATATCAGTAAGAGTCTATATGGACCAGAGTTAAACTATACAGTGACAGAATAAGAATTGTTAGCAGTAGTTTATGCTCTGAACAAATTCTGCCATTATGTGACAGGTTATCCTATCTATGTTCATACTGACCATGCAGCAATTAAATATTTCATGAACAAACCTACAGATAGGTTAGCAAGATGGCTCCTTTGCAGGAATTTGATATAACAATCATTGACAAGCCAGGGAAAGCAAATGTGGTAGCTGATAATCTATCAAGAATTCATTATGCTGAAGAAGATACTACTTTGATAGATGATACATTTTTAGATGAACATTTGTTTCATATTACTATCTAGAATCCATGGTATACAGATATAGCTAACTACCTACTAGCTAATAAAATTCCAACACATTTCTCTTATAAGGAAAAGAAGCTGCTTGTGGAGAAAAGCTTCCATTTCTCTTGGATTGATAACATATTATTTTACACTGGACCTGACCAAGTCATGAGAAGATGTTTGAGAGAAGATGAGACATATGACATTCTTCATGCATAACATAATGAACCATGTGGAGGGAACTTTGCAGCCAAACGAGAAACATAGAAAATTTTAACAACTAGCTACTATTGGCCTACACTTCACAAAGATGCAGCAAGTTATACAAGAAAGTGTGACAAATGCCAAAGAATGGGCCGACCAACAAGATCAGATGAAATGCCCTTAAACCCACAGGTGGTGGTAACACCAGTCAATAAATGGGGCATGGACTTTATTGGTCCAATAGATCCTCCATCTAATGGCAAGTCATACATACTGGTGTGCACAGAATACCTGACCAAATGGGTCGAAGTCAGAGCGATGAAGCATGCAAGAGATCATAAAGTTGCTGAATTTCTATATTAAGAAATTTTTACAAGATATGGCGTGCCAAGAGATCTTGTTAATAATCAAGGTACCCAATTCACCTCCAATATAATAAAAAATCTCATGAAGGAATATAATATCAGACATCCAAAATCAAGCCCCTACCACCCTCAAGCCAATGGGCAAGCAGAAGTTACAAATTAGGAAATAGAAGCAATTTTAACAAAGACAGTTCATTTGCATCACTGAGACTGGAGTAATAGACTATCAGAAGCCATCTGGGCATATAGAACAACATGGAAGACCACCACAGGGTTCACTCCATTTGAACTGTTATATGGAAAAATAGCAATGCTTCCAATTGAGTTTGAACACAAAACATTAAGAACAGTGCTGGAGTTAAACATTGATCTTCCTGCAATAGAAAGAGCGATTTCTGCATCTCAACTCTTTGGATGAAATGCGCAAGTCTGCACTACAGCACACAAAAATTTTCCAAAAGAAAAGAAAATAGTGGCATGACACCCATATCAAAAATAAGCAATTCAAAGTTGGAGATTGGGCATTGTTATATGATTCTAGATTCCAGGAGATATCAGGCAAGCTGCAGACACGATGGCTAGGTCCATATGAAATAAGCCATGTATTTACAAATGGAGTAGTCCAGTTGACAACAATCGATCCTGTCCACTTCAAGCTACTAGTCAATGGCCATAGACTAAATTTGTATCACCAGCCACAAACGAAAGAAGACTTCCTATAGCAGTTCAACCAACCAGTTTTAATAGATCAACAGGTAACACTTCTTGTAGCAGAGGGTGTTAACCTTCTTCCTACAACACTTCAATAACAATTCCTTCGATGCATGACCATAATAAAAACTTTATGTTTACATAAAGTTCAAATTCTCCATTCACTTTCTATATTCTTCTTTTCACCCCATTTCATTTCCTAATCTTTCATCCACCCACATCCATGTCATCATGTTTCTATGCTTTTAATAAAGAGATAGTGCACTGATGAATGCGACCGCTGACGCCATCATTCCACTCTTGTCATTCTTTCCTAACACATGCGATGATCAATTAATAGGTACGAGCTTTTCAAATTTATTTCCATTTTTAGTGCATAGATTTAGTTGGTTATATCAAATACTACAATAAATGTATTGTTCTAGCCTTAATCCAGTTCCGTACCTTCTGCCATGTCTGACAAGTGAGGACACTTGTCAATATTTTGTAGGGGGTAGGGAAGTGTTCCAATTTCTAAAAAGTGTCAGTTCTATTTACTCATTAAAAGATCCCCAAATCTATACTTTGGCATTGTCTTAATTAAAATCCAACTGCCGCATCACACAAGTGTCAAATGTCATACCTTTATTCCGAATAAACCCCTAACTATAACACTAAGATGTGACCCAGTATTAAAACCATGACATAACTCTCACTCGCATGAATATCTATGATTCATTATGTTAAAAGTACATTATTATTGTTCACATCAAGAATACCAGAACAATGTGAAAGAGGGTCTGTGAGTTTACGTGAATTAGTCTGAAATTCAAAAGAAAAGAAGGTAATTATCAAGAATAGAGTAGAGGTTAAATAGAGCAGAGGTTCAATTTGGTAAAATGGGGGGCCAATTGCAGCAGCATGAACCAGTGGTTCATAATAATTTTCTAGCCGACGTAGAGGCCGTAAGAAGATTTAATGCCTGCGGATGGCTAGGGTATTTCTTAAAATTGACAGAGTTTGATGATGAAGCAGCAGCAGAAATTTTCCAACACATTTGATGAGGGCCACACAACAGTATGGGGATTGCCAGTTATTGCAACAGAGGAGAGAATAGTGAAAGTGACCGGTTTGCTAGCAGCAGGGGAACATTATCCCAATGCCCATGATGCCAGGTCAGCCAGGGCTCAATTCACCCTACCAGGAGACCCTCCATTGGAGATCACTAAACAGGGATACAAAAGGATGTCCATTCCACCACCATACCAGGAGTTGGCTATGCACATTATAAGGTATTTCACCTTTGAAGGGCGATTCTCTAATTTACATGTGCATCATTTTAAGCTTCTTAGTTATGTACAACATAATATCCCAATGAATGCACCCAATTTTCTGTTTAATATGTTGTGCATTAGTGCCAAAGAAACCCAGAAAGGGAAAGACAACTCTGCTACTCACCATGCCCTGATTAAGTTACTCATAGAAAGATCTCTTAGGGATGCCTCCCCTATGACATGGGTAGAGTTTTTCCATCATAAAACCCTTCAGCCTCAAATTGCCCCTGATGTGCAAGATAACCAAGATAATGCAGTCTCCCCTGATTCAGTTGCTGAGCAAAATAACAAAGGGGCAAAAACTAAAAAATTTACAAGAAAATGTTCCTTTAACTGCTCACATGAGAAATATACCTACTGCCACCTAAACCAAAGGAAAACAGAAGATAGTAGGAGAAACTTTGGTTCCTGGAGCTGAACCGCAAAACCCTCAAGTCTCAAGAAAGAAGAGAATAAAGTCAGTTCCTGCAGCCACTATTCATGTAGCCACTACTCCTATAGCAGAGACAACAAAAAGGGTTAGTAAGAAAAAGGCCATAGAAATTGAGGAAATTCTTGCAAGAAGAAGTCCTCGGATGAGAGGGCAGATTCCTAAAATGGCCACCAAAAGCCAGCCCTCTTCCCCCAAACAATGTGAGGAGGAAACTCTTATCCATATTGTTCCTGATGATTCTCCCAGTCAGTCTAAAATTCCTGACATTCCTCAAAATCTAGAAGAGGAGTGTGAAGATGAGACAAATGTATGTCAGAATGACCTAGGAGCTAGCCAGCAGGATGTTCCAACTCGTGAGGAAGAAACCCCTACAACTCACCAGATGCCTTGCACAAGAAATGTTGTAGTTTCTTATAAACAAACTTGGTTAATAAAATTCTTAGAGAAGTTATGGAAAGAACAAAGAAAGAAGAATAACCAAGATGAAAATAATGGTCTGATTACTCTGAAAATGCTTCTTTTTCAGTTATATAATAAATATGTGCTTACCACCACTCTGCATGAAGAAGAGAAGAAGAAATTGCAGAAAGTAATGTATCATCTTAAAATGGAAGAACTTCCATGTTAAGAGAATTTATCCCTCCTTAGGGGATGTATTTTACCTCCATTACATCATCCCCTCATTTTTTCATCATCTCCCCCTGATCTGCTCCTCCTTATACCACTTTCGGGACTGATTTCTGCATTCTAGGTTGCAGGACTCTATTTCTGGGATACAGGGACAAGGTCGACCTTCTAGGATAGGTTCAACCTCGGCCCTACCCTAGGATAGGGTTTACCTTGACCCTATCCTAGGATAGGGCTGACCTTGATCCTATCCTAGGGTCCCAAACCCAGAATCCCACAGTTTCCTGGATGTCGGTCTTTGCAAAAAGTTCTCTCCCACTTCCGAGTCGGCTGTTTCAGGTTCCAAATCGGTTGATTCCTAAATTATATTTAATATAGGTCCTCTCCTAGGGTTAAAGGCTTAAATTATGATTTAATTATCCTATGTAGGCCTCCTTAGGATATTGTGCCCTAATTTCATATAAAAGGAAGCCTTCTCTCTCATTTTTCTCTAAGCATTATCAACTATCAACTAAGTGATAAGAGGTGATCAAGATTTTGTTCAAGAATTCATTTTTCTCAAGGTGTTCATGTATTCTTCTCAAGAATTCAAGTTCTCCATTGAAGATCAAGGATTCAATCTTTCAAGCCTTTGAAGGGATTATGTGCAAACATTCAAGATTCATCATTCAAATCCTAGATCTAGTCATCATGGTGGTGTGATCTTTCTTCAAGATCCTTGGTGCCTCTTCAAGACTCTTTCATCATCCTAAAAACTCTTTCAAGGTGGATTCCAAGCATACAATCATGGAGTTTTATGGTTTCTAAAGTCCATTCTTTCATATTTACATACTTGCTACATTTGAATTACAATTGCATATCTATTCCATATCATAGCTTCACTATTAGATTCAATTCTACTACTTATTAGCTTTCCATACTTTATTGATAGCAAGGTTAATTCCTAAATCAGGGTTTGACTAAGGCAAACCCCTCACCAACAATAAACAAAAATTTTTCTTGAAGGCATAGGTTTGGGACTGTAAATCTGAGGCCAGATCTAGATACCCTTTTCAGATTTCTTTCACACTGTGCAAACAGGGACACTTTCAGAGTTGAGAAGATCGAGTTGGAAAAAGTGGTATAGGATCAACCTTTTTCATAAGACGACATCAGAATGGAAAAATACTTTTGGGTTTTGTCTATCTCTCTATTCCGATTCGGTATCAACTGTCAGCATCTCCAGAAACAGTCTACAGATCTCAGAAAATAGCAATCTTTGATCTGCCATTTTGGAAGGTTGGTACTTTCTCCTATTCTTTCCAATTACTGTCATTAATCATATTAATTAATCAATTTATAGAATTTAAGATCCCCTTTCTTGGTCTCTTTCCAAATATTGGATTCATTTGCGCATTAACCCTTTGGGGTTGATCAAAATTGGATCTCCTATTTGTGTATTTGATGGTGAAAGAAAGGAGCATCTTATCTTTCCTTAATCACAATTAACAATTCAAACCCTCTCCTTAAACCACAATTTTCTCCCTTACATTTTAGTAACATTCATCATCTCTCTCTCTCTCTCTCTATATATATATATATATATATATTTTATATTGTTACATTTTGGTGAACCCGCGATAGACAACTCCTTCTATTTGGTGTTAGATTTACATCTTACATCACAAATTTGCATTTCTAAATACAAAAGCACTTCTTGCATTTCATTCATTATGAATTTCTTTTGGTGTATGGATATTTTTCTCATTTTTCTTCTTTTAGAATCTCTTTATAGCACCTATGATGTCTATGAGAGTGTCATTCACTTTCTCATGTTTGTTAATCTTCATATTTCACTTGCTATTATAAGATTGACAAACACTAATCTCCCTACTTTCAAAACTTTAATTAAGGATTTGTGTAATGGAATTATTGTTCTTTTGGATTATGTGAAGAATTTGGTGGATATAGCCCATTACCTAATCTTCCTAATCCTAACATTCCTAATCCAATCATCTCTAACAACCCTACTCCCATTCTCCCATCTTCCATCCCTAGTTCTTCTCATACTTTTGTTAAGGCTCAAACTATGGT
>MU225120.1:1146773-1194547 GCA_018584345.1 Thuja plicata
ATTTTTCTAATATTATACATATAGTGCAGTATTTCATAAAACCATCAGAATCTATGTTCTAATATCTGGATATTTAATTTGATTAAGCTTGTTGCATGAATATTTCTATATCATAACTAACTTGACATGAGAGAAAGCGGCTGGAGAGTGGTCAACAGCATTCATGGAGGACTGTTGAGGACCAGCTACGGTGGAGTGATCATTACATCACCAGGAAACATGGCTGCTACAATGGAGCCATTATTCCAGGACGTGGGGATGTAGTGTGCCTATATTCCCTCTACACTTCACTATGTTGAATTGGTTACCCGAGCTTTACTACCCACACCACGGGTTGTTGTTCTTCCATCTTCTTCTCCAGCATTTTTTCAGCAAGATAGTTTCTTTTCTATTTTTGTAATAAATGTTTGATCCTCTATTTATATAGGGATTGGACCAATAGTTTGAGCTAGCTAGGAGGTAAATGAAAGATAGAAGTCTTTGAAAGGAAACTATTGTATCTTGCAGCAATCTATTTTCAAGTTTCATATCTTATTTTTATGTAATGAGTTTTTGAAACACAATGAAATAGTTCTTGGTTTACATTCTGTGTTCATAGTTTAGCAGAAACCGACCAAGGGGGCTCACTTGGGAGGTGGAATAGGTTAGAATAGAATATATTTCATTTCCATCATTTCTAGTATTTCAGATAGAAGTTACAATTTCTTCCCGTAGCATCACAACTTGTGAGTGTTCCTGTAGCATCTGCAAGAATAGTTATAATGGATGTTTTAGGTTGAAATCATAATTTTTAGTAGAGTTGTAGTTTATAGAATTCATTCCAGTAAGAAGATAAATGTATTCTTTTCCTAGAACACTAGTGTAGGTTTCTTTTATGCATTTTTACCTTCCTGCAGCATAAGCAGAATGACTCCTTAAGGAACCTAGTGCACATATCGTGCCGACCATTTCAAGTATATGTCCCTGGGTTGACAAGTTAAATGCACCTCATAATGGGAAAAGTAGTCCTTAGATTGAATGAACCATTCCTATGAAAGGCCTTGAGCATGATTATTATACACCTATTGTGAGGCGGTTCACATGGTCAGCATATTAGGACCTCGGGTGTGCATGCAAGTATCCCTTCCAAAGATGTTGAGTGTTTTGACTGGTCGCTGTCATTACATGGTGCTCAGGTGTGTGGACGGGATGTGGCTACTTTTTCTAGCCTCCTTTACCATGGGGTGTGATACGTGGGTCAGGATGGGAAAACTCACCTCAGTCCCAACTGGTCTCTCGGTGGGAAAGTGTTGTTCAAGATTTGGATGCTTCAGTCTCTTGTGATATGGCTGAATGTGCAGAAATGGAGGAGTCAGACTTCTTGGCTTCTAAGAGTTGTTTAGTTTTTGAAATTTTGATATTTAGTCATCTAAAGTGTGATTTTGTAATTGGAGGAAGTTTTGTCACCAAATTGTAAACAGGGAACTTATCTACCATCGATATGGGAATTATTGTAAATATCGATGTTTAAACCTTTTTGTATTTAGTGACAATTCCAGGTTTTCTTCCTGATTCTTTCCTGGTTGAGCTTTTGAATCAGTTTATAATTTATAAATATATTCAGTACCTAGTCCACTTTTGCCTAAAAAAAACAATTTTTTTTTGTAAATAGAATTTCTAAAAATAGAATACCACTGCATGCGAAGTCAAATTTTTTTTTTTTTTTCAAAATAAAATTTCTAAAAAACAGAATTTCTAAAAAGAGAATTTCTAAAAATAGAATTTCTAAAGAAACATAATTTTTAAAGAAACCTAATTTCTAAAGAAACATAATTTCTAAAAATAGAATTTCTAAAGAAAACATAATTTCTAAAAATAGAATTCTATTGAATGCAAATTGACACAAACAAGAAAAATATTCTAAATTTAATATTTAATTTCTTTTTCAAGAAGAGTTTTCTCTAAGCATGCAAATTGACATAAACAAGAAAAATATTCTAAATTTAATATTTAATTTCTTTTTCAAGAAGAGTTTTCTCTAAGCATGCAAATTGACATAAACAAGAAAAATAGTCTAAATTTAATAATATTTTTTCAAATGAAATCTTTGCATGCAAATTGATGCAAACAAGAAAATAATTCTAAATCTAATATTAATTTATTTTCAAGAAGAGTTTCTTTCTCAGGCATGCAAATTTAACTCAATTGAATTATTTTCATACAGATCTGATCTCGGTTTTGGCAAGAACATGGCAAATGTGAGTTTTCTACATTCAAGGTATGATATTAACAAATCTGAGGGTTTAAACCCTTTCCTGGCAATAATCATCAATTTTCTTTAAAAAAAATGACATTATTCCCAAATTGAAACCCTAAGGGCAATTTTTAAACAAATTCATTTCCATATGAAAACCCTAATGCCCATTTTGCATATAACACCATAAAATAAAACTTTTTTTCTCACAAGTACAAATCTGACATGCAAACTTGAAAGAAACCACAAAATTGAACCAAAAAAAAAATTTCTCAATTTTAATCAATAAACTACACAATGATCAAACAAAGGATCCTAGCTTTTTAGATGCATAGAAGATGGGTATCTGAAAGCTAGAATTGAAAATAACAAGATCCTACCTTAATAGCTGATGAGAGGAACAAATCCACAAATCCAAACAAAGAAGAATCCACAAATGCTCCTAAGCTTTCTCAAAACTCCAAACAGCTGATTTCTCCTTCTCCCTGATTGAACCACCTCCAAAATGTCTTTCAATCCAAGGATATAGAAAACCAAGTAATTAGATTTTCAAAAAGTGAAACCCTAAAGGGAATATAAATTATCTAATTAATAATTAAAAGAAATTCTTTATTTTCAATTTTCACTTAAAGCATGCATAACTCAACTTTGTAATATAAAAGCAAAGTTATAATTGAAAATGCATGATAATATATTTCAATTAAATAAATCAATTGATCATGCAACTTAAAGCAATATTCAATAAATCAACTTTCCACAACTAATTACAATATTTAAATTTAATATTTATGAAATCTCAATTATTTAAATCAAGACTTAATAATTAAATTAATTAATTAAACATAGACATTTAATTATTAAATAGCCATATATTTAATATACCAATGTTTTAACCTTATTAAAGGTGCAATAATGAATATTAATATTTACCATAATTATTCATTAAATAAATCAAGCCAAAAGCATCATTAAATCACCCGAAAACCATCTAAACAGATAAACAACTGCAATAAAAACACAAACACACACAAACAAGCTCACGAATCCACGTTACTTGACAAATTCAAACACTAGGATAGTCAATCATATTCTTGTCCATTTCTAGGATAAAATAAGGGTTTAGGGCAGGATTTAGGCCTAAATACAATCTCCACTCTCTTACCATTGAGATATTGCGATAGGGCACGCTCACTCCTACCAATTCAGGGAAGACGTAGCCCGGTACCTACAAACCTGTCATCATAAAGATGAACATACATGCATATAATATAGCAGACCATGGTTGAGACTAGTTTATCATGTGGATATTGCTGAAGCAAGTAACTATGAATTTGTCCCATACCATATCAAGCACATCAAATAGTAATGCAAAACATACAAATGATCCATGTGCATACAGATATAAGGTCAGTATTGTTAGAAAACCATAATCAACTTGAAACCCTAACATATACATAAGCATCATGAAATAACCATAAATCACATGTACACAGAAGATATAACATACTAAGCAATGGATCAATAACATAATGAAATGTATAACATGAATATCCTCAAGATCAACTGAAATAACCACACATACATAAAAATGCATAAAAGAGTTTAAAAAATGAAATAGAAAAACAAACTAAGAGGTGGGTATTACCAGCTATGCCTGTAACACATTAAGACAAGAAGCAAAAACTCTAGTTCCGCATAACAGTGAGGTGTCCAACTCTGAATCAACTAGAAATTTGTTGAAAGAAATGGAAAATAAACACAAGATAAAGGACACTGGTATGGGTGGATACACAGTAGAACCTGTACTGTCCATCACATCTCTTCCCACATCAGCTAGGTCTTACGGGAGACCTTCAGAAAAGATGAATTTGACAACATCCGAAGTAATATATGATGGTGACTTTGTTAAAACTGACATACCATTAGAGGATGAAAAATAAGAACACGCCATTCTAGATTGTATATATAAGGAACCTAAAAATAATGAGGTGAAAAAATGTGAAATATCCCCAGAAACATTTGGAGTGGGGTATGAGCTGGCTCATAAAATGAGTTATTCAAGTAAAGGACCCATTGGATGTAATCATAATGGACTTAAAGAACCAATCTCTATTAAATTCAAATGACCTAGGGACACAACTGGTTTAGGATTCTTATCCAGGAAAGCACAAAGAGAAAAGAATCATCTAGATAAAGGAAAAGGACATCAGGTTCATCTAGACAAAGTAGAACAGAGCACTGACATACCCACTGGAAAGTGGGATGACTTTGATAACTAATATGAGGAGGATGTATATCCTTCTCCTATTCCTCCTAATATTTTGGCTCTTCTCTTTGTAGAAGAAACACCCCAGGTCAATGCTAGTGAAGAGCATGTTCTAGAGGAATCACCAATGACTTATGAACACTCGGAGACTACTACATCCAAACAAGACCAAGATACAAAAGAAAGGAATCTAACCATAGTAGAGTTTTTAGACAGAAGTCATCCAAACTGGGGGCAAAGAGTAGATTTCACTCATGTCCTTGATATTAAAACTAATGATGCAATGGACTCCCATGAATATGGGTTTGACATTATTTCAGAGGGAACTTTAGACAAAGAGATGGATACAGTTCAGTGATATGTACCCACGCCCAAAGTAGGTGAAGGCTTAGAGGTTAGGTCTGATGAATTAGGACCTCATGTTTCTGACATGGGATTTGATGATGCCATTAGAACTCTTTCTAATTTACACATCTATAAAAGGTTCATGTATAGGAATCTACTTAATAGTCTCTTTCTATGATGAACATACCGTGAACACCATCGAACTCATCAAACCTTCACCACTATATCATCCTGAACTCATTGATTGGTCCTTATAGGGACATCCTAATGAAATGCCTATATTTTCCAATGACTATGCTTTAGCCTACTCTCTTAGCATCACTGAACCTATCACTTCTTCCACAAGTGAACCTAGTGTGAGCATGACTGAAGCGGACATCAAGTATCTCAGCTATAAAATAAAAATGAAAAAAAGAAAAGGGTCTGCAGTGAAAAACCACATTGTGGCGGTTTAAGAACCCAAAATAGTAAAAAGAAAAGATGCATCCAAAGGAGAAAACCTCTTTGAGGCACTTGAGGATGGGATGCTTGATTCCTTTCTTAGTCATTTATGGGAACCATCATTAGTTCTCATAGAGACAACTCAATCAGTGAATATTAGTATAGAGGAGCACTCGCACATCATTCATGTAGCTAAATATTTGTCTACAAAAGAGCTCAAGGAATTCACATAGTTATTTAAAGAGAAGAAGGTAAAATTTTCATGGACATAAGAAGATATGTCTGGTTTAGATCTATATCTTCTCATGCACCATATCTCAAAAGCTCTTGGATTAAAACCAGTAAAAAAAACTCTGAAAATGCACCCTCATGTTGCATTACGTATCAAGGCTGAACTAGAAAAAATACTCAAAGTTGGATTCATCAGAGCTATTGATTATGCGGAATGGATTTCCAACATCATACCAGTATCAAAGCCAAACAAATCCATTAGATTCTGCATTGATTTTATAGATCTAAACAAAGCATGTCTAAAGGATGAGTTTCCTTTGCCTAACAATGACATGATTGTAGACATGACCGCTGGGTATGAATTGTATTCTCTCATGGATGGTTTCTCTAGGTATAACCAAATCAAGATTGTGCCAGAGGATCAAGAAAATACTTTCTTCACATGTGCCTAGGGAAAATTCTACTAGAATGTCATGCCTTTTGGTTTCAAAAATGCAGGAGCTACATATCAAAGGGTAGTACCAACTATCTTCCATGATATGATGCACAAAACCATGGAAGAATATGTGGATGACACTGTTGCTAAAAAAATGAAACAATCTATTCACCTACAAGACTTAGACCCAATCATGGATAGAATAGAAAAGTTTAAGTTAAGGTTGAATCCCAAGAAATGTGCATTCAGTGTTACATATGGTAAGCTATTCGGTTACATTATCTCAGCTACAGGCATAGAGGTCAATCCTAAAAAGGTATCAGTGATACTAGAAATTCCACCTCCTAAGAACATCTATCAGATGAGAACATTCCAAGGGAGAATCTAGTCTATCAGATTGTTCATCTCACTATTGGCTGATAGAGCACAACCATTTACCAAGACTCTACGCAAGGGCATTACTTATCAATTAAGTGAAGAATGTGACAAAATTTTCCCTCAAATCAAAATGTACCTAGAAATCCTGTCAATACTAATGCCACCTCAACAAGGTAAACCATTGATTCTATACATTTCAGTTACCTCAACATCACTGGGGGCACTTCTAGAAGAAGATGTAAACAAGAAAGAACATGTTATCTACTATATCACTAGGACATTGGTATTCTATGAGATGAACTACTCTATGATCAAGAAAACATGCCTGGTAGTATTCTTTGCATCTCAAAAACTATAACACTACATGTTGGCTCACTCAGTCAAACTGGTTGCTAAAATTGACCCCTTGAAGTATCTCCTAAGTAAAGCTACCCTCACTGGAAGATTGGCTAAATGGGTGATGCTTCTTAGTTAATTTTACATAGATTATATTGAGCATAAATTAATCAAAGGACAAGAAATTTCAGATCAACTGAAAGATTCTCCACTATAGGACAATGAACCAATCAATGTTGAGTTCCCAGATGGATCTATTTTTCACATCACTCTTAGATGTTGGAAAATGTTCTTCTATGGATCATTCATGAAACAAGGTTCAGGTGTCAGGATTTTGTTTTTGACTCCTCAAACCTATTCCATTCCAAAGGTGCACATGCTCCTATTTCCTTATACAAACAACATAGCATAATATGAAGCACTGGTAAATGGAATCAAACTGGCTCTTGAATGTAATTTTTCTGACTTACATGTCCATGGTGACTCTCAACTTATAATCAACCAAATCAATAATGTATACTAGACTAAGGATGAAAAAATCATGCCTTATAAACGAATGGTTGATGACTTTAAAAAATATTTCACTTTCATCACTTTCAATAAGTGTCAAGGACACATATAAGAGAAGTTGATTCCATGGCCACATTATCATCCTTGCAAAAACAAGAGGAATATTTCTGCTATGAGTTCCTAGTGGAAGAAATTGATTTCCCTTTCATACAAATACCATGAATCCCAAATGGTCTATTCAGTCATTGAACAAGAATCCTCCCCTTATCACCATGTCTACTCTTACCTATGCCATCAGGTCATTTCTAATGGAATAACCAGAAATACAAAATGACACCTCATCCGCAATGCCTCATGGTATGTTCTTGTGGCCAAGAATTTGTATAGGCGAGGATTAGATGGTACTTTTCTTAGGTGTTAAGAAAAACAACAGTCCAAATGTGCATTACCTGAAGTCCATGAAGGGATTTTTGTTTCTCATTCTAACGGTCTGACCCTAACCTGAAAACTACTTAGAGTAGGGTATTATTGGCTAGATATGGAGAAAGAAATTATCAGGTATGCAAAAGCTTGTAAGAAATTCTAACTGCATGGATATCTTATCCATGATCCAACAAGGGAGCTCATTCTCTTTGTCACACATTGGCCCTTTCAACAATGGGCATTTGATCTAATCAAGCATATTCACCCATCTTCTAATGGACACAAGTTTATTATATAGCTACTGAGTATTTTACCAAGTGCGTTGAGGTAGTCCCACTCATTAATGCGACAAGATATCAAGTCTATTTGTTCATCTTAAACTAAATCATTTGTCACTATGGCATACCTTCATCCATCATCACTGACAATGGAGGATAATTTAAGAACAAAACCATGGATAAGTTATGTACACATTCTAAAATCACACAACGCTATTCTTCCATCTATTACTGACAAGGTAATGGACAAGGTGAGGCCTCAAATAATTTTTTTCTAAAAATCTTGCATCATATGGTTAACAAATCTGGAATGGATTGGCACGTGTAGATCAATCCTGCATTATGGGATTACAGAACAAGTATCAGAACACCTACAAGGGCAACCCCATTTGTACTGGTATATGGGCTAGAAGTAGTCTTACCCCTAGAGGTAGAAATCCCATCTCTTAGGGTTTCTTTGCACAAAATTATACCAGATGAAAAATACAGAGTTTTAAGACTCCAAGAACTAGAGTTGATAGAGGAACATCGAAAAGTGTCATTTGATCACCTTAGAGCTTATCATAAAATAATGACAAGAGGATACAACAAGAAATTCAGACCTAGAAAACTTTAGGTGGGTGACCTTGTGTTGAGACAAAATCCCCGCAATTAGTCACATAGAGAGAAGAAGGGGAAGTTTGAACTCAACTGGCTGGGTCCTTATATCATTACTATAGGATTAGACTTTGGAGCCTATCAAATTTCCACACCTTAAGGAGAACCACTTTGGGAGCCCATCAACACTCTCCATCTAAAGAAGTTCTATACCTAAGGAATTCTTGGTGATCAACAACATGTACATACTTATGATCCTAAAAAAAATCCAAATACTAGAAAAATTCCTAACAAAAATGATCATCTTGCTGAAAAAATAGAAATAGGTGCCTTGATGGATTAATCAAAAAAATAAAAAAATGGAAAAAAAAACAAAAAAAAAATTGAAAACTTGGTAAACAGGCGCCATGGTAGCAAAAATAGCATCTCTACCAAGTAGGGGAAAACCTAGTAAACAAGTGCCTCTTGTACTCAGTGCTCCATCTATCAATGCTTAGTCTTGGAAAATCCTTTGCTTTAGTTTGTACATATCTTTTAATCACTGTCGTGAGACTTTGGTTCTTCTAAGAACCCTCCTGGCTTGAAACCGATCCAGAGCCATAACTTGGGGGCAATTGTATCATTTTTTTCCTTGCAGTATGAGTCAAGTTAGTCATCATCATTTTCCTCTAGGGGCATGGGTCCTCAATTTGATCGCATCTTTGGCTTACACCAGAGTCAATAATCTTTTCATTTCTGAAGGACAACTCACTACTGACGCAAATAGGTGTTTCTCAGCACCCTAATCAAAAGTGTTTCTTAACACTATCTTTGGATGCATATGTGTTTCTTAACACACATTGGATACCACAAACTAAACAAAAAATTGATAGTACTCAAACACATCACACTCATAAGCACGACGATGTTTCTCAATACCTCATACATGTACACATCTCAAAACTTTGAAACTACCTAAAGTATGCTGAACTTCTCTTTGTGATACAAAAGCATCTTGGGTCATTGGAAATCCTGCTCAACCAAAAATATTTTTTCTTTTTTCTTTAATTTGTTCTCTGTCGCTCGGGTTCTGTCTCTTGGGCATGCCTGTTCTGTTGCTTGGGTTCCTGTTACTCAGGTTTTGTTTCTGATGCTTGGATTCTGTTTCTTAGGTTTCTCTTCTGACTCTCAGGTATTTTTCCCTATTTCTTGGGCATGCTTATCTCTATCACTTGGGTTGGTCTTCTATTGCTCGGGTATGCTCTTACTGATAGTTGCTGATTTTTGGTGATCTTCTACTTGGGATGCTTATTTTGGGAGTTGGATCTTTGGTCGACTTATTCATTTAATTTTCATTAATGAATTAAATTGGGGTCTCTCATTGGGATCTGTGTGGACCTAAATCAGGGTCTCTCTTATGGATTTGAGCACCGACTTCCTTGTTGGACCCTTGTATATATTTGGTTCATTGTTCTTAGTTTAGGGTATTTTTTTTTTCAGTAGCACTTAAAAGATAGAAGATTGGAAGGTGGTCTGTGATCTCACATGTATGAAGCTTATATTGTAATTCATTGAATATTTGGGCTAAACTGGGAAGGCCTTATAGCCCAGCATGTAATGAGTTTGATTAATTAATGGAAAAGGATCTCTATGTTTTCTTCTCTCACTGTGTGTTGTTGTTTTCACATTGTCTTGGCAAGCTGGTTAGGTAGTTGGGGGTGCCCTTGGCCCCATCTTCTTTCCCACCTTGCATTAGGTGGTATCAGAGCATTGGTTAGATCTAAGTTTCGTCTTGTAAACCCTAACCCTAGTTTTTATTATTATGGGGTAGATGATTGTGATCTGACCTACAATTGTACATGGATTTAAGATGGTTTGTGGGAGAGGAAATCTATATCTAGGTCTAGCTGATATGCTTAGAAAAATGGCTGCAAGATTGGAAGATGTTGAGACAAGCTAGTGTAGAGGAAGACATCTTGAAGATGTTAGTGATGATGAATTTTAAGAGGTTTGAGGTGAAGCTACACCTGCACTTGTGATGGAATAGGAAGAAGAGAGGTTCCTAAGAGCCTTGACAAATTTTAAATCCACACCTCAGTTTAATCCTCCCGAGTATAGTGGAAAATTGGATTATGATGAATTGATAGATTGGATAATAGAGATGGAAAAGTATTTTGAATATGAGAATGTATCCGAGGATAAGAAGGTGAAGATTCCAAGCACAAAGCTAGAAGGTCATGCATCCTTATGGTGGGAACATTTCCAATTGGATCAAAAGAAGAAAGGTAAAGACAAAATCAAGGTATGGGATAAAATGGTAAAAAAATTGAAAGGCAAGTTTCTACCTTGTGATTATCAAATTAACCTAGTTCGGAGAATGCAAAGTTTGAAACAAAAAGACAAATCATTAAAAGACTACACTAAGGAATTCTACAGATTGGACATCACATCTGGACATGTGGAAGATGAAGTGGAAAGAACAGGAAGATATTTGAATGGATTGAGAAGTTATATACAAGATGAGATCAGTTTTGTCAAGATGGAGAGCATTGAGGCATATCAGCTTTCTCTAAAAGATCAAGAGAATTTAAACAGAAGATATGAACAAAGAAAAAGGGGTAGAGGAGGTAGATTCCCTAGGGGAAGAGGTAAATATCACGGTGAAAATAGTAGATCTAAACTAAACAAGTCAATTTAAAACACATCTCAAGACAAAGGAAAGACTGAATGAAAAGGTGGTAGTTCATACTGAGGAAGAGGCAATTACTCCAGAGGTGGTTATAGCAGAAGAGGGTTCCAAGTAACTTGTTACAATTGTGGTGAAGAAGGAAATAAATCCTTTGAGTGTACACATGCAAACAAGAAAGTTGGTAGTACAAGAGGAGTCACCTAATAAACCTGAAAGTAATCTCACAATCTAAAGGATACTATGGAGTGAAAAGGATAAGAAAGATCCGATCAAGAAAAGTTTGTTCAAGACTAGATGTAGAGTTGTAGAAAACTTTTGGAAGGTGATTGTTGATAGAGGAAGCTCGGAGAATCTAAAATCTAAGGAAATGGTTGCAAATTTGTAGTTGGAGAGGATGAAGCATCTGAAACCCTATTAGATCTCATTGATCAAGGATGAGCATACATTAATGGTGAGTGAACAATGTTTTTTGAGTCTAAAAATTGGAAAGTATTATGATAAGGTGTTATGTGATATTATGCATATCGATTGTTGTCATATTTTTTTGGGTACACCTTAGAAATATGATATACATGCTATACATGATGGAAGATTGCATAGATATTCTAATTAGGTTGATGGTAAGAAGCTAGTTTTGTTACCTTTGATTGAAGAATCTATTGGTGAGATATGTACATCTGTGAAAATTTGTTTGAATGGAAGGTAGAAAGTTTGTAAAGGATTTGAAAAGAAATAATATATTTTATGAATTGATTCCTAACAAGCCAAGTAAGAGTACAAAAGATGACATTCCTACGGAAGTTGGAAAGTTTCTCACTAAGTACAAGGAGATAATTTTATATAATGTAACTGATGGTTTGCCACCAATGAGAGATATCAGTCACTGTATGGATTTGATTCTTGGAGATAGTTTACCAAACAAAGAACCACATAGGTTAACACCTACCAAAAATGAAGATCTTAACCAACAAGTTAGTGAATTGTTGAACAAAGGTTTGATCTGAGAAAGTCTGAGTCCATGTGCAATACCTGTTGTGTTGGCACCTAAAACAAATGGAGAATGAAGAATGTGCACTAATTCTAGGGAAATCAATAAGATCACAGTAAAGTATAGGTTTCCTATATCGAGAATGGATGACATAATGGATTGTATGAGTGGAGCAAAATATTTTACCAAAATTGATTTGAAGAGTGGATATCATCAGATCAGAATCAGAGAAGGTGATGAAAGGAAGATTGATTTCAAGACAAAGGAAAGTTTGTATGAGTGGTTGGTTATGCCTTTTGGTTTAACTAATGCACCGAGTACATTTATGAGATTAATGAGTGAATTTTTTAACAAATTCTTGAATAAATGTGTGATTTTATATTTGGATGATATTATGATATTCAGTAAAACTAGAGAAGAGCATTTGATGCATATAAGACAAGTGTTGCAGAGATTGAAAGAGGAAAAGTTGCTGATAAATCTAAAGAAATGTTCCTTCATGAAAGAAGAGCTTGTGTATTTGGGCTCTGTGATTTCAGCTGATGGTTTCAAGATGGATCCAGAGAAGGTTGAGGCTATACTTAGTTGACCTACACCTGAGAATGTCACTAAGGTAAGATCATTTCATGGATTGGCAAGTTTTTACAGCAAATTTATCAAAAAATTTAGTTTTATTTGTAATGCTATGACTAAGACAAGGAGAGGAGACAAAAGAGAATTTAAATGGACACATGGACCTGATAAGAGTTTTGAGACTTTGAAATTGAAAGTTGTTGAGTTACCTGTGTTAGCCTTACCTAATTTCAATAAGGTATTTCAAGTTGAATGTGATGCAAGTGGAAGTGAAATTGGACTTGTGTTGACTCAAGAAGGTAAACATGTTGCTTTCTTTAGTAAAAATTTGAATGATGCAAAAGGAAATATTTTGTCTATGATCAAGAGTTTTATGCTATTGTGCAAGCTATGCAGAAGTGGAGACATTATTTTATGCCAAATGAATTTGTGTTGCATACTAATCATAAGGCTTTACAATATTTGGGTAGTCAAAATAAGTTGAATCAGAGACATTTAAAATGGGTAGAGTATTTGAAGAGATTTACAATTGTGATTAAGCATAAGAGTGGATTTTCTAATAGAGTTTCTAATGCATTGAGTAGAAGGAGATATTTGTTGACTGAAATGAGAATCGATGTTTTTAGTTTGGATGACATGCAGAATTTGTATGGAAGTGATCCTAATTTTTCAGAGCAATGGAGAGTGTGCAGAGCACCTAATTCAAATAAATCAAGTATGAAGACTATTTCATTAAATAATATATGTTGTTGAAAGGTATTCATTTATATATAGTGAGAGGATCAATGAGAACTAATTTCATAAAAGAAAAACATAGTAGTGGATTGGCCAGACATTTTGGTATTGATAAAACATTGATTTTTCTAAAGGAGAGGTATTTTTTACCTTAGTTGCATAAGGATGTTTAGAAATTTATAAGAAGTTGTTGATTTTGTCAAGTTACAAAGGGAGTGAGTCAGAATACTAGTCTGTATAAACCTATTACTATTCCTCAAAAACCTTGGAGTGATATCCGCATGGATTTTGTTCTTGGCTTACCTTGGACAACAAGAGGTAATGATTCCATATTTGTTGTTGTGGATATATTTTCTAAGATGACACATTTCATACCATGTAGGAAAACATCAAATGCAGTACATATATAAGATCTATTGTTTAAGGAAATTGTCAGATTGCATGGATTACCGAGGAGTATCATCTCTGACTGAGACAGTAATTGTGTAAGCTATTTTTGGAAAACACTTTGGAAGAAGTTTGATACTGAGTTAAAGTTTAGTTCTACATTTCTTCCATAGATTGATGGATGAGCAGAGGTTGTAAACCAAAGTTTGGGTAATTTATTGAGATGCCTAGTTGGAGACACACCAAACAATTGGGATTTGATGTTGGCACAAGAAGAGTTTTAAAACATCAGTTTAGTGAATAGAAGTACTAGAAAGATACCTTTTCAGATTGTTCATGGCACACAACCAAGAGGTATATAATACATTTGAGATATTGTTGGTGAAGAGAAGTTAAGTGTTGAAGAAAAGGAATTTGTAGAATTTATGAAGACATTCCATGAAGATGTAAAATAGAAGCTAGAAAATAGTAATTAGAAATACAAAGATGATGTAGACACATCAAGAAGACATAAAACATTTGAATTTTATGATGAGTTAATGGTTCATTTGAAGAAAGAATATTTCCTATTGAAACATATGGTAAACTAAAGATGAAGAAATTTTCTCCTTACAATATACTGAGAAGATTTGACAGTAAAAATTCTTATGAAGTTGAATTACCTGATGACATGGATATATCACCCATATTCAATATTTCAGACTTGTAAGAATATCATGAACCTGATGAAGAAGTGACAATAACAAGTGATTATCCAAAGAAGCAGATAGAGGAAGTTGAAAAGATTCTGAAACAAAAAGTTGGAAGAAGAACAAAAGGAAACGAATACATGGAGTGTCTGGTAAATTGGAGGAATAGACCGATTGAGGACTCATCTTGGATTTATCAATATAAGTTGTTTTGATTTCAATTTGGACCTGATACATGATTTGAGGAATCATTTCTATTTACCCTAGGTGTCTAATGTAAGAGCATCTTTGGTCATTGGAAATCCTACTCAACCAAAAAGATGTTTTCTTTTGTTCTTTAATTTGTTCTTTTTCGCTCAGGTTCTATCTCTAGGGTGTGTCTATTTTGTTTCTCAGGTTCCTATTGCTTGGGTTTTGTTTCTGACACTTAGGTTTTATTGCTTGGGTTTCTCTTCTGACACTCAGGTTTTTTTCTCTATTGCTCGAGAATTCTTATCTCTATTGATCAGGTTGGTATTTTGTTTCTTGAGTATGCTCTTATAGATGGTTTCTAATTTTTGGTGATCTTCTACCCACGATGCTTATTTTCGGAGTTGGATCTTTGGTTGACTTCTTCATTTAATTTCTATTGCTGAATTTATTTGGGGTCTCTCATTGGGATCCATGTGGACCTAAATTTGGGTCTCTCTTATGGATTTGAGCACCGACTTCCTTGTTGGACCCTTGAATATATTTGGTTCATTGTTCTTAGTTTAGGGTAGTAGTTTTCTTTTGGTAGCACTTAGGGGATAGAAGATTGGAAGGCGGTCTATGACCTCACATGTATGAAGCTTATATTGTAATTCATTGACTATATGGCCTAAACTGGGAAGGCCTTATAGCCTGACATGTAATTATTTTGATCAATTAATGGAAAAGGATCTCTGTGTTTTCTTCTCTCATTGTGTGTTGTTGTTTCCTCATTGTCTTGGCAAGCTGGTTAGGTAGTTGGGAGTGCCCTTGGCCCCATCTACTTTCTCTCCTTGCGTCAATTTGTATGTTGTCTATTCTCATTGATTTTCATCAATGTTTTCTTTGTCTACTTCTTGTTGGTGTGGTTCTGATGATCCTACGATGTCAACTAAATAGGGTATATATGGTAAAAGCTCCTGCATTAAGGTGGAAAATCCTCACATCCCTCTATCATATTTATTTGCATGCCAAGGTGAGGTCAGAACTATCTCCTTGACTGCTATTACTCAGCTTGTTTATGAAATATCACACTCATGGTTATCTTGGATTTGAATGCCTCGATACTAGTGTACACTTGAAAAATCAACTAGAAACAATGTTCAGGTCATCTCAGCTTTTGTGCTCTGATGCTTACATTAGTTTCTTATATCTTATTCGATGAAATTCATATCATATTCTTATGATCACAGTGGAACTAGTAAGGATTGTATCGACTTCGATGTTCCAAAAATGCTCGATGATGAAAATTTTCAACGCTAAAGGTTTAGTGACTACACCTTAGGTTGCATTCATGTTAGTCTTGAATCTACATATAGATCTGCTTGGGGTTGAAATCTACATAATCTTGATATCTCTCTCCAATGTGAAGGATCTGAGGTTCTTATCGGCTAATCTTCATTTCGTCAAGTGGTTAGTTGTGCGTGAACATGAAACCCCTCACTAATTTGACTATCCTGATTCCATTTTCAGGATAGAAATCAAAATCTAAAATTGACTGCTTGCACAACCAACAGAAATCTCTCATGTTTTTCTCTAATCAATCCATATATCATACTTTTGGTCAATCTCGATCAAACATAACCTCCCATCAGGTACATCTTTTTTCATAACCATGTGGGACCTATTTCTAATCAGATCAACTTCTAGCATCATGTTATCGATTGAATTTCTTCTCATCACTGGGGCACCTAGCCATATTTTGATTTTGCTCCCAAGGGGGTAGGATAAGGACATCAACATTCCAGTGATCACATCCTCAATCAAAACCCCATTGCTTGGGACATATCACTTTCATTGCACCAAATCAAGTTGAGATCATCTTAAATCAAAGGCAACCTAATCAATAGTCTTATACAGTGGTGACTACACTCAAAACCAGACAAGATCGGTCTTATATGGGCCATTCATTTTTGAAACTAGATACATTGATCAAATTGGATTCGTTACTTCAAATCAAGTCAATTTGCTTGCCAATCAAATCTCTTAATGGTAATCAGTTTCATCAATTCCAATAAAATTGGTTATTCATTCAAACCAATCAAAAGGTTTACAAGTTCTTGACAGATGTTCAATTTCATCACTTCAAATCAAACTGAACATTCTATTTTATATATTTTGATCAATCTTCGTCCTATCAAACTCAGATTCAGTCTTCTTCTTTAGAAGAATGGTTTCATCACTTCAAGTCAAAATATTTAAGGTCTTCTCACTAACAAGTCTTTGAATTAATGCATTGATTGCACATCAATTCATAGAGGGGCAAATGTAATCACCTAAAAAATGGTCATCTAAACCCTAGACACCCAATCACAATAATTAATCAAGAAACCCTAATCTTGATAAACCCTAAGTCCCAAATCAAACAAGAAATTCCTCAATTTATTAAATCCAGTTTAATCTGAATTGAACCCTAGGTCCTAATCAATCATCATACTTGATTAATTAATTAATTCCTGAAATCATAATACATTGGCAAATAAACCTTATCTTAATTATTTAAATGATATTATGATATATTAATTAAATAAAATAATAAAATTGTCAATTAAATCAGAAAGGAATTAAATTAATTATAAAAACCAAAATGTGCATTCAAAATCAATTAAATTATTAAAAATGCATATGACATCATCAAATCCAGTTAACTGATTAGCAAATTGGAAACAATCCAGTTCCACTTAGTTAACTGATTCTCCACTATTTATCATTTTGGAAATATTTCAATTAACTGAAAACTGACTTTGGAAGTTTCCAAAATAATTGATCAGTCAGTTTAGTCAACTAACTCTTTCGATCACTCACATTGCTTGCACATGGATTATGCTTCCTCAATCGAATCTGAGCCACTCTTTTCTTTCGATCTCGACCATCAATTCAAGAGAGATTTCTATAAAAGAGAAACTCATTTCCTTCACAGAGATCCTAACTTTGTATCATTATTATTATACTACATATTACATTCTATCTTTCTTGCATTTTAACTTTCAACTTGTTTAGATTTAATTGTTTCTTTAATTTGTTTAAGCATGCAGATCTTAACTTTAGAGCATATTTAAATTTGGTGCTTTAAAATGAATCTTTCACATTTTAATTTGGTGCTCTAAAAATTGAATCTAAATTAGATTGGATTAACGACAAACTACATCTGCATATCTTTTTAGATCAATCATATAGCTTTAAATCCTTTATTTAGGATATTGTTGTAGTCACTAAGTTTGCGATGACCTGAGAGAAAACTCATACTCCTTCCTTCTAGAAGGTAATAGATCAATTTAGGTTAGTGTAGTTTACTACATTTTGATTTCGTGTTTTCTAACCCACTAACCATGCCATGATCTATTGAAGTGTGTGTGTTTGTTTCTATAGGAACAGATACCCATTTTCACATATACAGTAAAAATTTCTATGAATATCATTATGTTAAAGGTCACAAGACATCAAAGTGTTATCATTTGAAGAACGCTATTCAAGACTTGATTGAACAACACATAATTGATGTTACTAATGTTCAACCCAAAGGAAATATAGTACACACAATTTTTAATGATCCTTTATAAAACCATAATAAAGGAAAGACCCCTATGTCTGGTGGACAATCAAAATAGGTCAATTATACCTATACTGCCTCATATAACACAATAAATTGTCTCAATCCTGGTGAATACCAAATTGGAACCATTAATATTAGAGATAACAATTCTAAATGTGTAGCCACTACCCACTGCACCAAGGTTGTACTACAAGGGGGACCTTCTATTTTTTCTACAACTATAACTATTGCAAAACTTCCTAATCTACAACACAATTTGGTGGATCAGCTCAAGCGCACTCCAGCTTAGATTTCTAGCTTTGACTTATTGTGTATATCCCCTGAACATAAGAAAGCATTGGATTTGGCCCTTCAAAACACATTTATCCCTAGGGAAATATCTCTTGAGAACTTCCAAACTATGGTCAATTACATTTATTCTAATAAAAATGCTACATTTACTAACCATAATGTTTCTATGCACAAGCCTTTGCACAATGATCCCTTACATTTACTTTTCCAATTGCACAAACACGCAATTAGATGAATCCTCATTGATGGCGGGGCTAGATTAGACATTTATACTCTAAGAGTACAATAAATGCATTGGGATACTCAGATTCAAGCTTTGATATTACTAGACAAATCAAAATTAAGGCATATGATGAAGAGGAAAGATCATCTAAGGGTGTCCTTTTTCTACCAATAAAAATATGACCCATAATGGAAAGCACTCCATTTTTTATCTTAGATCTTCAACTTGGATATCACATGTTACTAGGTAGACCATGGATTCAATAAATCCAAGTTGTACCATCTACCTATCATTAATGTATTAAATTTCCTTATCAAGGTACATAAATCATTATAGAAGGAGATCCAAACCCCTTTCAATATTGTCATAATCTAAGGGGTAGTACAAAAAACCAGGAAACATTAAATCAAGAAGAAAGTGTGCCTTCTACTTCTAGTTCAATTACAATGAGATATACTAAGGGAGGGAATCAAAATATCAATCCAAGACAAGGATATGGTGAGTATTTCTATGAAGAAGCTTTTACTATTAATAGAATGCCTTTTTAATCAAGATCATATGGTCATCCAAGGATAATGGAAAAATAAGAGTAGGTTGTTTTCAAATGCCCACTTGTTGGAAAGTTGAAACTACAAATATTATATGACCAATTTTGTGTTTTCATTATGGCAATAAATTCATATAGGAGTTCTGACAGTCAGTTCACAAACCTTAAAGACCAAAAATTGACTAAGTATAGAAGGTAGTGTAGTTAGATATATATCCGCTGATCAAAGCACCAGCGCACGTGCATATGATTGATTCATGGTCTGCATCTTTGGATATAATCTTATTGTTACATTATTATGCGAATTCTACACATATAGTTTTGGATATATCAGTATGGTGAAGTTATAGCAAGTCCAAGTGCCCTAGCAGCTTAGCAGAACAAAGCATGGAGCCGACTCTAGGTTTTTATTAGTGTATGTTAATTTTTTTTCCATTCACTATGTGCCTATTGTAATATTTTTTTAATTATTTTATTAGAACTCATGTAAACATGCTTAAACCAATTCATTTGGAAGTATTGTGTATGTTTTTTTTGGGCCGACTAAGTCCTAGTTTTTGGTCGCGTCTATTGAGTAGGTATATATACTTAACATGTATTTTGTATTAGAGAAGGTATGGAAAAATAAAAAGGTATAATAAGTAAGATAGTAGAGAATGAAGAATAATAAGCATGAGATAAAGCTCCTTCAGTGATTAGAGTTTCAGCGCACAAAAGGAATTGATCAGACAAGCAGTGTCATAACAACAGTTCAATTGATAGATATAGTGTGTATCTTTCATCCAGAGGTTGTAGCCTTCTTCGCTATTGAGTAGTGAGCTCGAGTAGTGAGCCACCCACCTTTAACAGGGTTTTGTAAAGACTCCTAACAGGGTTATTATGCTTTCATTGTAAATACTTCTCCTAATAGGGAAAAGGAACTCAAACAAGTTCATAAGATTAGTGCAATTATTTGTGGGTGCTAATTCCCACTGGGGTTTTCCTCTAATCAAGGTTTCCCCGTAAACAAATTTTGTGTTATGAGTTAATGTGTTATGCTTAATCAATTATCTTTTAGGTTTAAGTTTTAAGTTGCTTAATTATATTAAACACTGATTCACCCCCCCCCCTTCTTAGTGTTTCTAACAATTGGTACCAGATCTCTGGTCTTCTGAGAGAAGTTTAACCACTTGAGGAGATCACAGACTCAGTAGAAGTGAAACATCTAAAAAATAGGCTTGAAGCAACTCTTGAAGATCTTGATAGATCTGAAAAAGAAAATGAAGAACTGAAATTGAAAGTTGATGGATCGCAAATGCTCATCAAAAAATTAAGAAAATATTTGAAAGATAGCTCTACGAATGATTTGGGAAAAATGGTCAAAAAGTTGAATGAATAAAACATGTCTCTAAAAGATAAGATTGAATATTTGAATGAACAACTAACACATAGCCTAACGGCTATTGAAGAAAAGACCAAAGAAAGTTAACAATTAGATGAAGAACTTATGCAAGCAAATATGAAGGTATTGGAGTTGGAGAACATCAAGAAAAAGATAGAATCCGAATTGATAGAAGAAAAAAATCATATTGAGAAATTACACAAGTTCTGATCTATTACAATCACATCTTTATGCACAAAATTTAAGAGGTAATACCGTTGCTGTTGGATACAATGAAGCACAAATTCAAATCAATACAATGAAAGAAAGAAAGAAAGTACAACAAGAAACCACATAAGCAAAGGCAACAGAGAATCTTGTAGAGGCTAAAGAAGAACTACCTAAAGATGAATGCAAACCAGTTAACCGCACTTGTTATGCCTGTAAAAAACAAGGACATATGACAAGATAGTGTAAATAAGTAAGTCCTTTTAATGGTTATTGTTATTCATGCAAAAAATTTGGTCATAGAGCCATACACTGTAGATCAAATCTAAGAAATTAGACAATCCAAAATCAAAGAAGTCAGACTCAGTACAATCATAGAAATCAATCACAGCAAAATTATCAAAATATTATATGTTAGATATGCAACTATAAGGGACATACATCTAAATAGTGCAACATGGTTAATCATGTCAACAAGCCTCTAATAGTCTGTCATTCTTGTAACAAAGTTGGACACATCTCAAGGTTTTTCAGATCTAGAACACAAAGACAAGAAAGACCTAATAAGTCTCAAGGATCTCTATTTGAAGAATCTTGAGAAGTCAAGTCTGTGAAAGCTACAGAAGATTTAGGCAAAATATGGGTTGAATTAAAGAAAGATGATGATGTTAACAAAGTGGTAGATGCATCCATAGTGGATGCAACTTCCAATTCTGGTTAGATGACCCTCATGCTCATAGGGGGAGCTAATCTAGCTCTAAACCCTTGCATGATAGGTATACTCACCTTTGAGAATGCACCTATGAATTTATGTATTTGGTCATGAATTGAAGAAGTATGCATGAATGCATAACTTGTACTTCAATAGGAACAAAGATTGGAATTCAAAGTTGGAAACCATGTTATGGAAGCTAGCAATAATTGCAATAATTTAATTTATAAGTCACAATGAGGTCTCATATCTTCACTTCTAATTTCAAGATCGAGCACTTGGAGAGCACAAGAGAATTAAAAAGTGTTGAAAGATAAATTGTTGGTTAGATAGCAAAGAAAATTGAAGTTGAAAGAAAACCCTAGCATGGATGCGTCATTTTAGAATTTCAGTGATCCCTAATTAAGAAATCAACAAGTATGGCAACTCCTATAGTCTTTGACATCACTAAAAGGAAGAGCTTTGTGTTTAAGAAGCATCCTTTCAAGTCAGTTTTGGATGATGTTGAGGGAGAATTTTCCAAGACTTCGTTAGGAGTCATGGATGTCGAGGACATATGCGCTTACGTTTACTGTAAGGATTCAGTTGGTTATAATAGCATAACGACACTCATGGAATCTATGATGAACCCATATTACTCATTCAAGGATGATTTCTCACATCTTACTGATAACCCTCTCTTTGAATATACAAATGCACATGAGTTCTATGAACTAGAATGGGTCAAAATTCTACTCAGTAGGATTCATGATGATCTATTTTGGATTGGTCAAGTTACTATCCATATTACTATTGATCTCATTCATGAGATGACCGAACTCTCTAAGGTCGGACATGTTCTTCCCACTAGAAAGGATGTCAATAAAAAGGTTGAGCAGGCATGCTTATCTAGAAGTGATAAGCACAAAATAACTGTTGATCCTATTGTGGAGAAAGACATCAAACTCATCACCATGATACTTGGTTACAAATTTCAGCACACAAGCAGACTTAATAGTGTATCCACTGCTACAGTTGTGGCAGCAATAAGGATGGCTAAAGATAACACTCAATATAACCTTTGTGAAATATTGCGTGCACAACTAATTGAGAATATTAAAGCTATCAAGCATGACAAAAGCAAAATATTCAGATTTGGCTTGTTGATTATATACTTATACTTCCACATTGTTGGTAAGGTCTCTAATATTTACCTAGACAGGAGAAACCTACCATGCCTCAAATTTCATTGAAAGCTACATCAGAAAGTAGTGTAAAGGAATCTATGGATATGGAGATCAAGACATTTAGAATCAATATGCAGAAGAGGTTTAGAATACTAGAGAAGATAGTTGAAAAATACAAGGGCACCATATGCTTCATGGTGGAAATAGAATGTACATTCATGGAAGTAGTTGAACCAAGAACCAAATGGATTCACCCACTTGGTTATGAAGTAGAAGAACATGTTTTGGAAGGATATGCACAAGTCTTTCTATCTGCGCCTAAAGATCCAAATGAGCCTAGATGGGGCACATACAAGGAAAAGATAAATCAAGTTGATTTTGCCCTATACAGTGAAGAAAATAAGAGGAAAGCATCAAGGATTACCTCTAACATTCTAAAAATTCATGGTATCACCCAAGAAGACCTGGATAAACCTAGGGAAGCTAAAATTGCAAGAGAGCTTAATAAAACACATGTATAAGTCAAAATAGAAAAATCTAATGATATCCACAAGAAGAAAAATAAGAAGTCTAATGAGAGCATATCTACGCCCTCTACTACTATTGACCTGGAATCCTCTCCACCTTATGTGCCAAGAAAGATGACTAGAAGAAGGAAGAAAGTTCTTACAAGCCACCCATCCTCAAGGACAACATAAAGCAAAGTAAAGAATACTCAAGCCCCTCTTGAGGTAGGATTTAGACCTAGTCTTGAAATCTTAAGGAACAAAATCATTAATGAAGGATGATTAGGTTCAATTGCAAATGTATATGACAAATATCAAGAGATAGATAAATCAGAAATACATTTTATGATTATCTCACATATGATCAAGTTTAAAAGATTAGTTTTGGAACTTAAGACAATCATTCTAGACAGATTATGGAACATAATTGATTTATTAAAAATACAATCAATAGAAGAATATATGAGGATTAAAGAAGAAACACTAGATAATCTGCTCTCTATTTTCTGACATGATGAGAAGGCAATACTGTTAGATTTGGTAAAACCTCATCTAAGAACCAAGACAAGAAATCTTCACATTATGAATAAAGAGTATGAGTTGGTTGGAAAAGAAATTGAAAAAATCATTTGAGAAAGTGTTTTTGGACATACATATGTATCCATCAATGGTGCCTACAAGTAAAGTTACTTAGTCCCTTCCAAACAAGAAATAGAATCAGAGATTCTTAATGTGCCTATGACAGGTCCACAGGATGTTGCACCAAAACTTCCATCACCCCCTGATACAGTCAAAGATATAGATGAAACCATTATGATTAATGATTTTAAGATAATAATGACAGCTTCAAATAATAACTTGAACAAATTTGAAAAAGCATTTTTTAGCACTGAAATAACTAAGAAGTTATGCACTGATAATACCTCCTTGTAGAAAGATAAAGTTCTTATTGAAGACTTAACAGGTTTGAATAATGAGGAAGGTAATCAATCTAATGAACCACCCTCTATGGAGATCCTAGTGAAAAGTGAATGTATGGATGCAAGTCAAAATTCTATATTCACTCCATCTATCAAACCACCAATATCATTGCTGTCAAGTTTGACCCCTGACTCATCAAACCTAGATGCATGGGGACAAGAAGATTTGATCAAAATAAGTGTATTAGCCATGGAGAAAGAAAAAGAGAAACAAGTTATGAAAAATCCTCTCTTTCTTGAGTCAGTAAACATTTTCAACAACCTAGTCCCAACAGAGAATAAATTGGCAAATATTCAATCAGTTGATGATGTCGATAGCATCTTGACAAAATTCAAAGAAAACTTCATAAGTCTAGTACAATCAGCTACTAAAATTGCAAAAGACAAGCACAAAAAGGAAAGGTTGGATGAACTAATAAAGAACTTCTCATTAGATCTTAACTCATTGAGGATTGGTCAAGCAATTCTAAAAGAGATAGCAACAAAAGGCATAAATGTGATAGCTAACTATATGGACAGAGGCAAATTCACTTCTGAACACATTTAGAAGATTGAGGAAGAAGACATCTTGGTTGAAAACATAAGGAAATTAGTTGAAACTTCTTCTAAAGAAATCACTATGTGTAAAAACATCTATGAAGGGCAGATAGATAAAATTGAGAAAGCCAAGATAGAGATCAGCAAGATAAGAACCAGACAAACACAACTGAGAAATGAACTTGAACCCTCCTTAGTTGTACTAAATGAGAACATCAAATAAATTGATGCAACTATTGTCACTTTTTGTCAAGGCCCCAGCATGGATCTGGTAAAGATGGAGAAGCTCACATATGCATTATGTGTTAGGAATGGTCCCAAGAGATAAGTGAGAGGGGGGTGAATCAGTTATCTACAAGATTCAATTATTTTTCCAATTAAGTACAGAAATACTGTAAACATAAACTCAACAAGATAACACAAAAATGAACAACACAATTTTGGTAATAGGGAAAACCAAATTAGGTATAAACCCTAGTGGGAATTAGCACCCACAAATAACTGTACTAGTTTATAATGATCCTTGTTAGAAGATCTTGCAACCCTGTTAGGAGTTTATATTTACAATGCGATAACTACAAAGTCTTGGTCAAAGGTTAGACCCTGATATGAGTCTTTTACAAATAACCATGTTAGGGGTGACGACTCATTTTCCAAGAGCTCACTACTCAAATGGTGAAGGCTACAACCTTCTGAATGGAACATATACACTATATATGAAAATGAAATGTTTGCGTAGACCTGTTATCTTGATCAGTTCCAATGAATTGTAATATTCTTCTAATTCTTCACATAGATCTTCAATTGATGAATGATGTAGACATATAGTCTAGCTTTTTGCTATACTCTGACTTGTTCTTTCTCACTTCATTCACACTTTGCAATCACAATTGAACTTATATAAGTATCTTCCTCAAGGATAAGGTCATGACGGTTGTAGGGAACACTTTAGAAAATTCCTTGTCAGCTTAACTAAGAATGCAATCAAAGTTAGGACCACGCAACTCAAAATGAATATATGTGTCGCTTCACATAGTCATCTCTACAAAATTAACTCAAACATCATGCTTCTGTTAGAACACTTTTGGTGCCTTTGGATAATTATCATTAACTCATAACTAAACATGAATACAAACACACATATCCCGAAGATAGGCGCAATACAAGAAACAATGTAAATACATCGGCTCTTAACATATAATCGCCAAAAACTATAACTGCCAAAACATATTAACATAACTTAACTGAAACTGCATATCCAAATCTGCGTGTATGAATATTATATCTTGAACATGTCTAGAACATAGATGTAAACAGGCAAGGCTCCATAATATTTGTACTGATAATTGCTCACAGGACACTACTGTATATTATATGTTGTCATCAATGACAAACATACAATCAACTATTTCCACAAAAGAAAATCTCCAATAATCTCCCCCTTTGACATTGATGGCAAGATATGATATGAAAAAAACCATCAACCCAAAGTATCCTTCTTTTTACAATCTTCTCAATATCCTCATCAAAAGCTCCTCTTAATTGATGCATCTCTTATTACTGTATTTTTTATTACTGTATACTCCCCTAGATTATATGCTCCCCCTCACTATATACTCCCCCTTTGACATCAATGGAAAACGGTTCCAAAAACAATTAAGCATAGGTACTACTCCAGAATTAGAGTAGTCAACCACTCATCAGTCACCAAGGACTGATGCTCTTGCTACAAGTTCTAATTAGACTCAGAAAAGGGAATTACTCCCAGCTTCTCCCTGAGATACTCAAAAGAATATTTAAATAAATGTTTTGTAAAAATGTTTGCTAAATGTTCTTTACTGCTCAAATAATCCAAATTTACTTCTTTGTCTAAAACTTTTTCTCTTAGAAAATGATATTGGATCTTTATGTGTTTTTTCTTTGCATGCATCACATGGTTCTTTGACATATTGATAGTGCTAGTGTTATCACATTGAATAACAATAGGATAATCAATCTGAATACCAAAGTCTTTAATCATCTGTTTGATCCAAACCATTGTTGAACAATTCAATGCTACTGCAACATACTCAGCTTCTACTATCGACTGAGAGATATAATTTTGTTTAGGTTTAGCTGCAAATCTTCCAACAATGCCAACTGCATTAGAAATATTTGGTCTAGATTGAGTAAGAGATATAAGTTTTCCAATCATAGACTTGTATAGTGTCTTGTCAACTTCTATGGAATCATCATCCTTAGAGAGCTTGCATCTTGTTATCATGGGGTGCTTATTGGTTTGCAATCTTCCATTTTGAAAGTCTTCAATATCTCTTCACATACTTAGAATAACTTATGAATATACCTTTGTCTATTTGTTTTACATTCAATACCAAAAAATATTTGATAGTTCCAATCATGCTCATTTCAAACTCACTTTGTATCTCTTTGGTGAATTCTACACTAAGTTTGTGATTACCTCCAAAGATAATGTCATCAAAAAAGATAGCAACAAGTATTAGTCCATCAAGTGTCTCTCTCATGAATAAGTTACAATCCAATACTCCCTTTTTGAATCCAATCTTGGTTAAGTAACCATCAAGTCTCTCATACCAAGCTCTTGGGGTCTATTTAATTCCATAAGGGGATTTCTTTAATATGCATACCATGTCTAGTTTGTCTGATAAATTGAATCCTTCAGGCTGTTCTATGTAAACTTATTCCTTCAAGTCACCATTCAAAAAGGCTAACTTGACATCCATCTGGTATACTTTAAAGTTCTTGAATGTTTCATAGGCCAAAAACAACTTGATAGCTTCCAGTCTACTCACAAGGGCAAATGCATCAGTGTAGTCTATTCCTTCTCTCTACACATTTCCTTTACATACTAATCTTTCTTTGTTTCTTACTACTTCACCTTCTTCATTCATCTTATTTTTGAATATCCACTTTGTACCAATTACATTTTTATCACAAGGTCTAGGGACCAGTTCCCATGTATCATTTTTTATTATCTAATCTAATTCTTCTTTCATAGCTTTCTGCCAATCTGAATCATTGGATGCATCTTCAACACTTAAAGGTTCAATTTGTGAAAGTAAACATACCTCTTCATCAACTGTTAAACCTTTGGCTTTAGATCTTGTCAAAAATCTACTACTCTGATCTCCAATGATATCTTCCTTTGAATGGTCTCTAGTTGTGAATTTTGGAACTTTAGGTGTGACATCTTCATCTATAATCTGTGAATCCTCTTTGCTTGTTTCAGGGTCGTTGCATGATACATCAATACAATCAAACATTTCTTCAGTAATTTTTTATTTACTATTAGGCCTGGGTTCATCATCAATCATAGTTGCACAATCATAGTATCTTTCATGAATCATGAAATTCTCATCAATCTTCACATGTGTACTTTCAATTATCTTCTTCAATTTCAAGTTAAAACATCTATATGCGTTTCTTTTAGTAGAGTAACCAAGGAAAATACTTTCATCGCTTATGGAATCAAACTTACCAACACCATCATCTCTATTGATGTAGCACTTGCTTCAAAATATTTTGAAGTATTTTTCTGTAGGTACATTATCAAACCAAAGTTCATAAGGTTTATTATCTGCACCTGGCCTTAGTTGTATTCTATTGATAGTATAGACTGTTGTATTGACTGCATCTCTCTAATAGGTGTGTGAAAATTTTCCTTCTATCATGATAGTGCACACTCTATCAAGTATGATCATATTTCTTCTTTATACAATCCCATTATATTGAGGGGTTCTAGGAGCACTCAACTGTCTTTTGATTCCATGCTCTTCGCAATATTCATAAAACTGGTCAGAGGTGAATTCTCCTCATCTATCTGATCTCAGACATTTTAGTTTTAATACAGACTCATTTTCAAATTTAGCTTTGAATATTTTGAACTTCTCAAAATCTTCTTACTTATCCTTTAAGAATGCAACCCACATAATCCTTGAAAAATCATCAACAAACAAAATAAAATACCTTTCTCCATAGTATGATCTTGTTTAAGTAGGGCCACATAGGTTTTTATGCACTAGATCCAATTTGTTCTCTGTTGACTTCTACTTTCTTATGAATGAGCTCCTTACATGCTTTCCCATCACCCATTCCCTGCACATAGTATCAACTGGTCTTGAAATACTAGGAAGATATCTTACTGCCTTTACATTGCTTATCTTTACTATGTTGTCAAAATTGATGTGACAAAGTCTTTTGTTCCATAGCCAACTGTCATCTACTTTTGCAACAAAAAAACTTACTTCTGAATTGAGTTGAAATACATTACCTTTAGTCTTAGAGCCTGATGCAATCATATCTCCTTGTTTTTTATTAATGATGCACTTGTTGTCTTTGAATTCTAACTGATATCCTTTGTCAATAAATTGTCCAACACTTAGTACGTCATGATGTAAAACATAAAGAACATCATATGTCCTGTTCTTTCCATCTAAGGTAATAGAACCTCTACCTATGATAGTTTTGGGAGTGTTATCTCCAAATCTAACCATACCACCCTTGTACTTGTCCAATTGTACAAATCTATCTTTGTCTCCTGTCATGTGATGTGAGCATTTGCTGTCAATGATCCAGTCAGTTCTGATGTCTGCTTTGGAAACTAATGCTAACTCTTGTGCTTTCTTTTCATCTTCCATTTGCATTTCTTCAAGGATTTTCTCAATGTCTTTAATGGAAACAAATCCAATTTCATCTTCTCTTGAGTCATCATCAGTTACACCATCTTTACCATGATATCATTCCTTAGTATATTTGGGCTTATAATCCGATCTGAACTTCTTGGCTCTTGTAGGACACTTGGATGCAAAATGGCCAACTTTGTTGCATAAAAAACATTTGAATGGTAGTTTTCCTTCATATTTTCCTTTACCTTTCATTTATTTCTTGGAAATCATAGCAATGATTTATTCTAGTTCTATATCCACTTCTTCTTTCTCATTATTACTAGAGCTGCTCAAGAATTTCTTACCATGGACTGAGGCTTTGAAAGTTGTTTCACTTTTAGGTTTTGTCTTGAATATTGATATCTCAAATGCAAATATTTTATGATAAAAGTCTTTGTCTTGAAGTATTTTGAAAATTTCATAGTCTCATCTAAGATATTGATCTTTCTCTCATAGTATTCTATCAATGTAGTCATCAGTTTGTCCATTATGTCTTCCTCTAAAATTTCTCCACCATTATTTCTTATTCCTGAAACTGCTTCATTAATCCTCTGATTGTAAGCTCTGATTTTCTCTTCAGGTAGCATCTCTATGTTGTTATACCTCTTTTTCCATTTCTTTCTCCATGCATTCTTTTCTTGAATATCTCCTTCAAACATATCTTCTAAATACTTCCATATGGTGTAGGCTCTGTCTACTTTCTTGATCTCAGAGAATTCACTATCAGATAATGCACTTGTAAGGGCTTCCTTGGAAATTGCATTGGTGGTGAATACCTCCTTTTATTTATAGGTAGCATCATCTTTTGCAAGGTCTCTCAAAGAGGGAACAATAAATTATTGTGTGGCTATTTCAAAAATGTCAAAACTGACACACTATAGATGTGTTATCATTTTGTTCTTCCAATGAAGATAATTCTCTCCATCAAAATTAGGACTCTCTTTTCTGAAGTATGCCATCTGATCTGCCTTAAGCTATTAGGATTTCTCTCCAAGGCACTTGGCTCTGATACCAATTGTTAGGAATGGTCCCAAGAGATAATTGAGAGGGCAGGGTGAATCAATTATCTACAAGATTCAATTATTTTTCCAATTAAGTACAGAATTACTTTAAACATAAACTCAACAAGATAACACAGAAATGAACAACACAATTTTGGTAACGGGGAAAACCAAATTAGGTAAAAACCCCGGTGGGAATTAGCACCCACAAATAACTGTACTAGTTTATAATGATCCTTTTTAGAAGATCTTGCAACCCTGTTAGAAGTTGATCTTTACAATGCAATAAGTATAGAGACCTGGTCAAAGGTCAGACCCTGTTAGGAGTCTTTTACAAATAACCCTGTTAGGGGTGAGGACTCACTGTCCAAGAGCTCACTGCTCAAATTGTGAAGGCTACAACCTTCTAAATGGTAGATATACACTATATCTAAAAATGAACTATTTGTGTAGACCTATTGTCTTGATCAGTTCCAGTGAATTTTAATCTTCTTCTGATTCTTCACATAGATCTTCAATTGATGAATGATGTAGACATACTGTCTAACTTTCTACTCTACTCTGTCTTGTTCTTTCTCTCTTCATTCACACTTTGAAATCAAAATTGAATTGTTGTAAGTATCTTCCACAAGGATAAAGTCATGATGGTTGTAGGAAACACTTCAAAAACTTCCTTGTCGGCTTAACTAAGCACCCAATCAAAGTTAGGACAGCACAACTCAAAATGAATAGACGTGTTGCTTCACATAGTCGGCTCTACCAAATTAACTCAAATATTACACTTCTGTTAGAACATGTTTGGCACCTTTGGATAATCATCATTAACTCATAACTAAACATGGATACAAACATTCATATCCTGAAGATAGGTGCAACACAAGAAATAATGTAAATACATCAGCTCTTAATAAATAATCTCCAAAAACTGTAACTTCCAGAATAGATTAACATAACTTAACTGAATTTGCATATCTGAATCTGTGTGTATGAATATTATATCCTAAACATGTCTACAACATAGATGTAAACACACAAGGCTCCAGAATATCTATACTAATAATTTATCATAGGACACTGTTGTATATTATATGTTGTCATCAATGAAAAACATACAATCAACTATTTGCACAGAAGAAAATCTCCAACATTATGCACCCATCTTCATACTGTTGATGCACTCAAGGCATTTTGGCAACAAGAAATCAAGAATCTAGAGATTGCATATCCATATGTGTACTCTGAGTAAGTACTTATAGACTTTCCATTTTTGACACCTTTTTCATTAATGTCAAAGGGGAAGTATAGTATATAAACGAGATTGGTTTATATAGATAAAACTATGATGTATAGTTTGAAAAGATATAACATTTTTGTGTTAAGTCAAAGTTAAGTAACTTAGCCACATTCCTTTGTTACCATTAATGACAAAGGGAGCGATTGTTGGAAAGTTGACATTACAAAGATTATATGACCAATTTTGTGTTTTCATTATGGAAACAAAGTCATATAGGAGTTCTGACAGATAGTTCACAAACCTTGAAGACCAAAAATTGACTAAGTATAGAAGGCAGTGTAGTTACTAATATATCCGTTGATCAGAGCACCAGTACATGTGTGTATGATCGCTTCATGGTCTACATCTTTGGATATAATCTTATGGTTACATTATTACGCTAATTCTACACACGAAGGTTCAGAAATATCAATATGGTGAAGTTACAGCAAGTCCAAGTGCCCTACCAACTCGGCAAAATAGGGCATGGAGCCGACTCCAGTTTTTTATTAGCGCATGTTAATTTGTTTTTGATTGGCTATGTGCATATTGTAATATGTTTGTAATTATTTTATTAGCACTCATGTAAACACACTTAAACTAATTCATTTGGAAGCGTTGTGTATGTTTTTTTTGGGCTGACTAAATCCTAGTTTTTGGTCGCATCTATTGAGTAGGTATATATACTTCACATGTATTTTATATTAGAAAAGGTTTGGAAAAAGAAAAAGGTATAAAAAGTAAGATACAAGAGAAATAATAATAATAAGCATGGGATAAATCTCCTTTAGTGATTATATTTTTAGCACACAAAAGGAACTAATTAGACAAGCAGTGTCATAACAGTAGTTTAATTGACAGATATAGTGTGTATCTTTCATATGGAGGTTGTAGCCTTCTTCTTTATTGAGCAATGAGCCTGGGCAGTGAGCCATCCACCTTTAATAGGGTTTTGTAAAGACTTCTAATAGGGTCATGTTAATTTCATTGTAAATACTACTCCTAACAGGGCAAAGGAACTCTAACAAGTTCATAAGATTAGTGCAATTATTTGTGGGTACGAATTCCCACCGGGGTTTTCCTTTGATCAAGGTTTCCCCATAAACAAATTTTTTTTTATGATTTAATGTGTTATGCTTAATCAATTATCTTTTAGTTTTAAGTTTCAAGTTGCTTAATTATACTAAAAAATGATTCATCTCCTCCCCCTCTCAGTGTTTCTAACACCACCTACCACATTTGTTAAATGGGGTGATTTGAGTGAGGAGGATCATTGTGATTCTAAAATTAATGCATGGTTATACCAAGATCTTGATGAAATACAATCAACACAGTTACCTTTGAATCAGTATGGACCATAATACACTATGTTATAATAATTTAGGTATGATGAAACTACATCCTTGGGAGTAGCCCAACAAGGAATAATGGAGATATCACTACCACCTACCCAGACAAATAAAAGAGGACTTGGTTACTGCCAGTCTAGAAAAGGGGTGGTTCTTCAAGGTGTTCAAGGAACCCTTAATACAAACTAGGGGAAAAATTATGAATAGACCTAGATTAGTAACATACTTCCACATATATTGCTACATGAATGGGAAACCGCAATCTTTGAATTGTCCCTTGAACATCAAATCCAAAATTTTGTAGGAAATGAGATACCTGATGATCATTCTAGCATGATTGATTCTTACGAGTATAAGTAGGAATCCCTCCATAATATTTAGTCTAACACCCCTAGCCATTCCCCTAAAACCACTAGTACCATGAACACAAATGACATGTTCAATCAACTAAACCTCAAAAACCAACCCTGTGTCAATAAACATATTGATTTCCATTCCTTATATGGTGCGTATACCTCCAAATCTAGATTTGTCATAACTATCACTGTAGTTCCATTTGTCCAAACTGAGTCATCTATTAACACTGATATTTGCTTAGTCCACCTTGAGTTAATTGACTAGGATCAACAAGGACATTTGAATCTAGATAGTTTTCAAAATGATGAAGCCATTGCATAATACATGGGGCTTCCCGAAGGGATGCTAAAAGGAGACCACAAGGTCGTATTCTCCTTTGACCTAGACAGATTTTCGTACTTTGGGGAGTAGGCTCATGTTTCTAGTTGCAAAATTTGTAGATGTCCAAAAATATTAATATTATTATTAATATTATTTTCCCTCTTATTCCTCTAACTATTTAATTCAATCAATTAAATAGTTTCATTTATCAATAGTTTAAATATTATTCTAATGTATTTTATTTAAATACATTTGCTTCCACAAAATCCCCTTTAAATAAATTCATATTTATTAAATCCTCCATATTCCTAATTCTTATAAAGCATGATTTATTCAAATTAAATTTGGATTTTCATCTAAACCCTAGCTAGGAACCTATTAATCCTACCCTAAAGCCTACTCTATTCCTACCTACTCCCATCACCTCATTTCCTAAGTATGCTTCCACACCTAACTGTCCTCTAACCATGTTTAATGGGTGATTCCTAACCTTTTTAAGGATAATGGAATGCTCACCCACATGGGGAATTTGTCTCCAAAATGGGCACCCATTCCTCTTTAATTCCCTCTTACAACTTTGTCTCCCCTTTTAAAATATTGAGCTACTCAATATTAATGCCAATTTTGACTCAAAATTGGCCATCTTTTCAAATCCATGTGTCTCCTATGTGGCTCTTATGTGGATGCCACATAGGTTCCACTTCATCCAAGCCTCTTCCTCTCTCCAAAAACTCTATAAATAGAGGCCTTCTCCTCTCACATTAGCATCTCTCAATTTGCATTGTTATCATGCTATTTTGCATTTAGAAGTTCATAGTTCTTGGATTCATATTTTCATATGCTTCTAGTTTATGTTAAATCACATAGATATCACATGTTAGTTTCCTTTTGGTTAAAATGATTCATTCTTTACATTTCATATCATAGTTCTTGCATCATAGTTTTATAATCTCATGTCTTGAATATCACCTTTGAGCATCAACTTTAGGAAGGATTTAAGACTAGTTTTCCATACTAGTTCTTGAATTTCTCCTTTGATTCCAATCTTGCATTCCATTGTTGCATTGCCTTGGGGATCCATAGTATTTTGTGTGTTTGAGAGAGCACACCCACATTCATCAATAAAAGAAAATCAAAATGAGTAAAATAGGGTGCATTTGTTTACTTATTTTTTCTTAATCTGATGTTATTTGGTGTTCTTTGTTGTTTTCTTGATCTCTTACATGCTTTTAGATATGATTTATGTGCTAACCCACTAATGTTTTCATGTTTGATCTTGCTCCCAATAGGTTGAAGGATTCCTCATACTACATTCTGGCACACCTGGTGGGACCCACGTACCTAAAATTCTAAACTTCTTGTCTAATTTCTCTTCAAATTTTGCCCAGAACACAATCAACGTCTACATTTTATGCAAAGGCGTCTGCGCAAATACTGGTTCTACCTAAACTATCACTCAACATCTACGCTAAACCAGTGTCTGTGACCTGAACCGTCCTTTACGCCTGGCTTTGTTAATTTTAGATCTTCCAAACTCTACTTTCGGTTTTTTTGAGATTCACTGTGTTTTTCGTAGCTTTTAAGGTTTTAGCTCTCTATTTTTTTATTAGAGAATCATTTTCACAAGGTTTTGTAATGCTAAAATTTCATTAAAAGTAAATAAATCTTGAAATTTTCTCAAAAACACACTTGCTTTTAATATTTGGAAAGTCTGAAATGGCTAAATTTTAACTAACCAGAGACTAAGAAAGAAGAAAACTAACTTTTATTTGCTGGTTATTTGTGTTTGCAGGTACATCGACATCTGCGTAAACATCGATTCATGAACCAGTGTCTATGATTCACAAACCAACATCTGCACCCTGCATCAGCATCTACAATCTGTAAACCATCATCTGCGACTGGTATAGCTATTTTTCTAGTTTTTTGTGTTTTTTGGAGAATTTCCTACTTTCTATCATTTTTAGAAAAAAACCAGAATCGGTGTCTGTGCCCTGAACCGGCATCTATGGTTTTTCTAAGTTGGATTTATCTTGAACTAATGATTGTGAAGTGTTTCTTATGTTTTTAACGCTTTCCAAAGGATAGACTTGAAACTAGTAACTAATTGTTTTGCAACACCACTTGTCAAAGACACAAATTCAAAACTACTCACATTTGTCTTACAGGTTGCCTCGAATCTACATCGACCAAATAACTGTGTTTGCATAAATATTTTTTTTAGGCACCTAGACTAATTATTTAGATTTTTTTGGTTAATCCTAAGTGAGTGTTAGGGGATTATGCTCTCGTCCCTTTTGGGAAGATCAAAAACCTAGACACACTTACTTAGTGTTGAACAATTAAATCTTTTGGAAAGAACAAATAATGTCTTGCGTGTTTGTAGAGAAAACGATATTGGATAGGAGATTATGCTCTTTTCCCCTTGTGGGAAAATAAAAAATCCAGACTCTTTTTTGTTTCCAATCCAAGTTACTATGAATCCTTTAGATGGACTTGTCGGTTGAGGAGAAAATACCCGGGAATGACCCACATGAGAACGAGGTGTAAGTCACACCACTCTAACTCACATTAATAAAATTTACTCTTTGGGGTTAAAGCCTTGGGAGTCGGTTGGCATCTGAGCTTATACTCGGCTCTCGTATAACTTAAGTGCAGCCTTGCGGTCTTAATCACATTTACATGACCACTTTTGTCAAGACGCTATATGGGGCTATACGTCTAAATTGTGCTTGTGCGGACATAGAGGATACAATCAAATGGAGAACCATACTAAACACTCTAGTCTTAGAAGCTACCCAGAACACCCCGAAAGGTGATAATGCTTGTGCAAGAAAGATAGTAACTTCCCCAAGATCACTCATACATTCGTGCCATCCTGAGCGTTTGGAACCAGATAATACGGCGTCATGACTAGAGCCATTGCGTGCTTGGTGACGGTTGTATTCTGATTAGCTCTTGTGTGTGTGCCTAAGATTACAAGCAAGTATTTTCATGCTATGCCAATTTATTAGGTAGATTTTGTTCTTGAAGTGCTTGAAGAAATTGACAAATCCAAAACACAAACAAAATATCCAACATTCAAATTTGTCACGTGCTTGTATCCTTCAAGGTTTCTTTGTCCCTTGTCAGATTGTTTTCAGACACATGCTTGCTATTTTTCTAGTTTGATTATGTTGAAATTGGTTCTTTCCATAGAACAAACCTATTAGAAAATCAGAACACGATCAAGCTTTTTTGCTAGATTATCAAAAAAAATGTCCTTTTTCAAAACAATTCGGTGTCTCATGAGATATGTCCTAAAAACCTCAAACTATTCATCCAAGATCAAATCTACTTATAGGACATGATCGATTCCAAGAAACATAAGAAGGTGAAAACTCTGTTACCACCCATGCAAAGAGAACAAAAGAACACAACCTAGGAAGCTACCAAGTACCAACACATTGTTGATTCTATCAAGCAAGAAATCCATAAATGGGAAAAATTTGAAAAAGTGATTTACAACAACAAGGTTTCTCGTTTCATGGGCAAATATCGTCTAAACTCTGCTTTTGTTGGATTTGAAAAATATGACTAGTTGGTTTGCCACAACAAACACAAGTTCCTCCTCTTCTTAAGCTCACTTATCTTGCATTTTAGAACCTCCCTTAGGTTGTCATCTTTAGAAACACATCACACACTGATTCTATCATGATCTTGCATTAATCAAATCAATCCTAATCAACCTAGCATCATCCTAATCATCATCCAAAGCATCCTTGATCACACCCCTCACTTGGTATTGCATACCTATTTGAGTTGCTAAAAACCTACATCTTAATCAAACCCCATCCTTGAATGTCCTTAAACTAACCATTGTTTTAGGATAATCCCTTTTGTCTTTTGCAACCTCATCACCTTGATCAAAAGGTTGGTTTGCATTAACAAAGAATCTCGTCCATTGAAGACCATAAGTCTGTCTTAGGTAGATAATCATATCCACTTGATCCTACATTAGGGAAAGAAAACCTTGATCCTTGCATACATCAATTCATCCTTAATCCATAGGAGCACATCCATCATCTTAAGTACATCATAATCCTAGTATCATCATTCTTAGTTTCCTAGGTGCATCCTTGCATACATCTTGCATCTCATATTACTTTAGGATAATTATTTCATGCTACCTATCACATGAGCCACTAAGAAGAGGAAGAACATGGATCCTAATCTTGCTGCTAGCTCATCTAATCCTACAAAGGACAATACCAACACCATGGTCACTTATACACCTCAGCCCAATGATCAAATTGAACATATCTGGGTAGACACTAATGAAACTCCCACTCTAAGTGTCATGGAAAAATTTATCAATCATCCAGTGCTTGTCCAAATGGTTAATGCCATGAGTGGATGTAACAACAACCAAGTACTCTTGGACATCCAACAACAAGGACTTCAACGTCCACCTTGGATTATACCCACACTTGTTACATGACCTATGGAACTTCCAAGGGAACGTCCTTATCCCACTAGAAATGAATTTTTTTATCCACTTCAATGAGCCCTACAAGTAGGAACTCTTCTCACGCAAGTAGTTCACCCTTCCATTCCACCTTCCATCATACACACAACACCCTCACCTACTTGAGGAGCCTCACCTCTTGATGCCACTTCAGAAGCACAAAAAATACCCCCCATCACTATGCACATACCTCCAAAAGCCATGGTCACTCCCCTTTCACAAGCAATCCCAACATTCATTGCAAACTTTCCACCACCACCACGAGTTAGCACACAACAAACCACTATTCCACCCATTCAAAGTGCTACAACTAGCTCACAACATCAAAGCACCCAAGTCTCCATGCCTATTCTTCCTTTCTTCACCACAGGCATGCCACCTACTGATGCCTACAACCAACCCTTATTCCTGCAAGGGTCCACTTTTCCTGCTCCACCAACAACACAATCACAATGAATGCCATCCATTCCACCTCAAACATTGTTCAACCCAAATCCCCTCATACTGCAACCATCCACAAATCCCTTCATCATACCCCAAATTCCCATCCAACCTATCCAACAGTAGCAATAGCAACCTATCCAACAACAGCAACAACAACCTATTTAGCAGCAACAATCCATCCAGCAACCATCCCAGCAACAACAATAACAACAACAAATCACCAACCCATTCACATCCCAAGCACAACAACACCCAATTAACCCCTTCATAGCTGCACAACCCACTATCCAAACTACATAGCAGCCATAACCACAAATGCAGGGAGAAAATCCCTTCATGGTACAACCACTGTAGCAGTTTGCTAATCCTTTTACATAACCCATGCAACAACAACAAACTCATTCCACCAACTACATAGCCATGCCATGTTCCACTGCATCACAAAAAATTCCCCCTCCACAACAAGTTCTCACTAGGGGCATTCCGTCGCAAAACACTAATGTAGGTGCGTAATAGGTTCATCCCACTTATCCAATGCTGCAACAAATACAAGCATATTTCCAGCAGTTGCAACAATCTTATCAAGCACCGACACCTCCTCCACTGCAGTATTCCACTCAACCCCAACTTCCACCATAGCAACCCATATACGTTGACCAGAAACCACCCTACCAAACACCATAATATCCCCCACAGAATCCTCCATACTTGCCATTCAATCTATATCATACACAAGGAAATCCTACAATCACGATGAACAATCCTCCCCCGCAAATCAATCCTGAATGGGAGGAAATGAAGAATACCTCAAGGAGCTAAAATCTAGGAAAGAAGCTAAGACATTCAAGTTCAAGGAAGTGTGTCCATATCCATTTGACTGATCCATCACTGCTATATCCTTCCCCAAACACTTTGAGACCCTAAAATTTGATAAATATCAGGGGAAGGGTGGTCCTGTGAGTCACGTGAAATAATTCTACATGGCCTGTCAATAAGTGGCCTATAGTGATAATTTCCTCATGAGACTATTTCCCAAAAGCTTGAAAGGCACCGCTCTTGAATGGTTCTACAAAATCCCTTACAGCATAGTCTCTACTTTCGCAGAATTATCTAAAAAGTTTGTGGCCCAATATGCACATAATGTCGAAAATGAATTCTCACTCCTTGACCTATGCAATTCCAAACAAAAGGGAGGAGAAAGCCTGGCCAATTATCTTCAGCGCTGGCAAGGGCTTACCACAAGGTTGTCTTACCAACCCCCAGAGAAACATCTTATCAAAAGCTTCATTAACAACCTTCATCCTAAGCTTTCCTATCACATGTGCATGAACTGTATACAAACTTATCATGACATCAGAATCAAGGGTATGGACCTTGAATGAGGTTTCGTAGAAGAAGGTACCATTAAGCAAGTTACAAAGAATCCTAGCCTAACAAACATAATAATGATCGATCATGATACTGGAACAAGAACAAAAATGTGGTAACAGATGGAGCCACTGACACAAAATACGTTCAAGTTGTGGTAGCTAGTCCTAATGTGCCTACCCAGACTTATCAGCAAGAACCACCAATGTACCCTCAACCTCCTCCCATGTATCAAAAACCCACTCTCACATATCCTCAATTGACATGCGCCCTTAAGGTGCGCCTATCTATACTCCTCCAGGGACATCATATCAACACAACTACCAAGGTCCTATGAATTAGATGAATGCTATATCAGTCCCACATGGACAACAAAGGCCTCACACTTCAAATATGCCACAATGCACATTTACCCCTTTGGGTGAACCTATAGACATCATCTTATGCAAGCTTGTCCAAGCTAACCAAGTCACATATCCTAAAACACAACCATTTGATGATTCAACTCCCAAGCCAGCTTTGTATAAAGACAACGAGTACTGTGAATACCATCATGTTAAGGGACACACCACCCTCAAATGCCTGAAGCTGAAACACTATATCTAGGATCTCATTGACCACAAGGAGATCGAAGTAGACTCTCCTGCCCAATCATTGCCAAACACAGGCCTTAAAATTTATCAAAATGCATTCCCTAAACACACTTCTGATATAGGCCCAGGGAATCCTACTCAGTCCTTGAGAAAAGGTAAACAAGCAGAAAATGCCAATAGAAAAGATTATACCAATGCATATATCAACTACAATAATCTCATCGGCTGCATATCCCAAGTCCAGTCCTCTGTCAATGTCATCCATGTCAAGGGTGTTGATAACCAATGCACCATCACCACTCATAGAGGTAGTATAACAGTCATAAGTGCTAGTCCCGCTCCATCTACTGGGACCCAATACAACATTTTGGAACACCTAGGGAATACTCTAGCCCAAATTTCCTTCCTAGATCTTCTCCACACATCACCCACTTATCAAGAGATCCTTAATAAAGCCTTGCAAGAATCCCATGTTCCTAGCAACATCAACCTCACTAAATTCCAAAACCTTGTCGGACACTTGTCTACATCTTGTCGGGTCACATTTAGACCAACAGATGTACATTCTAAAGAAATTGATCATAATCTCCCACTCTATATCACTGTCATGGTTAAAGATTTTGGCATCAAACGGGTCATGATAGATAATGGATCAGCCCTAAATTTGTGTACTCTAAAATTCATAAAATAGTTGGGTTGCACTGAGGCTGATATAACACATGATGCCATCATAATAAAAGCATATGACAATCTGGAGCATACTTCTAAAGGCACAATATCATTGACCATTCAAGTGGGCCTAGTTATCCTGAATACATTATGTCATGTTTTTGATATTGACCTCCCCTTCAACATTCTCCTCGGATGCCCATGGATTCATTCTATGCAAGCCATCCCATCAACCTACCATCAGTGCATCAAATTCCCATATAAAGGCACTAAGATTACCATCCGTGCAGATCCCAAGCCCTTTGCATACTACAATGCATTGGAGACATCCTTTCCATATTCTAATCACTATCCTAGGATTGATATTAGCACCTCTTTTGCTAGCTCATCTCAGCTCATCTCGAACCCATTCAGACCCAGAAACAATCCTCTCCTCCAACTTGTCCATGGTCAAGATCAACAACAAAGGTTGTGGTGAGTACACTTTATCTGATGCCTTCACAGTTGGAGCACTACCAATTGATCCTCACACTTAGGCTGCCAGCCTAATCTAAGCAAAATAGAATTAGAGACAACCAAGACACTACAATTTGGTTCTACCACTTTTATATCAAAAGGTACTTTGACTGGCTAGGAAATGGAACCAAACATCAACCAATGGCTATATAAAGATCCGCCACCCAAGGACACAATTCGCCTCAATTAATTCAAAGATAAGTACCCTGCAATGTAAAAACTGGTGATAGAAAAATGGAACTACCAAGGAGGTGGCCTTGGTTATGAAGAAAAAGGAATGAAAGATCCTATTGTACCCACCCGACTAGAAAAGCACCTGGGCCTCGGTATGGGCTCTAACATGAATGGGGGCACCAACAATTTCATCAACTATTCCGCTTGTCAATCCCTGGGTGAAATCGCTGACATCGAAGATATACCGGAAGATAAAGTTGTGAGAGCTTATGACGATGTTTTTGACGATGAAACCTTCTTGGGTAATGTTGTCCTGCAACAAATTTCCATCATCCTCATTAACCTTCCCCTCCACTATCCCAAACTCTTAGACTGGGACCAGCCAAGTGTCATACACGTTGACGAGTTCTGAAGTGAGGACACGCTACTAAGATTTATGGGAGAAATTGAGCAAAGTAGTGACTGGGGGCAAGACTCAGTATATGTCTACAAACTGGACCTGAAGGCATACTTTGGGGAAGAGGAGAACTTTAGCCATAAAAATGACACAAAAATAAAAAATAAAAAAGAGAAAAATTGATCTTCTAGTAAAAACCCCTCTAGGGCGCTACCTGATCATAAAAAAGTAAAAACAAATGGAGTATCCCTTGGTGAAAACCTTTTTGAGGCACCAGAGGATGAAGATTCTCCTCTTCCTCTTATCCAAGATTACAGGTCTGAACATTCATCAATACTCATTGAAGAAGCAAAACCTGTTAACCTAGGTACCAAGGAAAATCCCACCATCACATACATAGCAGTGTCTCTATCTAAAGCAGAAGAAAGTGATCTTATCACTTTATTAAAGGAATCCATTAACAAGTTCACATGATCTTACTCCCACATGCCAGGGTTAGATCCCAACCTTGTGGTTCACCATCTAGCAGTGGACCCAAACATCAAACCTATCAAGAAAAAGCTCAGAAAGATGCACCCTAAAGTGGCACTACTTGTCAAGGCAGAGGTAGAAAAATTACTCCAAGCCAAGATAATCTGCCCCATTGACTATTCTAACTAGATCTCTAATATGGTGCCCGTCTCTAAGCGTGATAAATCAATCAATATATGTATAGATTTCAGAGATCTAAATAAAGCATGTCCCAAAGATGATTTCCCCTTACCTAACATAGACATGATTGTGGATCTCACAGCATGACATGAGATGTTGTCACTCATGAACGTCTTTTCTAGACATAATCAGATCTACATTATAGAAGAAGATCAGCATAAAACAACATTCACAACCCCTTCGGGCACCTTCTACTATAATATGATGCCTTTTGGCTTAAAGAATGCTGGGGAAACCTATCAAAGAGCCATGAATGTTATTTTTCATGACATGATTCGCAAGATCCTTGAAGACTATGTGGATGATATCTTGGCAAAATCAGTAAAAAGGGAGGATCACCTAAATGTTCTCGAATGGATCTTTGATAGAATTGGACACAACTACTTAATGCTCAACCCTAAGAAATGTGTCTTTGGATTCACTTCAAGCAAACTCCTAGGGTTTATTGTATTTATACGAGGCATTGAAATTGATCCAAAGAAAGTACAAGCTATCATAGAGATGCCTCCACCAAAAACCCTCCCACAGCTACGCAACCTCCAAGGAAAGTTACAATCTATGCACCGTTTCATCTCTCAACTAGCAGACAAGTGCCAACCATTCACTCATCTCCTGTGCAAAGACAACACATTCAAGTGGGATCCTCAATTTCAAAAGAGTTTTGATAAAATCAAAGAATATTTGGCTAATCCACCCATCTTGGTACCTCTTGTACTTGGTCGACCACTCATCCTATACATTTCTGCTACTACCACAACACTAGGGGCACTCCTCACTCAATTGAATGATGAAGGCAAAGAAAGAGCCATTTATCATATCAATAGAGCCTTAGTGGGTTATGAGATCAATTACTCTCCTATGGAAAAAGCATGTCTGGCAGTGGTCTTTACCACTCAAAAAATTTGCCACTACATGCTTAGTCACACAACCAAGCTCATTTCAAAGGTGGATCTTCTCAAGTACCTACTCTCCAGGACTACGCTTACAGGTTGAATGGAAAAATGGGTTATGCTGCTAAGTGAATTTGATATTCAGTATGTTGACAAAAAAGCCATTAAAGAGCAAGTCATTGTTGATCAGCTAGCTGAAGCACCATTGGTAGAGCATATCCTTTGGTCAGAGAATTTTTAGATGAGCATTTGTACATGATAGAAGAACAACCAATGTGGAAACTCTACTTTGATGGGTCCTACAAAACTCATGGCGTAGGGGCAAGAATACTTTTTGTCATACCTCAAGGTGACTACATCCCCATGTTCTTCAAATTGGGATTTCTCTACACAAAAAACATTGTAGAATATGAAGCACTAATTGGAGGACTCTGCATGGCCTTAGAATGGAACATCATAGACATCCAGGTCTTTGGCAACTCCCAACTCATCATCAAACAAGTCCTAGATGAGTATCAAACCAAAGATGACAAATTGACGCCATATAAGTAGATGGTTGACAAGCTAAAAGAACAAAGTTGTTGATGCAATGGCCACAATTGGCTCCCTTCTCGAGATTCCTCATGAGTCTATGTAATACATATTCTTAGTTGAGCAACTACATGCTCCCACTTATGAGAATGATGAATCGAATCACGTATGTGTCTTGGTTGGTCCCTAGTCCCCATGGTACCATGATATCCAAGCTTACCTATAAAATGGTATCATATCTCCTCATCTCATTCCAAACCAGTGCCAAAACTTTATCTATCGAGCATCCCGTTACACCCGCGTAGCCAATACCCTTTATCTTTGAGGTTATCACAATGTGCTCTCCATATTTCTAGATGAAAATGAAGCCACCCAGGCTTTACAAGAGGTACATCCTAGAATCTACAGTGCCTACACCAGTGGCATGGTCCTAGCTAAGCAACTTCTATGTACCAGGTACTATTGGCCTACAATGGAACCTGATGCTTGTGAGTTCATCAAAAAGTGCCTACCTTATCAACAACATGCTAATTTGATCCATGCTCCTGCTCAGGACCTCAAACCTATTATGCCTCCTTGGCATTTCTCTTGTTGGGGTTTTGACATCATTGGTAAGATTACTCCCCTCTCTTCTGAAGGCCACAAGTACATAATCACAGCTACCAAGTAATTTACAAAGTGGGTCGAAGTAATTCCACTCACACTCACTACTGGTGTCCAGATATCCAAATTCATCCTCTATCACATCGTTTGCCACTTTGTCATACCCTCCACCATCTTTATAGATCATGGTACACCATTTGAAAATCAACACATCAGTGACCTTTGTGCTTGCCTCCATATCCATCACTGTTTCTCCAGTCCATATTTCCCGCAAGGTAACAGCCAAGCTAAGGGAACTAATAAAACCATCCTCAAAATCCTCAAGAAAGTTGTCAATGATACTGGTCATGACTGGCATCTCTAGATCAATCTTGCCCTCTCAGCATATCACACTTCCTACCATTCTCCTACTAGCACTACTCCCTACTCCCTAGTCTATGGTGTTGAAGTAGTCTTACCAATTGAGGTTGAACTACCCTCCCTCTGATTATCACTAAGAGGCCTAATTGATGATGAAGATTACTGGGTAGCACGACTCACACACCTAGATCTCCTAGATGAAAAGTGCCAGCAAGCTTATGATCACCTGATTGTTTACCAGAATAGGCTCAAGAGGAACTATAACAAGAAGGTCCACCCATGCCAGTTCCAGGTAGGGGACCTTGTGCTAAAAGAAAATCAAAAACTGGGTACTGATCAAGAAAAGAAAGGCAAGTTTGAAGTCACCTGGCAAGGCCCATATGTTGTCACTACATGCTTCAATTCTAGGGCATATCAACTCTACACTCCTGAAGGAGAACCATTGAATGATCCTATCAACATCATTCATCCCAGGCACTTCTATGCCTAAAGACTGGTTGTTCATTCTAGTTATCTGAGAAAATCCATAAAAAGTTAAAAAGTCCTGAGAAAAGCACAAAAACAATGTAAAATAGTCCTAAAAAAATCTCTAAAACAGTAGAAAAATGAAGCTGAAAAAATGATTGTCCCAGTGAAAACCTGGTAAACAGGCACTTGGGCAATATCAAAAAAATCAAAAAAATCAAAAAGATCCAAAGAAATCAAAAAGAACATAGAGAGAAAAACTTTCATCCACTGGTGAAAACTTGGCAATCAAGCACCTTGGACAAGTATGGGTGATGAAAAAATGGAAACAAGCATCACACATAATGGACCATTCCATTATCTATCAAAATCTCATTTCCTTCCATCCCCAGCACCATCTCCGCATTCCCTATATTCCCTGGGTGTTCGCATATCATACGCACTAGTCTGCAATGATCTCCCTATCTCATATCCTACACTTTTGTACGCATAATCTTGTATATTATTGTCCATATGTTGTACTATTCCAGTCCCGAATGTCAGTCCTATATATTTCTCATATCTTGATTTTCTCCTTATCCTACGTTGGTTCTACAATTTGTTGGTAGTGTGCATTTGATCAATCAACTCGATCAGTCCCATCTTTTTGGAAATAAGTCTTGAGGATGTACCCTTCCTCTCATCAACTTAAATCTAGATCATCGTCATCTTTGGGTTCTCACAGGATGTATCTTTCCTCTTGAACTAATCAATCATTACATGCAACTATCACACACATCAAGACATGTAACATGATCCAATCAACTCTCGGCAGCAACCTTTGTACGTAATCGTTGTAACTAATCGCTTGTCATTAATCACTTAGTTTGATCCTTGTACATTCATGATGCATTCCATCTTCCCACCATCATGCTAACATCCAAAGTCATCGTCTTGCTAACATTCCATGCCGATCCTCCATAGTCCACCTGTCTGGTTTATCTGTTGATTGTGATGCACACACAAAAAAAAAAAGGTGAGTCCCATTTGCATCCATTTCGTCCATTACCTCTCATATCATTATTGCATCTATTCATTAGACTCATTACATTCATCATTTAGATTTCATTATTTCCATCATTCATGACACATTGTTAATTAGTAAATTGCATTAACCATCATGTCAATAGTTAGTATCATTTAGAACTTTACGTTCTTAACCCATTATTTAACTTGCATAATCAATTCATTTTAGGTTCATTATCTTGCATTGTTAAATTCATTTTAGGTTCATTTAAGTCATCTTGCATTGTTAATCCATTCCATTTAGTCTTGCATTATTAACAATATGTACATATTTAGATTCATTTAGATTTCACTATTCATTTTAATTCATTTGGCATCGCTCATCCATTTTAGGTTCATTATCTTGAATTGTTAATTCATCTTACATAGTTCATACATTTAGGTTTATCTAACATTATTACAACACTTAGACTCATGTACCTTTTTCATAATTAATTCATTCATTTGGCATTCATATACATATTCATACAACATTAGCATATATACATTGCATACTTCATAAAAACATATCACATCCTGCATCCACACACGTCAGTACATCATATACATATAAGCATCATACATCATGCATAAGTCATAGATCATATAGTATGCATCAACACATCATATAGATCATACATCATAAGTATCAATAGAGTCCTCATCATATATAT
>MU225120.1:1197444-1213412 GCA_018584345.1 Thuja plicata
CCTCTTGTCAGCCATCATTTCACTCCAGAGCTCAAATTTTACTATTCACTATTCACAAATGACCTTCTTTAACCCCCCCAGCCCCTCTTATAGCCCCCATTTTCTCTGATTTTTTTTCCCGACCCCCATTTCCCCACCCCGTGTATATTTTTATATATATCATCCTATTGTAAAGCTGAAATATGCATAAAATCTCAAAAACATTTCACAATCGTGAAAAATCCCAAAAAATTCAAAATTCCAAAAATTCCAAAAACATCAAATATTCTCAAAAATCATGCAATAAACACTTCATTCTTTCTGCATTATTCCATATTTTAGTTTTTAGCAATGTTTCGACTCATGTGACTACGACACAGTTTTTCACCAAATCAATTTTGCGACCGACTATCCTTGCTCTCCATCATATTCATGGCTTTTGCCAGCTAATATCTTTTCATCAAATCAAATCAAATATTTTCCCATCAGGATGCATCCTTCTAGCGTCGGCTTATCAAATCCTTCATCACATTAATACTATTCATGGCAAGAACTTTGGACCAAATGACTGATTGGTCATGAGGTCTTCTTTATCGATTTTATCTTTTTGTGTTAGTTCAAACCTACTCACCACTACCTTGATCTACTATATCTTGGTGCATTGTAACTGGTTGCTACTGATACATGTGTCTTTTGTAGTGTGCTTTTATTTGAGCGTCTAGTCCACGCAAAAGAATCTTTTCATCTGTGTTTTCTAACACCTGATGCATACCTCCTCTTGCAATATCAAAATTGGATGTGCTCTCCACACTTTTACACACAAATTGATCCCCAATGCTCATTACCTACATTTAATTTAATTTTCATTTACATTCTTAGCTGCATTCTTAATTGCATTTCAGAAGGCTTCTATTTATTCCCTCCTTCCTTTCCTCTATCCCGTTGCATCCTTTTTTGAGAAAATTCCACAACGTCATCTTCCTTGTGTTCTTTTCTCGAGGGGGCACAACCCTGTACCATCATTGCTTTAGCACGACTCCTAGTAACCCTCTTCCTCTGGGGAAACTCATTTTCTTGTCTTTGACAAAATGTCACTTGCAATGCCACGTCAAAGAGGGGCAAAATGTAGATGTCCAAAAATATTAATATTATTTTCCCTCTTATTCCTCTAACTATTTAATTCAATCAATTAAATAGTTTCATTTATCAATAGTTTAAATACTAGTCTAATATATTTTATTTAAATACATTTGCCTCCACAAAATCCCCTTTTAATAAATTCATATTTATTAAATCCTCCATATTCCTAATTCTTCTAAAACATGATTTATTCAAATTCAATTTGGATTATCATCTAAACCCTAGCTAGGAACCTATTAATCCTACCCTAAAGCCTGCTCTATTCCTACCCTACTCCCATCACCTCATTTCCTAATTATGCTTCCACACCTAACTATCCTCTAACCATGTTTAATGGGTGATTCCTAACCTTTTTAAGGCTAACAGGATGCTCACCCACATGGGGAATTTCTCTCCAAAATGGGCACCCATTCCTCTTTAATTTCCTCTTACAACTTTGTCTCCCCTTTTGAAATATTGAGCTACTCAATATTAATGCCAATTTTGACTCAAAATTGGCCATCTTTTCAAATCCATGTGTCTCCTATGTGGCTCTTATGTGGATGCCACATAGGTGCCACTTCATCCAAGCCTCTTCCTCTCTCCAAAAACTCTATAAATAGAGGCCTTCTCCTCTCACATTATCATCTCTCAATTTGCATTGTTATCATGCTATTTTGCATTTAGAAGTTCATAGTTCTTGGATTCATGTTTTCATATGCTTCTAGTTTATGTTAAATCACATAGATATCACATGTTAGTTTCCTTTTGGTTAAAATGAATCATGCTTTGCATTTCATAGCATAGTTCTTGCATCATAGTTTTATAATCTCATGTCTTGCATATCACCTTTGAGCATCAAATTTAGGAAGCATTTAAGACTAGTTTTCCATACTAGTTCTTGAATTTCTCCTTTGATTCCAAGCTTGCATTCCATTGTTGCATTGCCTTGGGGATCCATAGTATTTTGTGTGTTTGAGAGAGCACACCCATATTCATCAATAAAAGCAAATCAAAATGAGTAAAATAGGGTGCATTTGTTTACTTATTTTTACCTTAATCTGATGTTATTTGGTGTTCTTTGTTGTTTTCTTGATCTCTTACATGCTTTTAGATATAATTTATGTGCTAACCCACTAATGTTTGCATGTTTGAGCTTACTCTCAACAGGTTGAAGGATTCCTCATACTACATAAAAGTAAAAATTAAAAAAGAAAGGTCATTCAATGAAAATCGAAAGGCACTTTGTGACCATAAAAAGTTAAACATAAAGGACGTATATTTTGGTGAAAACCTATCTGAGGTGCCAGAGGATGGAAATCTGGATCTCCTCCACTTAGAGGAAGAAAAAATTGCCTTGCTAGCAGAGGAAATAGAAGTAGTAAATCTAGGAGATGAAAATACTCCTAAGTATATATATCTGGCCAAGTCTCTTTCATGTGAGGAAAGAGAACAACTTATTGATTTTTTCAAAGAATGGTAGATTAACTTTACTTGTTCTTATGCTGACATGCCAGCTTTGATCCAGTGATAGTATTTCATCACTTTTCACTATTGTCAAATGTAAAGATAGTAAAACAACTAAGAAAGATGCATCCTCACATTTCTTTACTAGTCAAAGATGAGTTAAAGAAACTTCTAGATGTTGGTTTCATATGACCCATTCCTTATGTAGACTGGATATCTAATCTGGTGTCAGTTTCAAAACATAATGGTTAGATTCGTATATACACTGATTTCAGAGACTTCAAAAAGGCTTGTCCCAAAGACAATTTTCCTCTACCAAATATTGATATGATAGTTGATTTGACAACAGGGCATCAATTTTTATCACTAATGGATGGTTTCTCAGGTTATAACCAAATAAAGATCACACCAGAAGATCAAGATAAGACAATATTCACTTGTTCATGGGGTGCTTTTTGTTGGAATTTGATGTAGTTTGGTCTTAAGAATGCAGGTACCACATATCAGAGAGAAATGTTGACAATATTTCATGATATGATCCATAAAACAATGAAGGATTATGTTGATTATATACTGGCTAAATCAAAACTTAGGGAAAATCATTTGCAAATTTTGGGTCTGATATTTGATAGAATGAAAGAAAACATGGTAAGACTCAATCCAAAGAAATATGCTTCTGGGGTCACATCTGGAAAGCTCCTAGGTTTCATTGTCTCACACAGAGGATTTGAAGTAGACCTAGAAAAGGTTAAGGTTATCCTTGACATGCCACCTCCTAAAAATTTGAAACAATTTAGAGGTCTACAAGGAAGATTACAATCTATCAAGAGATTCATTTCCCAATTAGCAGATAAGTATCATTTTTTCCAACATTTACTACTTAAAGGGGTAACACTTGTATGGACATAACAATGTCAACAAGATTTTCAAGCTTTCAAAGATTATTTATTGAAATCCCAAGTATTGTTGCCACCAGTTCCAAGCAATCCATTGATATTATATTTATCATCAACATAATCAACACTATGTGTCCTTTTGGTTCAAAATGATGATCAAGGAAAGGAAAGTGTTGTTTACAACATCAGTAGGACATTGGTGGGGTATGAACTCAATTATTCAGCAATAGAAATGGCATGCCTTATAAATGTTTTCACCTCTCAGAAGTTAAGAAATTATAAGTTGATCAACATATAGTAGCACAATGCTTTTAACAAATTGATGCTCTCATCACATATTTTTGCTCAAATTGCTGAGGGGGCATAAAATCCACCTACTATCGCCAAGGCAAGTCGGGGCAGGATCAAAATCTGATAATTCTTCGTCATAATACTCAAAATCACATTGTATCAAAGAGGGGTAAATGCAGACACCTAAAAGTGTCCAATGTTTGAAAGAAACAAAATTTCTTCTAATATTAATTAAATAATTTTATTATTTAATTAATCAATTTCCTCCACTTGAATTAAATAATCTTTATTATTTAATTAAATGCGTTCTTCCATTTTCTCTCATAATTAAACAATTATTTTAATTATTTAATTAGTTAACTAGTCTTCTATAATTAAGTGAATTAACATATTTATTTAATTATTTATTTTTTAAATAAAAGCAAAGTCTCCTAAAAATAAAGAAAATCTTGATTTTATTTATTTATCTCAATCTTCTATAATTAAATAAATTCTTTAATTTATTTAATTAATTTTTTTCTCAATAAAAGTAGTTTCCTAAAAATAAATAAAATCGTTATTTAATTTATTTATCTTAATCCTCTATAAAATAATTTTTTTGGTAAAAAATGGACGGAGCTATTTTATTTATCTTTCTAAACTACTTCAATGGGGCTCCACGAGGAAAGAAGCAGTAAGGAAAACCTCCTTTCTTAGCCAAAAATACAAATGTGTGCAACTGAACCAAATATTATAAACGATCTGCAAAATTGCCCCAAGAGTTTACATAGTGGGAACAATTAACCCAAAACCCAAATAACATCCTGATACAACAAAATGAGGAAAAAACTACACTGAAAGATATTCTGAAGTCCCAACTAAGGACCCTTATACAATATATATAAGCACTGGAAATTGAAGCATATAAGACAATAAACGAGACCAAAAATTTAGCCAACATGAGGTTCTGATAAATAAAGAAGGATCCCCTAGAAATTCAGCACCTAGGATTGACCTTACTGTGACAATGGCAAGGGCAGCGGCAAGCCTAAGAAGCTAAGGCCGTTTCCTCTGAAGAAGATGAAGATTCATCAAGAACAACACTATTTGGGTTGGAAGAAGCAGTGAGACCATCATTTTGAACATAAGATAAAACCACATCCATGTTGGGATTAATGGGAAGTAGTACTGAGAGGGGAGGGGTGAATCAGTACCTCTAAAACTTTTAACTCTTTTCACCTTTCATCATTAGTAAAAAATATTTATTCTATTACCGACCATATCTGTTGTTCTTTCTTATGCATGTAGTAATAATTCATAATCTTAATTGTATGCAATCATTCATATAAACATTCATGAAAATAATAAACACATAACACAAGATATGATATCGCAGAAAACTTCTATTAGGAAGTAAAAAATGCGGTGGGGATGGCACCCACAAAACTTCACTATCTGCAGAATGGAAGGGAGCTGGTAAAGGCTTACAATTGATCACTTCTGATGATCTACTCTGTTAGGAGTATTAAAGTGGAGATTTGTTAAAGATATACTTTGTTAAGAGCTTTAGCAACACTGATTTAAGTGTGCACTCAGTTAAGAGATTTACAATAGGACTATTAGGTCCACCTTTCTTGAAATGATTTCTTAAGTGTACTACACTTGTTAGAATGAGTACAATATGTTTGACCTGACTGTATTCAATCTATTCTGATCATAGATCCATTAAAGCTCTCATAATATGAATATCACCTATAGTGATTGATTAATACCTTTTCTCTGCTCATCAATAGCCTCTGTTCTTGTTCTTAAAATTGATTTGATCCTTTTTTGTCCTTCTGCATGAATTCTCTTATCTATTCCTTAGATTCTCTCAGTGGCTACAATCATCATCAAACAACATGTTCACAATAGACTGATCATCTTATTTATACAAGTATTTGACCTATTCTAGAATCATGCATTACAAAGTTAACTCTAGATCCAAGGTATACAACTTGACCTTGATCTTTTAGTTTGCATGTTTTAAAATAGTTAAACTGATTAAAACAATAATAATTACATTTCTTCCTTCGCACATAATGAATTTAAAACAAAACAAGAAGCTAAATATACAAATTCAATATTTTATCTGATGTGGAAAGTCAGATCCACTTTTTGCGGGATGTAACTGACCGTCGGTTCTTGGTCATCGAGTTGAACTGAAAGCCTATTGGCATTCCTTCATTGAAATGATGGTTAGGTTCCCTTCATCTATTGGGTTCCTTTCTTTTCTATTCTGTCGGGTTGCACTATTGTTACTCGTTGGGTTCCTTTATCCTTTTTTTCAACGGGTAACACTGAATAGTGTTTGTTGGGATGCTTTGTACTTGGCAGTATCGGGAAATATTAGCGTCGGGTAGTGTTGTGCCTTGTCTTTTAGTGTATTGTAAACTGATGGTGTAGATCGTGTTTTTCCTTGTATATACTAATGGAAAAATATAATGCCTTCAATCTGCCCCTTTGACATTAGTATCAAAAACTGATATGTGCATAATACTAAAGTGTTTGGTATGTACACCATGTATATATCTTTGTCATTATATGACTCCCCCTAATTGTATGCATCGGTATAGTATAAGTATAAATACATGTATACTTGCCTCTGTACTATACATGCCCTATTCTTTGCTCTTTCAAATGTTTGACTATACACATCATTTTCCCCTTTATACTAACTGAACTGTATGTACATATCACTTCCCACTTTATTTGATACTCATGAAAAAAATGTACAACTTATAAGATGCCAAAAATTTGAAAAAAATGTGTAACTTACAATGTGTCAAGAATATGTGAGTGGGTGTTCTTGATATCTTCAAGAAATTTCTCCCATTTTTCTTTCAGTAGTTCTAGTGCCATGCGCTCTAGCTCTAGTCATGCATGCATATCATAAATTTTGTCTAGGACAGACATTCTGGAGTGGCAATTAGTGCTTTTTCCTCTATCATATGTTGCTGCAGTAGTGAGAGTGTTGGTAAGAGTTCTGCTTGAAGCTCATTTACCTCATCTCTAAACTTGGTCTCTGCAATCTAAATATCTTGTCTCAATTTTTGAGCTAGCTTGAGTTGCTCATTGTGCAATTTTATTTCCTCTTCACTATTCGTGAGACTTTGTGCACTTGTTTGAAGATGAACATCTATTTGTGCTATCTTTTCAGTAGACTCTTTCATGAGTTTATCTAGCATGCATAACTTTTGTATCAAGGTTATAGCTTCTGAGATTATTGCATCTATTGTGCTAACTAATTCAGAAAGCTTTACCTTTTGCAATGTCACTTCTTGGCTTATCTTTTCTGCTAGCTTGAACTCATATTTTGGTTCAAGTATTTCTTCAATGACCTTCTTAGCATCTATGTTCTGAGATGTGATTGCATCTGTGAGAACCACTAATTGATCAAGCATTGGGGCTATTTGATCAACATCTACATCTGGTACAACTTTTTGAAGTATGCCTCATGCTATTTAAAGTACCTTAGCTTCCTTTATGGCTTTTCTTAATTTTTCCTGCATTTCTTTTCTCTCACAAAGTCTTTCATAGTTTTTCAATTCAGTTTGATCCAATTTCCTCAGATCACATACTAGAATCTTAATGATTTCATCTAGAGTAACTGGATTCTTATGCTTTCTCTTCTTCTTCTTTGAGATTTGAGTAGAGGCAGTTTTATGAACTACCATTACAAGTTCATTTGTTCTCTTTGAGGTGCTCAGCAAAGGCTTTGTAGATGATGCTTCTTGAGTTTTCTACTTGGGGTTCACCTCTTAGTTTGGTGAAGACATCTCTCCATCAACCTTGGGTGCTTCCATAGATTTATCTTCTATTTTCTTCTCCTGGACATTTGTCTTTTCCTTTTCACCTTCTTCCTTCTTCTTTTCCTCTACTGCTTGTTTATCCTCTTCCTTATTCAGATCAGTAGTTTTATCTTTTTGATCATCGGTTGCATCTTGTTGTGTAGTTGTATCCTTTGTTTCATTTGTGGTGTCTTTTGCTTCTGCATCACCCTTGTCTTCGAGTGTGATTGTATTATCTGCATTAGATCCTTCATTAACTTTTAGCATATTTATTTCCTTAATCAATACAGACATATTTCTTTGTATGATAGCTTGTGTTGTTTCCTGAGTGGTGTCTTTCTTGTCAGTTTTGGCTTGTTGAGCAGTGACATCTTCATATTTTTGTATTTGCTCAGTAGGGTCTAGTTATGTGATGTCAATGACTGAAGTGTCCTATGATGTCTCATTAGCAACATTCATTTCTTTATGCCCTGTTGTCTTCAATTATTGTTTCTTTTCATGATCCTTGAGTGATATAAATATTAATTCATCTTTCTTTTGTGGATATTTGTCAGAATAATAATTAGTGATGTCTTGAATGTCAAGATCATCCATGACTTTGTCTAAGTCAATTGGATCCATATCTTCAACATTATCCAAATCAATGTGCTTAGGACTTGTTGTTTCTTTTTCCTCCTCTACATGAGGTGTGTTGGTGAGAAGTAATTGATTCTCACAACTTGTTGACTCTACAGGTAGATCTAAGAGTTGTCTCCATTTTGTCTCGGTCATAATGTCCAGCTCTATAAGCTTATCTTCAATCACTTTGTAAGCTCTTATCTTAGCTAAAAAATTTCTTGAGTGCTTCTTCGTTATTTCCTTTATTTCTTCCATCTTTGATTCGGGAGGCATAAGTGTGACAAGTACTCTCTCCCTTTCTTCATTTTCTGTATGAAGAGCATATGACCATTGTTGTGAAATTCTTTTAACCATATCTTTGGGTATTTGGCCTATGAACTCCACTAGTACATATTTAAACTTGACCATTTCCCTAATTATGGCATCTTTTATTTTGTTTTGGTCTTCTGGTTCAATTTTATCCCATTGTCTGATCTTTCTATCAATCATGGTAGTGGTAGTAGAAATTGTAATTTCATGAATTTTTCTAGTAAGAAAAATTTTCTTACTTACATCAAGCTCATCCTCTTTAGAATCTTCAATCTCAACTTTAGTCCTAACCATTATTTTCCTCCTTTTTGTAGGTGTAGCCTTCACATTTTTCTCCTTTGTTTGCTTTATTGGCTGCTTCCTCTTATAGGTCCTTACTTGAACTTTCTTAAGAGGTGTTGTATCGGTTTTAGTAGTTTGGCTCCTTGCTCTTTGTTTCTCTATAGGAGGTGGAGGTGCATCAAATTTAGTTGCCTCAGAATCTGATTTATGCTTATCTTTCCCTTCCTCGATGGTACCCTATTCATCAATTTCCTCTGTTTCATCTTGTTCCTCCTCATTAACCGGTAGAATCTTCTCAAGATTCTTAACCATTTTGTTCTTTTTGTTGACAGTTTTCTTGATCACTAGGCCTATTTTTATCTTTGACTTGGCCTCTTCATAATTTCCAAATCTTGGTTGCTTGCTGTCACAGGGCTCATTCACCAATGCATCAATTACATTTGTAGCTTGATCTATGTTGATTTTATAATCAAGAGGGGCTAACCAAGATGTTCTTGGTACAACTTATTTTATATGGGTGAAATCTGTATCCACCATAAAACATATCTCATCCCTGTGTTTTTCAATTTACTGCTCAGGGATCCTCACTCTTTACATCATCTTTTCTTTGAATTCAAGGAATTATGCAGTCATTACTAAATCAAAATTATCTCCTAGTGACTTAATAAGTTCACTAATTTGCATTGTGACTGGATTTGTAGTATCCCATTTTACTTTACCTACTGAAGGAAAGTATCCTTGGAAGTAGAAGAATATACACATGATAAGTGAGCCGAACTTACATGTGTTAGTATTTGCAGACTATATTTTCATCATGTTCTCATCAAGTTTCTTTAATAGGATCTCACACAGATCCATCTGAATTCCCTTTGTTACTATCTTGCAAGGTGTGCTTAATGTTGTAGATGCAATGGTTTTAAGGTTTCTTTCCTAGAAGATCTTGTATCCAATTACACATGCACCGAACCTCAATTCCTCATCGGTGATGGTGTTCACTTTCAAACCTCTATTGTCCCATACAACATTTGTGAGCTTTTCAACATCTGGCCTAGAGGGATGCTTGTGTGCCTTAGGCTTGTCGGTTATTGGATAACCAGTTATAGCATGCAACACATCCTTAGTGATCTATTTAGGTTCATCTAACCACAACTTCTAGTCATGCATTATGATCAAAAATAACCTAATCCAGTCAGTTTTGAAAACCCTTAGGAAATGTAGGGAATTTTTTATCCCTTTAACTTGCATATTCTTATGTTCATCTTTTAGGTTTCCTTCTACATCACAAAGCTTCTTGTAAGCTTCATCTGTTTCCAGATCACATAGTTCAGTGATCTTGCAGTGAATATAAGACCTTACATCTTATATCAGTAAAACCCTAGGTGGAATTTTTGAAAATGTGCCAGATTCATCGGGTTGTGATGCAATCTCCAGGAATATCTTATACTTTGGTTCCACACAAGTGTTTTTATTAATTAACCTAACCACATTCTTCTTATCATTCTTGATCTTTGTGATTCTTGAAGTGGTTACCATTGTATTTCAAATTTAGGGCTTTTCTTGAAAATAACAATAGATTTCTTTCATGCTCTCGGTACTTAATTTGATCTGTGTAGATGGTGAATGATCTATTTGGGGTGTGCTGGATTGAGTCGAGGTTGCTCTATTGAATGCTCTTTATTCGCTTTGTTTTCACTCTGATCTTTCTTCTCAAATCACGTGTGCAAAATGAAGTGCTCCGTCAAGTATTTATAGACTTTTTCCCTAAGTCTGTCATAAATGGTCAATGACTCGTCAAGTCATAACGACAGAGTTCATCAGGAAGACTTCTTACATAGCATCGTCAGTGTTGACAAGATGCTCGGGATAGCTGTTAAGAATTTTTCTTTTACTAATAGATATCGGTATTGTGTCATGACAACTTTAGAACTTTGCTTCCTTACCGATGGGTGTCGGGTTACATTAGCTACTTAGCCATTTTATATGTTGAGCGACAATTCTTGGTAAGTGTAGACATCTCATCCTTTATATTCACCAATGATTTTTGGTATGTTTTTACCGATGGGGTTGTTTTCTAAGAATTGTGACAAGTAACTTAATATGCATCTTATATTCATGCATATTTTGACTATCTATCAATTGTATAATGGAACTAATGAAAAATATTATTTGGTGTAGTGCAGTTCCATACTTACTTGTTCAGCTTAAGTGGGGGTGGTGATGTCACTAGATCCATTGGATGGGGTGTCACCATTTGCATTGCTTGGTCCAGATTCATCATTTCTTGAAGCTTTTCTCCACATTTTGTCTCTAGGCCTCCGGATATCTTCAATAGTGTTTCCATTGGAATATATGTTTGTCTTTGCAGTCTTTCTTTAGATGACCAACTTGGTGACATTGTAAGCATGCCATTCCGGGTTTTGTCCAACCTCCAAACTTTTTGGTCCATGCTCTCATGCAGTTTGCAGCAATGTGACCATATCTACAACATGTTGTATAGTTTGTCCAAGTACTGTAGTCCCATACATATTCATTACTGATTCTCTTTGGTTGATTGGGAGTTTCTTAACCTTTAGGCTTCCATGCTTTCCTTTTCTTTTTCCAGCATTCATTAGTTGTATGCCCATTCACCTTGCATGTAGGAAAATATTTTTCCATGTAGGTTTCCTTCTTTGGTTGTTCCATCTTAGACTTACATTCATATTCTTTATGTCTTTTCTTGTTACATTTATAACAGAATCCTGTGAATGAAGATGTAGATTTAGTAATACCTTTCATTTTACCTCTACATACATTTGATGTGCTCCCTTTCTTTCCACAGTGTTTGCATGTAAGCTTTCTTGGTCTTTCATTTTCATAGATGTTCTTTGGATTGGCTTGATTTGATGATTCTCCATTTTCGGTAAATCCTAGACCATTTTTGTTGTTGACTCTTCATTGTTCTTCAAGAAAATCATCCATTATTTTATTGATCTCATCCTTTCTAATAACTTCATTATGTTGTTGCTGAATTCTAACCTCATGCTTTAGTTTTACATTTTCTTCTCTTAGTTCACTGATAGCCTGTAGTCTTTCAATGAGTTCTATATTCATTTTTTTTTCTTCTTGACTCATAAGAATAATCTGAATTGTAATCTCATGGTAATGCTCAGCATGTCTTTGAATTTCTAACTCCTTTTCTTGTAGCTTCTTTGTAATCTTTCTTTTGTCATCAATAGCTAGTGTTATTTTTATTTCAGCTTGTCTAGCAGAACTCATCACATCAATCATTCTTACCATCTGGGTCTCTTGAATGATTTGCAACATCTTTATTTGTTGTGTCAGATATTTATTGATCTCCTTTAGATTTGTGATGTTCTCTTCTGATGCATCTGATGCTTTTCTTGTAGTTGATCCTGAAGACTCAAAGAAATCTGGAATCTCTTCTTCTTGATAATATTTTTCATTTCTCTGAGTTGTCATACCTTTTCTCTCATCTAACAGCTCTCTCATCTTGACTCTTTCTTCTTTATACTGTTCATAGAACATCTATATTTCAAGCTTTTTATTCTCAATATTCTTATCAAGTTTGTACTTCTCCATTTTATGATCTTTTCTCTTAAGCCTTTAAGCTTTCCAAGAAGAGACTTATCTCTGATACCAATTGTTGGGATTAATGGGAAGTAGTACTAAGAGGGGAGGGGTGAATCAGTACCTCTAAAACTTTTAACTCTTTTCACCTTTCATCATTAGTAAACAATCTTCATTGTATTACCGACCATATTTGTTGTTCTTTCTTATGCATGTAGTATTAATTCATAATATTAATTGTATGGAATCATTCATAGAAACATTCATGAAAATAATAAACACATAACACAAGATATGATATTGTAGAAAACTCCTATTAGAAAGTGAAAACTATGGTGGGGATGGCACCCACAAGACTTCACTATCTACAAAATGGAAGGGAGCTGGTAAAGGCTTACAATTGATCACTTCTGATGATCAACCCTATTAGGAGTATTAAAGTGGAGACATGTTAAGATCTACTTTGTTAAGAAATTTAGCAACATTGATTTAAGTGTGCACTTGGTTAAGAGATTTACAATAGGAATATTAGGTCCACCTTTCTTGAAAGGATTTATTAAGTGTACTACACTTGTTAGAATGAGTACAATATGTTTGACCTGACTGTATGCAATCTATAATTTATGATCACAGATCCATTAAAGCACTCATAATATGAATATCACCTATAGTAATTGATTAATACCTTTTCTCTGCTCATCAGTAGCCTATGTTCTTATTTTTGAAACTGATTTGATCCTTTTTTGTCCTTCTGCATGAATTCTCTTTATGGTCCTTAGATACTCTTAGTGGCTACAATCATCATCGAACAACATATTCACAATAGATTGATAATCTTATTTATACAAGTATTTGACCTATTCTAGCATCATGCATTACAAAGTTAACTCTAGATCCAAGGTACACAACTTGACCTTGATCTTTTAGTTTGCATGTTTTAAAATAGTTAAACTGATTAAAACAATAATAATTACATTGCTTCCTCCGCACATAATGGATTTAAAACAAAACAAGAAGCTAAATATATAACTTCAGTGTTTTATCTGACGTGGAAAGTCAAATCCACTTTTTGCGGGATGTAACTGACTTTCGGTTCTTGGTCATTCGGTTGAACTGAAAGTCTATCGGTGTTCCTTCATTGAACTGATCATAGGGTTCCTTCATCTGGTAGGTTCCTCTCTTTGTTGTTTCATCAGGTTGAACTATTGTTAATCATCAGATTCCTTTATACCTTTTTTCATCGGGTAACACTGAATAGTGTTTGTTGAGATGCTTTGTAATTGGTAGTATCATGTAATCTTGGCATCAGGTAGTGTTGTCCCCTGTCTGTAGTGTAGTGTAAACTGATTGTGTAGATCATGATTTTACTTGTATATACTAATGGAAAAATATAATGTCTTCAATTCATGCTATCAAAAAGGTTGTAAGCATCTGCCATCCCAGAAACTGGTATGAACTCTACGAATTTCTTGACATCTCTCCTAAAAGCCACCTTATTCCTTCTTGATGCTCCAAGTTTGAAGGAGTCAAAAAGCTTGACATACACCACGTCTCTATCAAGACAATTTGGGGAGAAGAGACTACCGACCCGAGCTTGGGAGCCTTTGAGATTATACTCCTTGATATCTTTGTGAATGCTCTCAGTTGCAAAAAAATCCTCTCTAACTATTTTGGCCATCATACCCATAAACAGAATGTATTATTGCATCAAACCAAATAAATTTTCTAGGAAAACCAAGAGCACTTGGGAGTGAAACAAGCTTCTAGGTGAAGAAGAGAGCGGGATATTCTCACTGATAACCTTATGAACAACCTCTATCTTTGGAGGCCTGAAAGCCAAGTGATCAAATCCCTTGATTCTATCGCCACATCAATGTTAAAGGGAGTGAACTTGAACCAGCACTAGGAACAATAATTAACATCCATGAGGATCACACATCAATGTCTATATATCCCGAGTACCAATTTTTTGCTAGAATGTTGCCAAAAACTAGTAAGTTAGACGGAATAGAAACCTCCCTTATTACTGGTGAAGGAGCACCCTTAATGAACCAAGTGTTCCTATGGATCCTAGGGGTTCCCTCAAGGTCCTAAGATTCCTTTAGTGATGTTAAGACAATGGGTTAGTCACTGGACCACCTTGTAAGGCCATAGCTCCAAGTTTGGCACCTTATGAGCCCTTGGTCAACTATTGGTCATTAATGGTCCAAAATCCTAGGAATAGTTTGTTTTTAGTTTTTTCATGTTTGGATCCAATAGGGATAAAAAAAATAACATTGTGACCAAGTTGGTTCATCAGATTTGCAAAATTCCAAAATATGTAAAAGTTGCTCAAAAGTTGTTATGCAACTTTTTAGCAAACTTGACAACTTTTTGAAAAACAACTCCCAAATGGTCAAATCGGTTTAAATATTTTATGTAACCATTGGGAGTGCCTAAAAAATCCCTTTCAGGTGGGTGGTAGGCTAATCATGTAATTTGGCATTTTGAAATTAATAAAATATAACCATTTTCATGCATTCCTGAGAAACAATCTTTGTGTACGGTCGGGTACAAATAGAAGTGTAACCACCTGGATTTGGTCTGTTCTGACAATAGACCCTATTTTCCCTAAGTGTGATCATACCCAAAATTATGTCATGACAATGTTACTTTGGCATAATTCATTTTGTTGATGTTTTGTATAGCTATGGTGAGGGTCATAAGTGTTGACACGGGAGACCACTACACATTTTATTTCATCATCCTCCCTAGATAAGAGGTAGTGTTAATGCTTGTAGCTTTAGTCATATTATCATTAGAATATATATAATACATGTTGATTAATAATAATATATTATATATGTTATATTATTATTAATCATATGAAATTTAATATTCAATATTAAATTATTATATTATTCTTAATTAATAATTGATTGAGGAAACATTATAAGATTGATTAAATTATGATTAATAGGAAGAGGCATGTCCTTTCTTATAAATAATAATGAATAGACATGTACCATGAAGGGACATGTCTCTCCTAGCCTCATTCCTAATATAAATGAAAGAGAGATTGTTGCAATTGGAAAACACATACAAAATAGAGTGCTATTACATTTGTAGCTATCCTAAAACTTAACATGGTATCAGAGCCAGACTACAAATGTAAGAGATTAGTTTGTTGATGGTGAATGTGTGACTGTCTCAGAAAATAAAGTCTCGGTAAAATGACCATATCTCACAAATTCACCATTGGATTTTGCTAAATTTCGGATATGTTGGTGAAATCCTAATTTCAAAGAATCTCAGTGAAGCGATTAGATAGAAAGTCTTGGATGCAAAAGTTATGACAGAATATGTACAGGTCTATGTGAAATTTCATAAAATGACTTTCGTTAAAAAAGATATATTAATTTGTTATGATCATGATAAAGAAATAACAAAGAAGAATGAATTCAAGGAAGGGTGTCTATTTCTATAAAGAAAGGATCAACTATATAGTGTCACCTCTCTTGGAGAATTCAAGGCATTTAACAAGAAGACATGAGTATTGTTCAACAATATAAGAGTGAGAATTGTACATTGTGGGGGGAATAATAACCAATGTTACATTTTCATTTGAACCATCCTTAGTGGAGAGTGAGAA
>MU225120.1:1214934-1235301 GCA_018584345.1 Thuja plicata
TTAATAATTGATTGAGGAAACATTATAAGATTGATTAAATTATGATTAATAGGAAGAGGCATGTCCTTTCTTATAAATAATAATGAATAGACATGTCCCATGAAGGGACATGTCTCTCCTAGCCTCACTCCTATTATAAATGAAAGAGAGATTGTTGCATTTGGAAAACACATACAAAATAGAGTGCTATTACATTTGCAGCTATCCTAAAACTTAACACATTTTTAATCAGATTTAATGTCTTAGGTGATTTTTATCGCTGAATTATATTAACTATTATAGCCATACAATTCAAAATAATTAAATCAAATCAAATTCAAACATGGCTATAGTATTTAATCATAAAGTAATTAATTATAATCCCTAAATCAATTGCTCACTTGCAAATGAACCCATTCCCCTAGCCTAATTAATTTAATTAAAATGGCTATAGTCCCCTTAATAATTAAAAAGCAATAAAATACTTAAATAATTAAATCTTATATATTTAAATGAATTATGTCAAATAATTCATTTCATTTATATTCACCTAAACCCCAACCTAACCTATCTCAACCACTTCTACCCTGGGTTCTAACCCATCCCAACTTATTCCCCCCATGCTAATCTAATTCTAATCCTAATTTCATCCTAACCCACCTCCTATTGTTGTCACTTTCCATTAAGAAATTATTAAGGACTCCACCCACTTGAGAAAGTCAAGGAATCTCAAGATTCCTTCCTCAAATCCACTTTCTCAAGCCACCCTCTTACACCCTTCCCATGCTTCTTTAAGGCTCTTATTAATGCCTCATTAATGAAGATTCCTTAAGCCCATGTCTCCCCCATGCCTATTGAATGCCCAAGGCATTTATTGGTCTTACATACCATTAATGAGTTTTTCAACTCCATTAATGCACCTTGTCCCCCCTCTCTCTCCTCATTCTTCTATAAATAGAAGGAATTTTTGAGAGAAAAGAAGCCCTTACCTTATATTAAAAATGCATTGTTATGTTGTTAGAATAGACATAGACTCACATTTCATTTCATATTTCATGTTTAGGTATTGTTATTATCTCCATTTCTAGAGCTAGAATGCATTGCTTAATGATTAATAGCTTTTTTTAATTCAAATCTTTCATACTAAGTCATATATGTCATTGATAATAGCATAATCTGAGGGCTATTATGTTATTAATCACACTCTTCTTAGTTAGAAAGCAATAGGTTGATATTAGTGGTTTTATATGCTCATATAATCCCTTTTTAGCTAATGCAATGATCTATTGAAGTGTTGTGTCTTTCTTAAACAAGTACAAAAAACACACACACTTCTAGCACCCACCATGGAGCGTGATTCTAGATTTGGCCTCATTTTGACCTCATTTTTCACCCGATTTACCTTCCCAATTTTCAGGTCCAGAATCATTTTTGGTTATTCTGGCTCGCATCCGGGATACGCCCTCACACCATAGAAAATGAGGCTCGCATCCGGGATTTCTTAGATCACTTTCAATTTAGGATCGCATCTAGGGAACATATAGTTGCATCTGGTAAGGAAAGTTGCATCTAGTTTCTGTATCATTTGTTGTATTTCTAGATCGCATCTGGTGAAAATTTTAATGAACTTCATTGCCAACCACTAACGGTTGCATTCTTGACTTCTTTGGTCTTTTAAATAGCTTAACGAGTGTTTGCAAGTTGCCATCAAAGGATTTTCTTGGGAGTTGGATGAAGGATACTAACATGGTTTTTTAGGTTTCCCAACCCCCATCTTGACCTTTATTCACATGCTTTAAACATTAAGAAACATTTTATAATCTTCTATTAAACTGAATAGAGGACTATGCTCTTTTCCTCTTGAGGAAAATCAGAAACTCATACATCAGTTTAGGAGTTGAGAGGAATTTGGAGTGAATTGAAACAAGCTAATCACATCGTAGAATTTCTTTTGGATTAGTAATTGAACAAAAACAAAGCACTTAATATTGTGGGAAAATTGAACAAGTTTCATCATCTACATTTGGATCAGAAATTGAACAAGATACTCATTAAATATTGTTGTTAAATGAACAAGGAAAATCTATTTTCAAAGCATCTTGTTTTCATTAAATAAGAACATCTTAAATCAAGCACAACATTGCTTGAGGGAATGAACGGTTTGCTTGATTTTGTTTTGGGAGAAAATGGCTTGGATTAGGAGAGTATGCTATTCTTCTTTGGAAGATAAGAAATCTAGATGTCCTACACTCCCCAATCTTTTGTACGCATATTTAATAGTAGAGGGCCTACCAGGTTGAGGAAAAAATATCCCAGGAATGACCCAAGTGAGGACAGGTTTTACGGCAACCCTTCCAACTCACTATAAATAATTTCTTCGTCATAGGCCAAAGCCTCAGAAGACAGAATCAGTTTTGATCATAGAATTTTGACATCATTCTTTGAACATACTTGGGTATATGTAGAGCCAAGCCACTTGAATCTTCCTTGTGAGACTACATATATTCAAGTACTCATAGGGCTATATGCCTCAATTTTTCCTTGTGTAATTCTATGGGGGACGGTTTTGAATGGATTGCACAATAATAGACAACACTTGAACTGAAATAATTCCTGATTCATCCCCGAAAGGGTGATAATCCTTATGAAAGGAAAAAAGTAATTTCCCCAAGACACTCATCATATCATGCCCTCAGTTGTGTTTGGAGTTGGCTAATACAGCATCAAAACTAGAGCCATTGCATGCTTGGTGATGGTTGTATTCTGATTAGCATTTGAGTGTGTACCTAAGTCAACGAGCAAGGATTTTCATCCTCCGCCTAGAAAATAGGGAAAAAAGTGTTTGTTCCTTTAACAATGCAACATTTTCTTGATGTGTCTGAAAAATCACTAAAAAGATAAACTCCTTCAAACAAGAAACAATATTCAAACCTTTAAGACACATGTATTTTTCACTCACCGATGGGTCTCATAAATCAATCAAACGAACTTTACGCACTTCCAAAACAAACTTTTCAAAACTGTTCAAAAGTGATAGGGACATCATAAAATTGCATCTCGTATGTCCTATATCATATCTAGTATTTAGGATCACATCTAGTATCCTATCTCACATCTGTTTAGCACATTATTGCATCTAGTACATAAGCTCGCATCTAGGGTCATCAGTAGCTCACATCCAGTATTTCTAGGATCACATCTGGGAACTCGCATCTAGGATAGTGGGCATTTGAAAGATAGTTTCTTAGAAAGTCTTAGTTGATTTAGATACCCTTTTGGATTTTTAGTCTATCCCTATTGTCTTTTTGGTCTCCCTATCATTATATCAAAACACTTTTTCAGACGTCCACCTTGCATGTCTTGTCAGTTTCTTGTAATCTATCTCAATATGTGTGGTCTATCCACTTTTCACAAACACTTGGTTCCCAGCTCACTATCAGGGCATTCTAACCCTCTGACACTGGAATCATTTACTTCCACCAAAACTCAAATGATACTTCCACCTAGACACACTCACTTGAAAAATTCAAGATACTACCTGACACTCTTGGGAAACGTTGATGAAAGTTGAGACACAACTTCATAGTCAACACAAGATGCAATAAGTAAACCTCTAAAGCATCAAAAGTGCCTCCTAAAACACCACACTTTCTTTGGGGAACATCTCGCAGTTCCCTACTCGATCTAGACTCTCCACAAATTGATAGATCCACTCACGGATTGAGTGAGGCTTTTGAAGAATATGACAATAGAAAAGGCCAAAAGCATGAAGATCTTGATGAGAATGAAGAAACCACATTTGAACATCATCCATTTGGATCAGATAGTGAGGGGGAGATCCTTGGAGATGAGTACAATAAATGCAAATAGAGTAAGAGGTTCCATAAGATATTGGAAATAATAATTGATGACGATAAAGAGAAATACCTCCTCCATTTGGCATCCACCGGCATAAAATTACCCCTGGATTATGATGTGGAGAAGCTCAAAGAAAAGGAGGTACCAAATCCTATATCCATTCTCACCAAAAAACTCACTCTAATGCAAACAAAGCTTGCAAACCTCAAACAGAAGAAAGAGAAACCCAAAACAAAATACTCTTTGGACACCATTTGTCCATTCCCTTTTGACAAGAGTATCACAATGGTTCCATTCCCTCCCAACATGGCATGAAAAGTATACAGGAGAGACCAATCCACATGACCATGTTCGATATTTTTGTACTCTTAGCATAGAGTACATGCATGAACCCATTTACCTCATGTGACTATTTCCTGGAAGTCTAGGAGGAAACACCATGGAGTGGTTTTCAAAACTGAACCCTAAGGTCAAAACTTTTGAGGAGTTGATTCAATGATTTATCCAAGATTACTCCTACAACATCCAACATGATGTGACTATGATGGACCTATGTAATACAAAAAAAAAGAATAGCGAATCATGTACGCACTTCCTTCAATGATGGAGGAAAATCTTTGCACAATACTCAAGAGCTATCCCGGAATCTGAGAAGATGGAAATCTTTGTCAATAACATGGTACCAGAATTGAACTATGCATTACAAATGCAAGACTCTCCTAGCTTTGATAGAATGATTAAAAATGCCCTTCGTATCGAAGAATTTATGGTCAAAAAGGGGGAGATCACTCTTCAAAGTGAAAACAAACCTAACAACTCCAAGCCTGAATGGTGGAAATAGAACAAAAATGTTGTCAACGATGGCTTAGTAGATGCATCCAATGTTGGCCCTAAACCTAAGGTAATCAGTCTAACCAACAGTATGCAAGCAAGAAAGGATGCCAAGGTAAAAACTCCCATACCCAAAGCAAACAATGATAATATCTAGGGTCGGACATGGACTTCAAAACCTCAAAGAACATTTACTCCTTTGGGAGAGCCTCTCAAAACTATTCTAAAAACACTCTTGGATAACAAATTTCTCATGATCCTAGATTCCAAACCGTGGGAAGCAATGGTCAAACCTAGATGGTGGGATGATAACTCCTACTATATCTTTCACAAGAAAAAAGGGCACAAGACTAATAATTGCCTTAAACTTAAACATGTCATTCAAGACCTCACTAAAGGAGGTAAGATCAAAGTGGATGGACACACTACCAATGAAGATCATACAGCATTCAATAAACCATTTCCTAATTATGAAAAAAGAGAAACATCTAAAGGGAAGAGTAATGAAGTAAACTACACCTATTCAAATAGTGATAATGTGATCAATATGCTAGACATTAAGACTGAATCAATTAATGTGGTCATAATCAAAGGTGTTTCATTCCACTCAAATGTAGTAACTCGAAGCCAAGCATAGGTCACGATCAAAGGACCCCCAAAACTAGCATCAACTTCCAAGGTTCCTATCATTAATATTCCTAAACCAACAACAAAACATGTGGTTACTATTCTTGGAGCAAAGTATGACTTGGTAGACCAATTGCAACAAACCTCTACCAAAATTTCCATTTTTTAGTTGCTCAAAATATCCATAGTACATAGGGAAATCCTAGAAAAAGCTCTACATGGTGCTAATGTCCCAAAGGATATTGATATAGACAAATTCCAAATGATCGTCAATCACATCTCAGCGCCACACTACCTCTCCTTTTCTAAAGAGGATGATAAGTCATTGACACATCCACATAATCAACCCCTCCATATCAAAGGCCTCATTCATAAATCCCATGTTAGATGAATGTTGATAGACGGAGGTGCATGATTACATATTTGTACCCTTAATCTGATCAAGAAACTCAGTCTCTCAGAAAAAACAATTAATTCCAGAAGCAAGATAACTATCAAAGCTTATGATGAGGAAGAAATATCCTCTAAAGGACTTATTGTTCAGCCTATCAGGGTCAGACCAATTGAGAGGAATGTTGTATGTCAAGTTTTGTATCTACCCCTGGCCTACAATATCCTATTGGGGAGACCATGGATTCACAAAATGCAAGTTGTGCCATCCACTTACCACCAGTGTATAAAGTTCCCACATAATGGGGTGGAAGTGACGATTCCTGTAGATGCTAACTATACTTGTAACAATATCAAAGTAGGTAGTATAATCCCACATAACAAAGAGGCTATGGATGTGATTTCTCCTAAAACTACCAAGGACATGGTTATGAAGATTTTAGGCAAAACCTTAAAACTTGAAGAAACAAATATGGGAGAGTACAAGCTGGACCTGACTCCCTCACTGACAGAACTTCTGGTATCACCAAGATCCTATGGAAAACCTTCCTCAAAATTCACACCAACTACATCCAAGGAGATAGAAGTACACAAAGCAAGTGGCATGGTAAAGGCATCCACATATTCTTTAGATAACATAGAAGAACAGGAAGTCTTGGACAGGATTTACAAAGGAGAACCTATGGAAGCTGAGGTCAAACATATAAAGATATCCCCAGAATAGTATGGAAAGGGATATGACTTCCTCAAACAAATGGGATACAAAGGAAAGGGACCTCTAAAGGACATAGGAAGAGGACTTATTGAGCCTATACCCATGGAGTTTCGGGATACCAGAGACAAAAATGGGACTAGGTTTTAATACTAAAAATAATAAACCTACTTCAAAAGATAGCCCAGCCTCAGACAAAGGGAGTGATGAAATAGATGAACTAAAGCAGTGGTCCTATGAAAGGTTATTACATGTTGGCAGAGAGAATCCCAACTATTAAGGAGAACACTATGTACCCAGCTTTGAGGTACCACAAGATCTTCACATCCCTTTGTTAGCACAACCTCCCATTCAAGAGGTAGAAGACTCAACAGCAGATGATTCAGAAATGCCCTTAATAGAAACAACTAGAGAAAGCATACCCCGACGATAGGATTTACATCCTAACTAGGGGAAATTGGTCATGATTTCACATGTCCTTGATCTACCACACTTTGATCCATAGGTAGCTAACTGGGTACATCAAATAACTATTGTTGAATACTTAAACAGATCTAATGATGAGGTCACTAACTCTCATGATTATGAATGGGATGAGTTATCTCTCACCACTGAAGATATTGGAATAGATACAATTCACATGTTTGCAGCTCCCTTAGTTCCTCATGAATAGTCTAACACTACTCCAAATGACACTGATAATCCTAAAGCAGAAGAAGAATTCCTTCTCCCTATCAGGGATGGAGAGACTGGTGCTTTTCTAAGTCTAGAAGAAGTTTTAAGGCAACAAGAAAGAAGCCTCCATTTATGGAGAGATGAAGATGACAATTCTACTAACGAGTCACTAGAGTTTGATCCACATATGAATAACGATGACCCTTTTTATGATGATCTCAACCTTATTGATCTAAACATTGAAGAAATTAACTTAATAGAACATGTCATGTCAGTTAATGGTCTTGATGTTGACGCGATGTTGTCCTTCCAAGAGTCTGATTCCTTGTCTTTGATACACCCAGACCTCATTGATTGGACTCATATAGATCCTATGCCTATCCTCAATTTTCCCAAATACTATACCCTAGCTTGCTATCTCAATGCTTTTGAACCTTACCCTTCTTCCACCAATACAAGGAGTGAGCACATGTCATAGGAGGATATCAAGTTTCTCATTCAAAAAATAAAAAATAAAAAGAAAAATGAAACTGACGGTGAAAACCACGTTGTGGCAGTGTCAGATCCCAGAATAGTAAAAATAAAATATGTATCCAATGGTGAAAACCTCTCAGAGGTGCTAAAGGATGAGATTCTTGATATCCTCCCTAAACACTTTCAGGAAAGGTCTTCAGTGCTGATTGAACCAACACAGCCAGTAAATTTGGCCACTATTGAAGATCCTCAAATAGTACACCTTGCACAATCTTTGTCAAAAGAGGAGATGACACAGTTCACAGAGTTCCTGAGGGAAAATAAAATCAACTTCGCATGGTCTTATAGATATATGTCTAGACTAGATCCTAATCTAATCATGCACCACTTATATATAGCTCCCAGGATCAAGCCTGTGAAACAAAAACTTAGAAAGATGCATCCTCATGTTGCATTACTAGTCAAAGTGGAGCTAGAGAAATTGTTGAAAGCTGGATTTATCAGAGTCATTGTCTATGCAGGATGGACCTCCAATGTGGTCCTTGTGTCTAAATCTGATAAATCTATCAGGATCTATATGGAATTCAGAGACTTAAAAAAAGCATGTCCGAAAGATGACTTCCCACTACCTAATATTGACATGAGCATAGACCTAACATCAAGCTACCAGATGTATTCATTAATGGATGGATTCTCGGGCTATAATCAAATCAAAATTGCCCCTGAGGATCAAGAGAAAACTGCATTTACATGCGCATGGGGAACCTTTTGCTGCAACATCATGCCATTTGGGTTAAAGAATGTCGATGCAACATATCAAAGAGCCATGACAATTGTAGTCTAGGACATGATGCACAAGAACATGGAGGACTATGTAGATGACACATTGGCTAAATCCAAGGAAATAGGTACTCATATTAATGACCTAAGAAAGGTATTGGATCGAATGGAATAATTTCAACTTAGGCTCAATCCAAAGAAGTGTGCCTTTTGCGTCCAATCAGGAAAACTCTTAGGGTTTATAGTTTCAATAAAGGGAATTGAGGTAGATCCTGCAAAAGTCAAGGCTATTCTAGAAATGACTCCTCCACGCAACATCGGTCAAATGAATACATTACTGACGAGAAGTACCGCATCGATAGGGTGAATTCTTTAGACCTACTAGATGAGCGCAAACAATAGGCATTCAACCATCTGAAGGTGTACCAAGAACACATGTCCAAAGGGTACAACAAAAAGGTCAAACAATGAAAACTTGAAGTGGGGGATCTCGTCCTAAAGGAAAATCCTAAGAACCAGCCCAACCGAGAGCAAAAAGGAAAATTTGAACCTAACTGGCTAGGACCTTATGTTATCACTGCTACTTTTGGGACTAGATCTTATCAACTAGCTACATCTGAGGGGGACGTTCTTCTAGATCCTATCAATACTCTACATTTGAAGCGGTTCTACGCTTAAAGTTTGGCTAGCAGAGCCTGTACAGCAAAAATTTTTTAGAAAATAACAAAAACATTTAGAAAATTGATCCTGAAGAAATCCAAAAACAATGGAAAAAGTCCTGAAGAAAGGGTATCCTTTGTGAAAACCTAGAAAACAGGCACCTTGATACTACAAAAACTTTCAAAAAATAAAAAATAGCAAAAAAATTGAAAAAGAGCAAAGTACCTTGATAAAAACCTGGTCAACCAGGCATCTTGGTAGCAAAAAGAAAGAAAAGATCTTTCCAAGTGGTGAAAATCTAGCAATCAGGTGTCACTTTTGTTTTGCACTCCATCTATCAATGCACTACTGATACTAGTCCTTCATATTTACACTTGTGCTAAAATGCTAACTTTGTGTCCTTACAACTATCTTATCCTTGCTTGGGATTTGTCTATATTTTCAGTTCTAGGGAACAAGTCATTTTGCACTGGGGGCATCTTTTCCAGTCTGATAGGTTGCATCAGCTATGTCATCATAGATTGTTTGTCTTGTGATATGCTACTCTAAGATAATTTTTATCCCACTATCACTTTTACAAAACAAGGATGACACAAATATTGCACTATCATGAACAGTGTTCCTTAGACCTCCATTGGATTCCGAACATCAACAAGATTGTATATAGGTAAAAGGATGCCATATTTGCTTGAATTCCAATGTTTTGATTGTTGAATCTATACTGCACTTGAAAAATGAACCAATAGTATTTCTCAATACTACCTAAATAGAGTTTGATCTTGCATTGATCATAACTCTTTTATGTACCCATGTTGTTTTCACTGGGGGAATCTAAGCAATTATGAATTCTATTTGATTGATTGACAATTGAAAGTTGTTATACCTCCTGATTTACTCCATGACGTTTGTGCAAAGACAAAGAGTCGCAAGGACAGGGGCATAAGGTTTTCTTGTTTTTTTGCATGTGGTGATTGTTCCAAGTAATCCTATAAATTTCACCTGACTTGGATGTTTGTGGTAAGAGCTTCCATCATGAGTGGATAGCCGCATATATCTTGATCTTTGTTAGGTGAAAACTACGCTAAGGTTGAAACAATTTCCTTTTCTATTTTCTGATTCAGATTCTCACTAAGGTATACGAAGCATAATATACCCAAGAATATGAATTTTCAAGGTCATTGTGGGTTCAATATCTTACCTTAGACAAATTCTGATATAATAAAAGGAAGGTGACTATTTTGTTATCCTAGCTTCTATGCCTTGATGCCTAAGTCTATTTCTAATATTCTAATAAATATAGTATTCATATTTTCATAATATCAGTGGGTATTAGTGATGGTTATACTATCAGGTGGTATCCTTTCTGAAAAGCGCCCAATGATGATAAAATTGTTGCAATATTTGCTAATCAGTGACAAGTCCTAAGAGTCTGCATATAGCTAAATTTAGAGGTTGCATGATGCAATTTGAAGGGAATACAAACATTTGGGAAATTGTGCTCAAAAGTTATTTCTATCTTTCTTCTTCTAAAAACCAAGTTATTTACATCCATCCATATTACTAATATATATATCATTGCACATTCATAGCATACATTTTGCATTCATAAAAAAGAAACAATGGGAAAATACAAAAACAAAGCATCCATGTATTGAATTTTTTCTTTTCTTCTTTTACATCCTAAAGTGCATCCATACATTCTACATTGCATTCAAAATTCTCAAAAACATACATTTTCATATTCACATAATATCATGCGAAACATATTTATATCAGTAATAACTCAAAATATGCATAAAATGATGTCATCATCTAAAATCTAACTCATCATATGGCCAAGATATAATCACATGTGCAAAATAAATCTATCAAAACAAATAGAACTCATATAACATACCAGGAACAGAATCAGCGGCATCAGGTATATATCTCAAAACATGGTACAGATCAAAGCATGACACAAATCCACACAAAGAGTGTCAGAGAGACCAAATGAATCAGATATATATATGTATGTCAAGTACAAAAGGAGGATCTTAGGGGGATCTAGATGTACAATATGAACTCAGATATACAAAATAAGTCAAAATATCTAAGCTCTAGATCCCACCCTCTCCCTGATCTAAAGGAGGAGGGGGAGGAGGTACAAATGGAGGAGGAGGCATCACCCCATCAGACTGCTACACTAAGCATGAAGAAGATACCACTCTCTGTCCCTCTGGCACTGCAACATGGTATAGAGCATAATAATATGTGGTGCTCTGAGCCTAATGGACTACAGCCTGAGCCTGTGCATCTCTCTCTGCTCTAAGCATGTCACCCTATCTTTCCCGCTCTACCCTAAGCCTCTCTAGCTATCTATCCCTATCAGCCAACAATGCATCTGAAACACTTACTCTAGCCTCTAAAGAAGTAATATGTTCCCTAATCTTCTCTCGCTCCTACTCACATTGAGATAAGGGATCTTCATCCTTACCTGAACCCCTACTGATATCATGTCCTGTAGATCTATCCTATGACCGATCAGGTTGTCTCTACTGCTGCTACCTCTGCCTCTACTGCTCTCCTATCAATAATGGCCCTAGATCCATCCTAGGAGCAACAAATCTAAAGTGGGTGTGCCGACCCTCTCCACTACCACTAGCAACCTCTACATGACCATCCACAACACCACCATCCCTGTCAACTCCACCATCATCACCCTCATCTAGAGGAGGTCATCTCCCATCTCTCCCTCCATCTCGGCCTCCATCACTCCCTCCATGTCAGCCTCTGCCCCTATCTCTCTGTACTCCTCCCTTCCCTCTGGTAGGATGCTCATCTAGATCATAATCAATTGGCTCCTCAATGTGACAAATGGGCTCCTCTGGCACAGTGAAATGTGGAAATAGATACTGAAGCATCTCTGCGGCATACCCATCAGAAACACCTACATCGGAAAAATCAAGGTGAAGGTCCTAGTCTACTCTGACCATGTCTTGGATCTCCTAATGAGCTATCTTGTACCTAAGCTAAACACCCCATAGTGGTGTCTCATTTCAGATCTGTGCATATATAGTGATATCATGTGTCCTACCTTGCCAACGACTGTACTCTCTAAGGACTTGAGTGTGTATGAACCACTCTACAACATATCTGGTCTGTCCAATGAGATACTGGCTCTAGAAAAAAAATGGTACCTGCCTGACATATGAAGTCCACTCCTTGCAGTCTAAATATGGTCACCATACGACCTTTATCATATCATTGAAAATTATACACCAGTACTCTACTTTTCCCAAATGGGGATGCTAAATAAGGACTACATACATATATACATATGGGAACTCAGGTGCCCGCTGCCTATCTACTATCGGCCATGTAATAGGTATATGCTCCCAGGCCCAAATCTAAAGAATCAAGATACCCACCGTCACGCCCCAGGTATAGTGGTACATGATCTCGTGAAGCTCACAATACATATGGGCTAGAATGCAGCTTCCCCATGCAAATCTTCATCTCTGGACAACCACCTACTCGAGCATGTCCACCTGACCGACCATGAAACCATGTTGTCCTCTATCAAGCATTAGAATGCCTCCAATTAGGCTTTCCATGTATATAGATAGATGATCATAATGATCCACCATGTAATCCCAAGACAAGTATCTACGGTTAATAGTATCATCCTGGAAGTATCGATGAGCTGCACCAATCACCATAGCAAATGTAGACTCAAAGCGTACCTCGTGGTCCATAATAGGAACATGTAGTATGCACCATACATCCTCCAGAGTATATGTCATCTCCCCAGTCAAGAGATGGAAGGTTTTGTGCTCTGAGTGCCATCTCTCAGCAAGAGTAGTCAACAACCCTCGGTTTACCCCTATATCAGGTAAACCTATCAATGATCATAATCCATAGTGGACTACTACTGCCTGCTCATCAACTGTCAAAACTCTAGATAACATGAGCACATGTCCCAGATATGTGCCTCGAAAGGAAACTACCTCAAAATCAACTATTTTTGACAAAAACAAGACAACTCAGTATTTTATCTAAGCTACAAGCACAAAAATATGAATCAGCTAAGTGATTACAGATCAACGGAAGACACACAATTCAGAAAGAATAAATTTCTAAATCCAAAAACAAGATGTGATTCTAGAAATCAGGATACGATCTCTTTTATTAGATGCGATTCTGGAAAAATAGATATGCGATTGAACATACTCGATGCGATCTTAGAAAATCAGGATGCAATCCAGAACGTGGGGTACGATCCTAAATTAGCAGGGTGCGAGAAAACTAAATTTATGACCCAAAACTAAGCCTATAATAGAGCAACAAGATGCAATCTAGAGTATCCTAGATGCGATGCCAGAAAATAGAAAAATAGGACGTGATCCGGGAAAAATTGGATGTGACGCGGGTTTGATAGGGTGCGATTCGGAATCTTGGACGTGACCCAAAATTGAAATGTCGTAAAAGCTACAAAAATGCGTAAAAATCAAATTTGCAAAATTTACGAGGTAGTTTTATGAGCGCTTACCAAAGGTGGGTAGTCGGTCAGGCACTGGTGTCGATGACTCATCTCAAAATGATGCTTCCTCACAGAGACCACCATCTTCTCTGTAGAGCTCTTATAATTACTATGGGCAAAAGTGAAAATAAATAGTAAAATTGTAATTTTTGAGCTATATATTGGTCTTTTGAGCTATTTAGGAGTTCCAAAACTCCTCCTAGGTGCCTGAAACTACATTTATGTTCTCTTTTTGATCAATCAGAAACTAAATTGAAGGTTCCTATGGTGTTTTACACAACACAGTACCATTTTTGAAATAGTTCCAAAAAATGCCGATTTGCTCCATTTGTTCCAAGAATCTGTCAAATTGCACATTTTATCATAAATCTTGGTTTGACATCATTTTATCAATCTCACCACTCCAAATTTTACGTGATTAACTTGGTATACTGTGTGTTTATTCTTAAACACACTCTCCTCTAATCCATTCTTTCTTTCCCTAACCGCTTCCTGCAAGTGAAACATTCTTTCAAGCAAGGGATTTTATTCTTTTCCTTCGATTTTGTTCCCGAGGGGGCATGATCACACTATCATCAATTAAATTTTTGCTTGAAATAGAATTAAAATGACTTCATTATCAAAAAAACTAGGGGCATTATAGTTTCCTTGACTAAGTCGGAGCTATTCGATAGAAAGTTTTGGTTCTCATAAGTTGGATATCTTGTGTTTCCTCATTTTAAAAGATTCTTATTAAGCTCTTGGCATCTTCATACTGAATTTCAGATGACAACCAAGTTCAGAATCAGTATTATCAATCTTTGGACAACAACTAAGTTCAGAATTGGTATCTTTAAGATCTTTTATTGACCTTTGGACGACAACCAAGTTCAAAGTCAATTCTATTAGTTTAGTTCAATCAAGTGTGAGATTGATCTCATCAAAATTTCATTCAACAACCAACAATGGAATTCTCAATCTTTCTGAAGTCAAAATCAAAAAATTTATTTGAATCAATGTGCTGCTCGCACATCAATTCAAAGAGGGGCAAATGTAACAACCTGGATTTGGTTTGTTCTGACTATAGACCCTATTTTCCCTAAGTGTTATCATACCCCCAATTATGTCATGACAATGTTACTTTGGCATAATTTATTTTTAATCAGATTTAATATCCTAGGTCATTTTTATCCCTGAATTATATTAACTATTATATACATACAATTCAAATCAATTAAAAACAATTAAATCAAATCAAATTCAAACATGGCTATAGTATTTAATCATAAAGGAATTAAATATAATCCCTAAATCAATTTCTCACTTGCAAATGAACCCATTCCCCTAGCCTAATTAATTTAATTAAAATGGCTATAGTCCCCTTAATTATTAAAAAGCAATAAAATGTTTTAATAATTAAATCCTATATATTTAAATGAATTATGTCAAATAATGCATTTCATTTATATTCCCCTAAACCCCAACCTAACCTATCTCAACCACTTCTACCCTAGGCTATAACCCATCCCAACCTACTCCCCCCATTCTAATCTAATTCTAATCCTAATCTCATATTAACCCACCTCGTAATGTTGTCATATTCCATTAATGAATGATTAAGGACTTCACCCACTTGAGAAAGTCAAGGAATCTCAAGATTCCTTCTTCAAGTCCACTTTCTCTAGCTACCCTCTTACACCCTTCCCATGCTTCTTTAAGGCCCTCATTAATGAAGATTCCTTAAGCCCATGTCTCCCCCATACCTATTGAATGCCCAAGGCATTTATTGCTCTTACACACCATTAATGAGTTTTTCAACTCCATTAATGCACCTTGTCCCCCCTCTCTCTCCTCATTCTTCTATAAATAGAAGGATTTTTTGAGAGAAAATAAGCCCTTACCTTATATTGAAAATGCATTTTTATGCTGTTAGAATAGACATAGACTCACATTTCATTTCATAGTTCATGTTTAGGCATTGTTATTATCTCCATTTTTAGAGCTAGAATGCATTTCTTAATGATTAATAGCTTGTTTTAATTAAAATCTTTCATACTAAGTCGTATATGTCATTGATAGTAGCATAATATAAAGGATATTATTTTATTAATCACACTATTCTTAGTTAGAAAGCAATAGGTCGATATTAGTGGTTTATATGCTCACCCAACCCCTTTTTTAGCTAATGCAATGATCTATTGAAGTGTTGTGTCTTTCTTAAACAGGTACAAAAATCACACACACAAGAAGGACATGAAAGTCTACATGAAGGGTTAGATATGTGAATCTTATTTCATTTTTTTTTGGTCTCATGTGTTGATCAATCTTAGATTGAAATTTATTGAATTTGCAAACTCACTACCTGGTTTGTAGGCCCTACATCAGGGTTTAGGAAAGAATTGAGTGTATTTCACTTTTCCACCATGGGAATTCAATGACTCTTGGTGGAAATCATGTTTATATGATTCTCTTTAGGATTCTGTAGGATAGGTTCTCCAAAATGCAGGGAGATGGAGTTACAATGATGCCCTAGGTGTATATACTTATGTTTGCACCAATCTAGAATTAGGACAGCAATCATAACTCTAGTTTGGGGATTCATCAGAGGCTCTAAGTCCAAGGAGGAGACCCTTGTACACACCCTCACATGATATAATCATTAGTTTTGAATTTGGATTCTTCCTAAAGGTACTTGTAGTGTAAGTGGAGGCCTAATTAGCCCTAATTGCAAAAGCAATTTTGTGTATCATCCTATCTCTTTCTCATTTCCATGTTCTAGGGTGTGATTCCAAAGTCCTAGGCCATAAATGGTTTCTGAATCCCTAATCAGTTTAGGGGGTTTTGTGGAATAATTTCATTTAAGATCAATTTTCCTTTGGGAAAAGGCTACAAGCCTAGTCTTGGTCTTGTAAAGAAATTATGTATTTTGGGTTTCTTTTGATTGAAATAACCATTGGAACTAAATGTTAGAGACCTAAATAGACCACACCTATGTGCATAGGTCACCCGTGGTCCTATAATTCATTTTGGGGTATTGTTGTTAATTTGGGTCAAGTGCTTGTGAAGCCAACCTTACTAGTTGGTGTTGTAGGATTGGTGAAACCTAGTGATTAGGTTTCCCTTGGGGTTTTGGGGTTGTGATAACCTTAACCAAGTCCTTTCCCACACTTTTGATAAGTGTGAAGCACTTTGGCCCTTATTAGTTGGTTTTTTGGGTGCATTGCCCTATTTGAGTCACCTAGAGGCTTCCTGTTGTCCACTTTGCATCAAGTGGTATCAGAGCTATGTCTACTCCCGAGGATGAAGATATCCCTTCAAGGGTTACAAATATTGAATTAGTAAAGATGGTGAGAGAACAAGGGGCAGAAAATGCAGCCTTGACAAAAAGACTTCAAGAGTTGGAGAACAAGGTAGAGAGGGGAAAAGTAGACACTTTTGGTGGTGAAGAAGGGAGTGATTCAGATGATGACACCCTTGATCAGGATGTGAACATTCCTGTAGACTAGAGACCCCTTCTACATGCCTTAAAGTCTATGGGGAAAAGAACCATGGAGGAGAAGTTGGATTTACCAACTTTTAATGGAAAGATGAATGCAAATTTGGCCTTGGATTGGATAGAGGCCTTGACAAGCTTCTTTGAGTGTGAGGACATGCCTGAGAAGCAGAGAGTGAAGATGGAAAGATCCAATTTCAAGGGATGAGCCCTAACTTGGTGGAACTTCATCCAAACAAAGAGGGTGAAGAATTGGAAGAGTATGATCTCTTCATGGAACAAAATGATTGCATTGGTCAAGGAGACCTATGTTCCTAAAGACTATGGGGTAGAACTCCATAGGAGGAAAAAAAGCCTAAAGCAAAAGGATATGGATGTGGGCTCATAGATTGAGGAGTTCCTAAAATTATGTATGAAGACAAATGTGACAAAAGATGAAGAAGAAAAGTTAGCAAGATATATGAATGGTCTTAAGGTATCCATTCAAGAGGAACTTATCCTACATTTCCCTACCATAGTAAAAAAGTGTTATCAAATGGTACTCAAGATAGAGGAAAAGTGGAAGAGAAAACAAGACTTAGGAAAGGGAAAGAGTAATGAGAGTGGTAAGAACTTTAGAGGAAGAGGAACCTCTTAGAATAGAGGACAATACAATGGTAATAGAAGGAGGAACCCTGACCAAGGAGACAAAGCAGATAATGATACAAACTTCATAGGTAACTATAGAGGGAGAAGACCCTTCAATAGGGGAAGGAAAAAAATTGGAAGAGGAAATAGACCATTAAGGTGTTACTACTGTAATCAATTGGGACACCATGCAGGCAAATGCCCTGAGAAGAGAAACAATAACAATAAAGGAGAAAGAAGAGCACAACTCATTGAAGAGGAAAAGTAAGAAGAAAATGCAAATGAAAGGGACTTGGAACCAGTGGAAGGAGCATGTTTGATGATGAGACAAGTCTTCCTTCAAGTTCCACAAAGCCAAGAGCCTCGTCAAAGAAAGAATCTCTTCTGGACAAAGATCAAATGCAATGGAAAGGTGTGTAATTTACTTATAGATTCTGGCTCAACTGAATATTTAGTATCTTGTAAAATGGTACAAAAGTTAAACCTCCCAAAGAAGCCTCATCCTTTTCCTTATCATGTCTCTTGGATAAAAAAGGGTCAACAAACATTAGTGACTAAACAAGCATGGATAGAATTTTCTATAGCAGACTTTAAAGACAAAGTTCATTGTGATGTTGTTGAAATGGATGCTTCCCACATCCTTCTAGGTAGGCCTTGGCAGTATGATGTAAATGCCACACACCATTGTAGGGAAAATACCTACTCCATCACTAAAGATGGGAAAACATTCAACATGAAGCCCCTGCCTGATACCAAAATAGAGAAAGAACCTACTGTCATAACTATAAAGGAGAAAGAAATGTTTAAAGTTTTAAAATAAACTAAAAATGAAGATTTTTTCCTAATATCCAAGCCTAAGGATAGTATAAGGTATGATAATAATGATCTTATACTAGATGAAGTGAAGGAATTTCTTACAAAATATAGTGATGTCACTATTAGTGATCTACCCAAAACCCTCCCTCCCTTAAGAGACATCAGTCACCAAATAGACTTGATACCTGGTTCCTCCTTACCTAACAAGGCCCCCTACAAAATGACACCAGTTCAGCTTGTAGAGATTGAAAGGAAAGTCAATTAATTGTTAGAAAAGGGACTCATCCAAAAGAGTCTCAATACATGTGTTTTCCCATCATTTTTAGCTCCTAAAAAGGATGGTAAGTGGAGATTGTGTGTTGATAGCAGATCCCTAAACAAAATCACTATTAGATATAGATTTCCAATTCCAAGAATGGAAGATCTTTTGGACCAATTAGGCACTGCTTGTTATTTTACAAAGATTGATTTAAAATTAGGCTATCACCAAATTAGGATAAAGCCAGGTGATGAATGGAAGACAACATTTAAGACAACTGAGAGTTTGTTTGTGTGGCTTGTTATGGCATTTGGCTTGAGTAATGCTCCTAGTACATTCATGAGGCTAATGAATGACGTATTCATTGATTTCATTGGCAATTTTATGGTCATATATTTGGATGACATTCTAATTTATAGTCATAGAAAAGAGGAACATCTTGATCATGTTGAGAAAGTTTTGAAGAGACTTCATCAGCACAAGTTAGTGATTAAATTGGAAAAGTGTATGTTCATGAAGAAGGACCTTGTCTTCTTAGGATTTGTAATCTCCCAAGGTACCCTCAAAATGGATCCAGAGAAGGTTGCAGCAATAGTCAATTGGCCTCCACCAAAGAACCAAGGTGATGCTATAAGTTTCATGGTTTAGAAAATTTTTATAGAAATTTTATTAAGAATTTTAGCCATGTGTGTGCTCCTATGTTGGACATAATAAAGGGTGGATAGAAGACCATAATTGAATGGAATAAAGAAGTTACAGATGCATCCAATACCTCAAGAATAGAGTGGCACAATACCCAATCCTAGTGCTTCTGAACTTCAACAAAGTATTCACAGTTGAAATAGATGCAAGAAACTTGGCTATAGGTGCAGTCTTGACCCAAGAAGGTAAGGCTATAGCATTTTTCATAGAAAATATGAATAATTCCAAAAAGAGGTATTTTGCTTATGATTTAGAACTTTATGCAATGGTACAAGCCCTGAAAAAGGGAAGATACTACTTACTCCCTAAATAATTAATTGTTTATACTGACTGTGTGTGTGTAAATGGGTACCTATTGAAAAAGACACAAACACTCAATAGATCATTGCATTAGCTCAAATGGTTAGTCCAAAATGTTAGAAACCACTAATATCAACCTATTTCCTACTAACTAGGAGGAGTGTAATTAGTAACATATCAGCCCTCAGAATATGCTACAAATCAGTGACGAATACAACCTAGCATGAAGGATTTTTATTTAAAAACAAGCTAAAAGACCTGAAAAATAAGTATTCTAGCTCTAAAACATGAAATAAGAACTATAAGCTAGCATGAGATAATAGGTGAAATGTAAGTCTAGAGTGAATCTAACAGCATAACAATGTATTTTTTATCTAAGATGAAGGCTTATTTGCTCTCAAAATAGGCTTCTATTTATAGAAGAATGGGAGAGAGAGAGAGGGGGGGGACAAGGTTCATTTATGAATTTGGAGGCTCATAAATGAATATGTAAGAGTCTCTAATACCCAAGGCATTAATAAGGCATGGGAGAGACATGGGCTTAAGGCATCTTTATTAATGAAGGCATTAATGAAGGCCTTAAAGAGGGAAGGGAGGATGTAAGAGAATATGGACTTTAAGTAAGTCCAGCTTGAGAAAGTGGACTTTCTCAAGTGGGTGGAGTTGCTAAGTATTCCTTAATG